>VYXC01011032.1:562516-602516 GCA_013397175.1 Platysteira castanea
TAACTTCCCCATTTTCTCTCTTTTCCCTGAGAAGTGCAAAACCCAACTCAGGATTGAGGCAGTGCCAGCTCAGTCTCCATCTCTCAACGCTGACTTTGCACAGGGAGAGTCTTGCAGACCCCAATTACTCCAGCCAGTAATTAGCTGTGGATGCCAGCTGAGGGTCTCTGGGTTGGGCCTCTCTCTCTGCGTTAGTCACAGGGCACAAATCCCATGCTGGGGGAGCCTCTCATTGTTACTGCATGGAAAAAATCCTGCTAGGAACAGAAATGATGGTTTCTAGGGCTTCCACTGATCCCAGTGTCACTCGGAACACTTTTAGTGCTGGAGTTGGGAAGAAGATGCTGAAAAAGGCAGACCAAGCTCCCATACTCTGGGAGGAACTTTATCCAGGAATTCCTATTCCACCTCTTTTGCACTGTCGTGTTATCAGAATAAAAATATAATGTCTCTTCATAATCTTTACATGTCTTGTTTATTCAGTGGAGATGAAGAGCGGCATTTTTGGTGGTGGTTGGAAAGATGCAGGTGGATAAAATCTTTATTATAATTAATCACAACTCAGGGTTTCACATTCGGAGTTGCCTTCAAACTCCAGGCTGCTCTTCCTTCATCAGGAATAAAGTACTATCCATTGAAGCCAGCATTTTAAAAAGTAAAGGTCATGTAAATCTCAGGAAATCCCACTTTATATATGGATTTGCTCAACAGGTGTGTGTAAGATAACATGAAAAAACACGGCAGATTAAAAAAAACCCTGTTTAAATAGAATAAATAAGTATAAATGCATATTCTAAAATGTCTATTTTTGTGTATTTTGCCTTGACTTGTGACATCCTCTGTTCCTATAGAATGGTGGAATATTCTGAGTTGGAGAGGACCCACCAGGGTTATCGAGTCCAGCTCCTGTCCCTGCCCAGCCACCCCAAATCCCACCCTGGGCATCCCTGGCAGCGCTGCCCAAACACCCCTGGAGCTCTGGCAGCCTCGGGGCCGTGCCCATTCCCTGGGCAGCCTGGGCAGTGCCAGCACCCTCTGGGGAAGAACCTTTCCTGATCTCCAACCTAAACCCCCCCTGACACAGCTCCAGGCCATTCTTGACAGCTTCTTTACACCACTGCTTTTGCTCTTCTGTCCCTGTTTTATTACCTATATGATAAACTGTATTGAAAAGCCAAGTGCAAGAAGGACAATGAAACCTCAGTGCTGACTAAAATTTTGCAAAAACCAAGTCCCTCCTTCCTGCTCATGCAGGAATTAGCTGGGACTACTGCATGGCTACCACTTATATCCTGAAAAAGTCACCCTCTTGCTGTCTCCTCCCTCCAGCAGCACCTCAGTGCCCCCAGCCCATCTTCCCAGGGCGCAGCAGTCCCAGCACTGAAGGTTAAGTCGAGCTTACATCACACAGGTTTAAGGCTGAATTCTGGCTTAATTCAGGGGATTCAAAGCTGTGTAAGCAGAAGCAGAATCTGGCCTAACTCCATAATCTTTGCTCAAAATAAAAGCTCAGCAGATGAGAATGAGCATTTTTGTTTTGGTTGTTGTATTAGACAGTTATCTTCCCCAGTTATCTGAAAAAGCCTTTGCAGATCAAGCAGTTCCATCCAATTGCTCTGTGTTGCTGCACTGAAAACTGAGGATTATTCTATTTGGATCAACAAGCTGAAAAGTAATACAAAGAAGTCAAAATCCAAAATATTTTTAAGAGAATATACAATAATGACTGTATCTACCACGTTTTGTATTGATCAGGTTTTAATGCTTCACTTAATTTGCCCTGATATTTAAAGCACAGCCCTTCCTCACCTCCCCTGACCACCCACACAAAGTTTCTTGGCTGAAGATCTGCTTTTCCCAGAGCTGATTTATTGCCCACAACTCTCCACATTCCTGCATCGTTTTTATCCTAACTGATACTGATGCTCAAATAATTCTGTTTACCAGCTAGTCATCTAATCAACGCTTTACATAATCATATTTATATTAAGGAGATAGGAACAATTAACTTTGTTTTAAGTGTAGTTATTTGAAATACAGTAGTGGTAATATCTGCCAGAAGCAAATAAACATATTAGCAGGAAATGCTTAAATGATCTGGATAACCCTATGAGCCAGCATAGCAGGTGGTAATATCCTGTTTTTAAATTACATTTCAGCAAGTGAACATAATAAATCCTCTTGTGTTATATATTTCGCTGGTAGCAACTTATACTCACATTATTCTATTTGACCTCATTACTGCTAATCATTATCACATTTTTAATAGCTGCCACAGTGAGTGAAACAGTTAATACAGTATTTCTTGCCGAAAGAGAGCCTGTCAGGTTATTGATGACAAATTAAAATTAATAAAGAAGATCTGTGTTGAATTTGAGGGAATGGAATAACTGCGAGCATCCGGATGATTGGAAAGGCCTCTGGGGTACTCTGTGAAGAGTAATGTTTTTGGTGTACGTGTATTGTCTTGAAAGGAACGCTAAAACTGCCAAATCTCTGCTTTTGCCTGGAAGACTTCCTGAAATAGGAGCTGTATTCTTTTGGCCCTCATCACATGTAATTTATCCCTGGGAGAGTTGTTTCCTGCTCGGCACACCTCTGCTCTGCTGCAATAACAGCCCGTGGTTGGGGCTCCGCGCTTTTATTTACCTCGCTGAGGATCTTTACAAGAACCATCACCGCCAGGGCCGGGTGAGGCAGTAAACAAGCAGAACTCCAATGCTGAATTCCTGCCCTGCCCCTGGCTGGAAATTTAGCCTATTGCTATTTAGTTTAAAACTTTCTGGGGCTCTCCAATCCTCCTCGCAGCGGCGGCGAAGCATCGCTGCCCCGTGTCTGGGCCGCGGCGCTGGCGGCGGGCACCGGGCGCTGGCTGGCTGGTTTTATAAAAAATTAAAGCATTTGCATATCCTCTGAACGCTGCTGCTCGTGTTTATGAGAGGTGAGGGCTCTGTGGGGAGAGGGCGGCGTGGCGGGAGCTGTTCCCTGCAGAGGAGGGGCCGTTCGAGGCCATCCCGAGGTCCTGAATTAATTGCGTGTGGTCCTTAGCGCAGAGGAGCCCACGCCGCAGAATCACCACTCATAATTTTGACTGTGCCCAGGAGGCAGGCCAGGGAGACTGAATTATCTCTCACCAAAAGAGAAAGTAGTCCTCTGAGGTCAACGGCGGAGGTCGTCGGTGGGTCAGCGCGCAGAAACGCCAACGCCAGATCTGCCCTAAAAAGGGAAAAAATAATGGGCCAATTACTGCACGTAAGCAACTGACGCAGAATTCCTTCACACAAAGGGGTTTTCTTTTGGAATAGAGAAGGATCTGGCAGCAGGTAACAGAAGTAGCATTGCAGGGAGGTGCTCGCATGAATTTTTTGGGAAGGAAAATAGGAGGTGTTGCCACTAATTGCCTCGGAGATGTTAAGTGGCAGAAGTGCTGTGTAGAGCTCAGCAGATTCATCTGTATTTTCTCAGAGCGTGAAACGAAGCTCTGGTGGGTCATAGGCTCTTCTGGTCACTGATACTGGTACACTTTGCATACAAAAAGGTGACATCTTTCCTCTAAAATATCACCCAAATGAGAAGCAGCCAAAAATAGGGTTGTTCCTTTCAGGAGTTATGTTTCTTTTAGGAGTTTTGTTTCTTTTAGGAGTTTTGTTTCTTTTAGGAGTTATTGAGAAGTAACCCTGTTTGGAGGAGGAGGGGAAAGTGGCATTGTGGACTTAGGAGTTGTAGGAAAGTGGAGAGAGTTTGAGAGGTATAAATTATCTCAAGGTTCAACCACAGCAAACCCTCTCCCCACCACTGGCCTCAGACATGGTCCTTTTGGAGTCCTGACACTCGGCGATCATTTGTGCAATTAAAAGATGTCAGGGGAGGCTCAGGCTGGAGATCAGGGAAAAGTTCTTCCCCCAGAGGGGGCTGGCACTGCCCAGGCTCCCCAGGGAATGGGCACAGCCCCGAGGCTGCCAGAGCTCCAGGAGCATTTGGATGCTCCCCGGGATGCCCAGGGTGGGATTTTTGGGGAGTCTGTGCAGGGACAGGGGCTGGGCTGGATGATCCCTGGGTCCCTCACAGCTCAGGATGTTCCGTGGTTCTGTGATTTAGATCTTCACCTGCACCTCCTCACACAGGATGGGAGGGCACCGAGAGCCCCCGCACTGAAGGTGGAACTTGTGTGGTTGATAAATACCCCTCCAACTGCTCTGCCGGTGAAATTTGAAATAAAAATATAGGAAATGAGGAGTTAATTCAATTAAACATTTTCCCACCCACATTTTACCTTTCCTCACCACTCAGGGGAATCATTCATGGAAAGTATATCACCAGCAGACTTATTTTTACCATTATTTTTACCTTAATGAGTATACCTTCCACATCAGAGGGAAAGTACAAAGGTTAAATTTTACATTAAGAGCACATTGCAACATGGTATGCAAATATCCCTATGCAAATCCAGAGCCGGCAGAAGATAAATGTGTTATATTTTTAACCAGTTAACTATGACTGTGAAGTATGGTGCAAGATATTCAGTAGTTTCATTTTATATCTTTCTTGTAAATAATGCATAAAGTATGTAGATGTTGTCAAAATATGATGAAGCTATTAGCTTTATAGTTTTCATAGTTAAGAATGTGTTCAGCATGTAGCTCCTAATAACTCATTTCGAAACGCAGACACCATTATAAAATATTTCTTGTTCAAGTGAACGTTATCATGTGACATAATGATTTTGCTTAAAACCAAGTTAAATGAGGAGTAAAATTAAACAATATTGCATGAATTGTGTTTGACTAATTTTGTGTCACATTATATTAGCCGAGCTTTCAAAATATGTGTTAATGACAAATAGTGTAAGCCCCTAACATACTTTATATGTCTGTAAAATCACCCTTAAGTCATTAGCTTTTAAAGGTTCATTTTGTTTGCAGTTTTTGTAGCCACTGGCTTTTTAGTGATTACTTTTGTCTATGAAACTAGACATGATTAAAAAAGAGATATTTTACATAAGTCTTTGGGACTTATTGCCATATTATGGGGGCATAGTGTGTGCATTAAAACAATGCCTAATAATTGATGAGCTCCACACTTTGGAGGTAAACAGAGTTAAGGGTGAATTTTAATGTTTACATGGTATTTACATAAGGATCAGGCTGAGCTCTTAATCAACAGTTTCTTTCCTTTACATCTGGATTTATCCCTTCCCTGCTACAAAAATCTTCTGTTCCAAAGGCAGTGAAAGTCTCGCAGATCCCTGGGTTTAATTCAAAGGTTGTAGAATCACAGGATCTCAGAATGGGCTGGGTTGGGAGGACCTCAAAGATCATCTCACTCCACCCCTGCCATGGGCAGGTGTTGTCCTGTTTTTTGCTAAGCCTTCTGTGTATAATACGGAGTCAGAATTATTTTTTCACACACTTTCATGTAAACAATGGCCAATGTTTATTTAACGGTATTTTCTGTTTTTCATTCCTTTTGTGATAAGAGAAAGTTTGATGAGCATCTTTTTTTCTCCAGTGGGATTGAGGAGGAAGTGACATGTCCTCCAATTCCTTGTGGAGCTGAGAAACCTACAAAGTACGAGACAAGTAAATAAAATTTCTTCTTTTTCCTCTTTCTGCAAAACCTAGCAGGTGTCAGAGTCTCTTTTCTTGTATCCTCAACAACACAGGCAGGGACCACTCCCACCAGCAGAGGTTGTTCCATGCTTCAGCCTGGCCTTGGACACTTCCAGGGATGGAGCAGCCACAAAAATGCCCAAATTCGTTGCCATAAGATAAATGCCTCCTTTTGAGGTGGTGTAAGGCCACCAGAGTTTGGCAGTGGGGACTCGCAGCCTTCACAGCATGAGTGGAGAAGCTTNATTATATCGATATTATATAGATTATATATACATATTATAGATATTTATATATATATATCTATATATATAGAAATGGCAAGATATCCATACAGAGAGAAATATATGAAATATATGATAAATCTTTATCTATCTATCTATCTATCTCTCTGTCATGTGTTGCTATAACAGAGCAGGGTAAAACTGCACCAGTTTCTTTTCTGGATGGGCCTTTGGGTGCATCCAAGCCTCCACACCCCAGTGGAGGTCTCCAGCCTTTCTTTAACCATTTTCCTGAATTTGTCTGTAATTTTCTCCCCCTCTGTCCCATCACAGGGGTTTCAGAGGTGTCTGCCCCAGCACTGGTCACTGGGGAACACACACTGGTCCTTCCAGGTGACACCAGGGCCAGGCAGGGACAACCCCGGCTCTTGAGTCTCTCCTCAGAGGGGAAAAAAGACTCTTTATGTGGTGATCTCTTCCTATATTTATTTAGTTATTTAAAAAAAAGGAAAAAGTTGCCTCCCAACAGACTGGAACGATTCTGGCTGGCTGTGGGAGGTAAGGGCAGGACACTGATGGGGGTGGGAAGGTGCAGGGGAAGGCAATGTGGTGTTTTTCAGCGTTTCAATGCTCAACCTCTTTGATAAAATCTTCATTCTGCCCACCCTACCCCGGTGCCTCGGAAAGCTACAGCTTTATCTCCAGAATTTTCCCTCTGGACACTTGTCAGAACAAAGAGTATGGACTTTGCATATCATTTATCCTCTTGTATATAAGGAGCTTGTCACATCTTAATGTTGAACCTCACCAGAGAGCAGACCTCTCGAGCACTGCCAGCTCTGCTTTGCATTTGGGTGGGAAAAGCTGTCCCTGAACCCACGGCTGTGGCCCTGCTCCTGCCCAGCCACACGAGCCACGGGCTCCCTGCCATGGAAGAGGGCCAGTAACAAACTGGGAAGGAATGGGGTCTGCTGGAAACCACTTCTGGGTGGCCAAATTCCTTTATTCGCTGCTTTCATCCAGCTTCTGGTGTGCTTTTGTAGCATGTCCGTGATATTAAAATGCCTCAACTTCTTTGGCAATTTAATAAAAATATTGTGCTGGTGCTATTTGTGTGCACCCTACTTTGGGAAATAAAAAAAAAAAACCAATCTTAAAATTCCATTCTGTAAATGCCCTGATATCTTGCTGTGGTTTGAACCCAAGCTTTCAGAATAACGGCGTGGCTGTTGTTTGCTGTGGCAGAAAGACTTTATTGTCACCTGGGGCAGTTCTCCTGGCAGGAGAAGGGGAGGATTTGGATCCTGTGGCTGAGCAGGGAGAGGCTCTGCTGGGTCCTGGGCACTCCTCCAGGGTCGAGGTCCCAGTCTGGCACCGGGGTGGAGGGTGCCATGGAGTGAGCTGGGTGGAGAAACGGGGCATTAACATCTCTCTGCCCTTCTGGTTCCTAAGAATAAAGGCCACAATGAAGATCTGTCACAGGGTGAGATGTTGCCCTGGTTTTTGCTAAAGCCTTCTGTTTTAACTTTGGAGTCAGAATTCTTTCTCACACAGTTTCATGTAAATAATGGCCAATGTTTACTGAACGGTATTTTCTGTTTTTCATTCCTTTTGTGATAAGAGAACTTTGATGAGCACCTTTTTTCTCCAGTGGGATTGGGAAGGAAGTGACATGTCCTCCAATCCCTGGTGGAGTTGGGAATTGTATAAGAATGTGAGATATGTAAATAAAGGGTCTTTCCCCTCCTTTCTGCTGAACCTGGCAGGTGTGAGAGTGTCCTTTATTGTGTTTTCCCAGACACAGGGGGAGGAATTGATCACTCTAGATGCAGTGATCACTGAGGGAAGATGATTCTCAGACAGGAGGGAGAACACAGCTTCCAGCTGGAGCCACTTCCTTATCCATGGGACACTCCTGCATTGCACTCGGCTCTCTGAAATCCCTGTGATGGGACAGAGGGGGAGAAAATTACAGACAAATTCAGGAAAATGGTTAAAGAAAGGCTGGAGACCTCCACTGGGGTGTGGAGGCTTGGATGCACCCAAAGTCCCATCCAGAAAAGAAACTGATGCAGAATTTTACCCTGCTCTGTTATAGCAACACAACCCCTTTATAAATAGAGAGATAGATAGATAGATAGATAGATAGATAGATAGATAAAGATTTATCATATATTTTGTATATTTTTCTATATATAGATATCTTGCCATTTCTATATACATATGTAGAGATATATATGAATATATACAGACATCTATATATGTGTATGTATTTGGATAGATGTGTATATATATCATACATAAAGAAAACTAAATAAATATTGGATAGATAGGTAGATTAGATAGATAAATATATATATTTTATATATATCCATATATGCATGCATATGTATATATATATATGTACATATAAATACATATTTTATATANGCTCTGTTATAGCAACACAACCTCTTTATAAATAGAGAGATAGATAGATAGATAGAGAGATAGATAGATAGATAGATAGATAAAGATTCATCATATATTTTGTATATTTTTCTATATATAAATATCTTGCCATTTCTATATACATATGTAGAGATATATATGAATATATACAGACATCTATATATGTGTATGTATTTGGATAGATGTGTATATATATCATACATAAAGAAAATTAAATAAATATTGGATAGATAGGTAGATTAGATAGATAAATATATATATTTTATATATATCCATATATGCATGCATATGTATATATATGTACATATAAATACATATTTTATATACTAAAATTTAAATAAAGTCCTTTACATGCCAAAATATTGAATAACAGAGTTTTGTTACCAGGTGGAATGCATTCTGAATATTGGTGGGTTTTGTGCCAGCCCCACTGAGATCCCTGCACTCTGCTGAGCTCCCAACCAGCCCCGTGGAAGCTCAGTGGCCTTCCTGACAGTTCTCAGAAGAGAAAAGCTGTCCAGAACACCAGAATGGCTGGAGATGGGCCTGATCCTGTTGGATAACACTCTGCTGGCTCCTGATGAATGCTCTGGGTTCCATCCATCCCCAAGCATCACCAGCTCTGCCTCAGTGGTACCCGGAGCTGGCTGAACTGGTTTTTCCACAGCTGCTTCTGGGAGATCAGGAGAAGAAAAACAAAGCAGGTGAAATGGGTAGCTGGCAGTGAAGCTGTTTAAAAATTCATAAAAGAGTTAGCTAAGATTCAGGATCCATTTAACATAGCCAAATTTGATATGTTAAGATGAATCATTGCTCTTCTGTAATACCTTTCCACTTTTTTATTT
Organism: Platysteira castanea; assembly: GCA_013397175.1. Classification (NCBI taxonomy): domain Eukaryota; kingdom Metazoa; phylum Chordata; class Aves; order Passeriformes; genus Platysteira; species Platysteira castanea. The sequence goes on from VYXC01011032.1 coordinate 571,646, forward strand.
ATTTAGTCCTCAAAATCAGATCACTACTTTCCCTATGACTTGGAGAAAGATTTGGAAAGTCCAGTATTGCCCTTGGATCAGACTGAATGGTCATAAAATGTCATTCTGGAATTAGGCCATTTTTTTGGAAAGAGACTTTATTTTTCCATGTTGAGATCAGAATTTGGAAATGAAAAAAAAAAAAGGAAGAGGAAGAGGAAGGGGAAGGGGAAGGGGAAGAGGAAGAGGAAAAAGAGAAGAGAAGAGAAGAGAAGAGAAGAGAAGAGAAGAGAAGAGAAGAGAAGAGAAGAGAAGAGAAGAGAAGAGGAGAAGAAAAACTCTTATCTGCCCAAACAAGATTATTTCAAGGAAAAAAATATCAGTAATTTATTCCTAAACTGGAAAATCACAATATTGCATCAAGAAGGAATCCATAAATTAATTTAGAAATAGCTTTTAAAATTAAGATAAAAGCTGTCAATTTTTTTAGAATGCAAGAGTTACATCTGAAGGAAAATATTTAATGTTTTAAATTCACCAGTGCTCCCCAGACCCTGCAGTACAGCCCAGTGTATGCTTAGAAAGAGCTACTTCATCTATTTAATTAAGAGAAACTACTATCAAAGCAGATTTCGCATTTAAAATTCGTGTTTAAACTTCTCACAGATTAAGTGAGCTTAAACAGTTGCTATTCCTGACTTTAACAGCATTATAAAATACATTAGAGATTGAGAGGATAAAATTCTGCCATGTTAGGTTATAACCTAACTGCTATTTGCAGTTGTAAGGACTACTAATGGCGCAGGGACAAGATTTATTATAGCAAAGACATCCTGCTTAACATTACCCTTGTCATTCCATTAATAATGACTGCTTATGAGCCATCTCCTCGGCATCTTTGTTGTCCTGAAAACTTAAAACTCACAGCACAATTCTTTACGATGTGCTACATTGCCCCCTCTGGGTATTCCTGACCATTATCCCATTTGGTTATATTCAAAACTGCTGCCTCCTGAGAGAGCATTAGGGCCGACCTTTCACCCCGCAATATTCTTGGTTCAAATGGCGTAATAACATGTAGTGAATATTTACAAGCATACTTATACCATAATAGAGTACTGCTGTGAACATTAGCACATATTTTCTGCTCAATCAGGCTTTGATGTAGAGCTTGGCTGGTACCCTGGAGAAAATGCAGTCCCCAATAAGCTGTGCTCGTGAAACACCCGTGAACCTCCACGGCTTCTGCGCTGCCAGGGAGAGGAGCAGGGACGTGTTGCCCTGGTTTTTGCTAAAGCCTTCTGTTTTTAACCTTGGAGTCAGATTCTTTCTCACAGTTTCATGTAAATAATAGCCAATGTTTACTCAACGGTATTTTGTGTTTTTCATTCCTTTTGTGATAAGAGAACTTTGATGAGCACCTTTTTTCTCCAGTGGGATTGAGAAGGAAGTGACATGTCCTCCAATCCCTTGTGGAGTTGGGAATTGTATAAGAATGTGAGATATGTAAACAATAAAGTCTTTCCCCTCCTTTCTGCTGAACCTGGCAGGTGAGAGAGCCTCTTTATTGTGTCTTCCCAGACACAGGGACACGCAGCCCTGTGCCCAGCAGCACGCCAGGTTTGGGTCTGGGGCAGCCTCTGAGGGGAGGCACAACCCCTCCCGGGGTGCCTGGGGTTTTACTGGTGTTGGGAAAAGGTGATCTCGGCCGGGAAAAGGGAATCAGGGTCATGGAATATCCTGAGGTGGATTGGCAGGGAGCATCCAACCCAACTCCTGGTTCTACAGTGGGCACCCCAANAGCAGTGATCCCTCACGGTGCCAGGAGCGGCGTTTCCCCTGCCCTCCCTGTTTCCTGGGTGGCTGTGGGGATGATTCTGTTATGAACAATTTTGCCTTTCTTGGGCCAGTGATGTAATGTAAAGTTATTAAGTTGTTAAAATCATTTGAATGTATGGGAAGCGGGGCTGGGGTTTCTTATTTTCAGATAAGAAACAACAGAAGCACCCCAAGTCAATGCCCAGGACAATGAGCCCAGGATGAGCCATCAAAAAGCTGGACAGCAGTAAATGACAGTTTTTCCAAGAGCAAGCATCTGGACTTGGGGTTGGGCAATATCCCTCTGGGGAGATAAAGGGACTGCATTTTTTGGGAGGGGGGCCCTTTTCTGAGGTGGTCAGGGAGCAGGGAGGGGTTTTGGTGCTTGTGATGGTTTTATTTTGGGGCTATCCTCTGGATTGTCATGTGGGAACTGGGCCTACCCCAGCTCTCCGTCTCCAGCTGCTGTTTTTAATAAACGAGTTCACCTTTTCCAAAAAGGTTTGTGACTCCGTTTATAACAATTCCATGGCACACCGCTGGCTTTCCACTCCTCTCTCCACCCCTGCCAGTGCCACCCTCACGGGGCTCTCCCTTTCCTTGCCATCATCCCCTCTGCACCTGCCCCAGGTGGCCCGAGGGGACACTGAGGAGCCCTGGCAGAGCTCTGGTGAGCAGAGCTGGATCCCAGAGCCCCATCTCTCACTGCACATCCCACGCTGGCTGTGCCAGGATGGGGATGCTCCATGGGAGTTCTCTCCAGACCTTGCTTCCCCTCCACTGCCCTCCTAAGAGCTTCAATCCGAAGGGGCAGAGTTTCAGCCCTTGGGGGAGGTGGTGGCACCTTCCCTAAGGTCCCTAAGGCAACCTAAGGTGTTGTGAAATGATAATTTCACACCAGCCATGGGGATTGCACTCAAGGGCTCTTTGAGGTTCATGGGTGAACATCTCTGCTCTTCTCAACAAGAGAGAGCTTTGCTTTCCACGTGGCCTCATGTCAAGCTGTCCTTCCCCTGCAATTAGCATCAATTAACATCATTCCCCACCTGGCTCCTGTCCTGTCCTGATCGCTGTGGAGCCATCTCCTCCAGCCCAGCTGTACTTTTCCCACCAACCCAAAATACTCCCAAAGCCTTTCCCTCTGTCCAGCATGACCTGTCCCCCTCCAGCCACCAGCAAACCCCTCTGTGGCACTGTCCCTTCCTGAGCAGAGACAGGGGGGTGTCCATGGAGGGTCCCTGCCTCAAACCACGGGGGTTGGAGCAAGTGGGCCCACGGCAGGGAGGTGGAATGAGATGCTCTTTTAGGTGTTGGAATGGATTGCCCACTGGAATTGGTGGAGTCCCCGTCCCTGGAGGTGTTTGAGGAACTCCTGGACGTGGCACTGAGTGCTCTGGTCTGGGTGACGAGGTGGGGATTGGTCACGGTGGTCTTGGGGGTGTTTTCCAACCTTACTGAGCGTGTGACCCTGCAGTTCTGGCTCTTCCAACCCAAACCATTGTAGAATTCCATGGCTCTATGATGTGCATCCCTTCTGCATGATACACTGATGGAAATAGGGTCACTCAGCCAGGTTAATGTCTTTTATATTAATTTACGTGTAGGTTTTTCTAAATCTGTTCCCCTCCATCCCTGTTTTCTCCTTCCTTAAGAACAAGACTATTATTCCTCATTTGCTGTAAATCCACTTTTGCCGTGCTTTGCTCTCTGTTTCTTGTTTCTGTAACGTGCCCTGTGGAGATTTGATTGCGAGTGCAAGTAGTGTTCTTGTGAAAGTTTTCTGCTTTTCAGGGCTTGGAGGAGAAAGGGTCACTTCTCAGTTTTGTTGGTTTATGAGTGTGTTGTTAATCTGCTTAGAAGAGTCCGGCCCAGAGGTAACGTGAGCATTTGAAAGAAGAGTCTCTTGTGGTTATGAAAAACTTTGACTGGGCAATCTCTGTCTGTCTCCAGCCAAAGACAGAATAAACCTCCCTTATTTTCTTGGTGTAACTTATAAACCTGTTACCATTTTCGCATTAAAATCTTCCTATACAAAGGAGATGTCCATTTTTTGATATTTTATTCATAAGATCCCTCAAGGTGTCATTGAAATTCTCTCAGTCTTTCATCAGCATGATCCACTCTTGGAGAGTACACCTGCACAATAGATGAAATGGTTGTCCTCGGAGAATAATGGCAGCCATCCTGATATTAATTTGGTTCCAAGTAATTATCAAGTTCATATCTTTCAGTTGGCTGGGAAACTTTTTCTTCCTTTTGACTTTCTTCCTTTTTTTTTTTTTTTTCCTGTTCTAAATAGAGCTAGCAGGGCTTGTTAGTGCAGCTCCAGGCTCTCCATAGACTGATCCTCTTCTCTGGGACTTCAGCTCAGGTTGGCGGCTTCAGCCACGAGTTTTTATCCTGAAATTATTGTTATTGTGTGTGTGAGGATCAGTAATGGGCCACACAGAAATTTGCACCTGATGGGCTGCTGGAAAATAAGATGCCTTTTATCACTTCTGTGCAGGTGCTGCTCTATCAGTTACACCCCTGTGTGGGTGGACAATCGGGTTCAAGTCAGTGGTGGCCTCTCTCCAGACCATTTAGGTGCTTTTCCTATAATAATATTGAAAAATACACCCAGAATATGCCCACACATGCATTTCTGCTGGGAACAAATCCCTCGCCTCATCCTGCAGAGCTGTGAGACCAAACCTTTCCCCAGCAAGGCTGATGATGACGGAAGAACAACTTCAAATCACAAAACTCTTGAGGAGTTGCTTCAGGGATGGATATTTTTAAGCTTACCACGGTGCATCAGCATTTTTGGGCTGGCTGGAGCAGAGGCTCAGCTCCGTCCATCCCGCAGGAAGCAGAGAGAGCTCCCAGGAGGGGTCAGGTTGGGAGGGACCCCCGTGGGTCACCTGGCCCCGTCCCCCAGGGTCATTCTGGAGCACAGGGCACAGGATTGTGTCCAGAAGATTCTGGAAAATCCCAGTTAGGAACCCTCCACACCCTCTCTGGGCTCTGGTCAGTGCTCGGCCACTGCACAGGGAAGAAGAAGCTTTTCCTCATATTCGGGTGGAACTTTCTGCCTGTTCCTCTTGTCCCAAGAGGGGCTTTGGATGCACAAAAAACCAGGTGAGCCTTTGGAAAAGTTGGAGAAGGCCTTAAATCCAATTAAAGCCTTGCAGCACAAGGCCTGGGGGTGCAGAGAAGTCCAAAGGACTGATGCCTTAGGTTTTAATTTCTATATTTTTCAGATCCTGTACTGCCCAGTGTGTAACTCTGAAGTTCCTTGTAGCTCGTGAGCTGCTCTCTTAGGCCAGACAGACACAACAAAGCCTCTCTGAGCTGTTCAAGGACACTCGGGCTGGCCTAGGCCCAAAGGTGTAAACTGGGACCATGAGAGAAGTGGAGAAATTGAAGAGAGCTAAAGTTTTAATTGGTGAATTTATGCTGAGATGCAAATGGACCAAACCTATATCTGTGTCAAGAACTCGTGACTCGTTGTCCACCTTGGGGTCCATTTTATGGAAGCAGCCTCTGGCTCCCCAGGGTGTGCCTTGAAGGCCTTCAAATAAATCCCTGCCTTTATTCCCTGACTCCTGTCTGGTCTCTGTTTCTGGGTGGCTGGGAGAAGGCATCAGGACCAGCCCTGGCAGTGTGTGCTGGGGTGTCTCCCATTCAGCCCATCCTCTTGCACCTCTGTGTGAGGTATTTGCACTTCTCTGCCTGTGCTGATTAAGACAGAAAAACCAGTTATCTAGAAAAAAAAAAAGAGAAATAAAAAAAGTTTGTAAATTCTTTATTATTATTTGGGAAGCCTTGCCAAAGGCTCTGGGCAGAGGAGGAGCCCAGCAGCTTCCTTTGCATTATTAGGGATTTCTCCTCCTTTCCCCTGGCTCTTGCCGACCAATTTGTATTTTGAAGGAAGCCTGCGAGAAATTTTGTGTTTTCTTCAATTCTCTCGGTTTATTTCTGCTCACATCACTCTCCTTTTTCCCCCCACTGGCAGTAAATCCTTAGGCTGAGCCATCCATTTATTACAGGCTGGCAGTTGCTCAGTCTGCCCGTGTACAGCCATCTGTTTTTAGCTGCCAATAGTGCAGCATTAACAAATCTCTTCTGATATTTATCTGTGGCGCTGCCTTTTGTTAAATGAAGAGCACAAAGTTTTGGACATACTGTATTGGGAGTTTTATTGCATCAGGTGGGGCACTTAAAACTTCCCTCCAATGTTTTTGCAGCCTGGGATAACGTCCCCAGCACTCTCTGCATCCTGTGATGCAGTCTTTTCCTCTTTATTTTTCAGATGCTGCTGCCTGAAAAAGGAAGGTTTGGTGGGGATAATCCTCGTTTCTTTCCTGAATATTTTATGGAAAAGTCTAATGTTATGGAAAACATTGAACAATGTATTGATCTGATTTTTTTCCCAATTGATCCGATTTTTTTCCCCAATTGATCTGATTTCTTTCCCACTTTTCTCCTGTGGAATAACCTCCACTTTTACGTGGAAAAGTACTTTTCATCCCTGTAGGTCCCACCACCTGGGGGTTTTATCAGAGGAAGGATTCAGGCCACGAGTCTGTGTTTGAGCTCATTCAGTACAATGCTATGGCTACCTACTTAAAAAAATGATTTATTTCATAATTATAATTTATTTCTTATTTTCATCACTTGTTCTCATTTAATTACTTATTTCTCCCTTTATTTTTAAGGGTTGGAGATTGCTGTGGATTACAAATTACTTTAACATAAGGAATCACTTGATAATTGTGTTTTACCCTCTTTTTGGGATTTTTTTGTAGGATGTTGGTGGCTTTAATTAACCAGCCTGCAGATGGGTTGGAGAAATGATCCATTTCAGAACACACCTCCATCATTTCAGCCATCATACACTTAAATTGCAAATTCTCCTGAACTGTAACCCAGTGTCTTATGGCTCTGGATTCTACATTTCCCTGCAAATCTTCTGCCTTCAGTGGTGTCAGAGCTGCAGGATGGGACTGTTAAAAACAGGGATTAAACTGCAGCAAAGCCCCGACATTCAAATGACGTTCAGGGCCTGATTTAAGACCACCAGGACAGAAAAGTGAGGAAGGAGAACTCTGTAGGTTTGTGCCTGTGGGCTGGGCTTGTGGGCAATGGATGCAGCCCCAGGGCCTGTGGTGATAGGACACGGGGGAATGGCTTAAAGTGAAGGAGGGCAGGGATGGGTGGGATTTTGGGCAGGAATTGCTCCCTGGGAGGGTGGGCAGGCCCTGGCCCAGGGTGCCCAGAGCAGCTGTGGCTGCCCCTGGATCCCTGGCAGTGCCCAAGGCCAGGCTGGACACTGGGGCTGGGAGCAGCCTGGGACAGTGGGAGGTGTCCCTGCCCTGGCAGGGGTGGCACTGGGTGGGCTTTAAGGCCCTTTTGAACCCAAACCAGTCTGGGATTCTATAATTCCTTAAGGATCTTAAGGATTCCCTTAAGTATCTGTAATCTGCAGTGACTTTTTTTCTACAACTCTCCTCCTGTTGCTGAGGTCTGAGCAGGCACAAAATTGGCCAAGACGCTCAGCCTACCCCACCAAAATTTATCACCCAACCAAAAACTCATTCTCCTCCTTGGCTTCCTGCACAAATCCACCCGAAAATCAAATCACTGGCAGACAGGCGGATTTTCTGCCAAATTTCAAGTCCTACTTCCCACTCTGGAAACTTTTCCATTGAGCAGCTTCAGCATCCTCCTTGTTTGGAAGTGTCTGGTGCTGCAGGGCAGAGGCAGCCCAGTGCTTCTGTGTCACCCTGGTTTTTCTCAGCCTTCTGATAATTTACATATTTAGAGTCAGATTTTCACACAGTTTCATGGAAACAATGGCCAATGTTTGCTTAACTGTATTTTCTGTTGTCATTCCTTTTGTGATAAGAGAAAGTTTGACGAGCATCCTTTTTCTCCAGTGGGGTTGAAGAGGAAGTGACATGTCCTCCAGTCCCTGGTGGAGTTGAGAAACCTATAAAGTACAAGAAATGTAAATAAAGTCTCTTTTTTTTCCCCTCTTTCTGCTGAACCTAGCAGGTGTCAGAGTTTCCTTTATTGTGTCCTTTACCAGCACACTTCTGTTTCATAGAACCACAGGGTGATTTCAGTTGGAAAAGACCTCTGAGTTGATGGAGTCCACCCAGGCAGTGCCAAGCCCCCTCCTAAACCGTGTCCCACCCATGTCCTACCCACGTTTTCCACCCCCTCACTGACTCCTGGCTGTGTCTTGGAAGACACAATAAAGAGGCTCTCACACCTGCCAGGTTCAGCAGAAAGGAGGGAATAATTTTTTATTATTGACATATCTCACATTCTTATACCCGTCCCAACTGCACAAGGGATTGGAGGACATGTCACTTCCTTCTCAATCCCACTGGAGAAGAAAGGTGCTCATCAAAGTTCTCTTATCACAAAAGGAATGAAAAACAGAAAATACCGTTAAGTAAACATTGGCTATTATTTACATGAAACTGTGAGAAAGAATCTGACTCCAAGGTTAAAAACAGAAGGCTTTAGCAAAAACCAGGGCAACACCTGGCAGCCAGGGAGCCACCCTGATTGGAAACTCCTCTGATCAATGGGAGAGGAGATAGATCCAATAAACCCAGCCTGCCAAAGGCATCATCCAGCAGGGAGGTTTTCAGGCTGAGGTGAGGTTTGGCAAATTCATCAGCACGTGGGAACGGGGCTGTAAATGAGGGAATTCCAGTTTAGGTTGTTCTGTGATGTTCTCTGACTCCACACCCATCATTCCAACTCCCACAAACAGGCTTGGATGCCAGGTGCTTTACAGGCAGAGGAGTGACTTCCAACAAACTTGGGTAAGTTTGGTATCAGATCTGCAATGGCAAAAGAATTGGAGGTGTTTTCTGGCCCTTCAAATCCAAAGTCCCCTCTATTTGCCCATTCAACTCTTTCTTTCCCTCCTCTAATTGTTTTTCTTTTTTTGACATGGACGTAAAAAAATACATTTTCTCCAAATCCTGTGTTTAAAAACATGGAAAGCACAAGCCTCAAACCCTTTTCCTGGAGGATGGGTTTCACTGAGGCTGTCTCAGGAGCACCTTTCCCCTCTTGGGCTCACCTCTTGCTGATTCTTCCAAGATTTGTGAGAGGTCCTTGCTATGGCACAGGCCTTGCCGAGGATTCGATGACCTGTGCTACTTTGCACTAAAAAGTTTTGCTGATCTCCTGCTTAAAATGGCTTTTAAAGGAGTGTTGGAGCCAGGGCCTTGGTTTAGAGCTCCGCTCCCACTGGTGAATTTTCTTTAGGATTCACAGAATCACATGAGGTAAGTCCACTTCTTCTTCATCTTTAGCACATCATGGCTGGTGATACTTTGCTAAATATACATCCCAAGGCTGTTGGCTGTGAAATCCCTCAGGGATTTCAGGGATGAGCTGTGGAAAGGGGGCACAGGATGCACCAGTGCCTCCACACCCCCTGGTAAGAGCTGGACTCCTTCATGTTGGAAATTTTGGGGTGTTGTGGGGCTTAGGACACAACATCTGGGATCAGTAAATGGGATTACTTTGCCCTGGACCCTTTGGATCAGGTCCTTCCACCTCTAACAGATTCCAGCTTAGTAAGGATTCTTTTTCTCCTTTCTTTTTTTATTTTTTTTTTGTCCCTGATGCCTTTTTCCTTCAGAAATAACTGTTTATAATCAGTTTAATGCAGATGAAACCATTACTTCTTCACTCTTCAGAAACTCTTTATGCTTCTTAATTAAAGCCTTTGTCTGAACACAAAATAATTAATACATAAAATGAAGCAGGGGGAAAGAATCGACTGTGAAACCAGTCACTCAGTTGTATATTTAAACAATATTTAATCATTAGAGTAACACAGTGCTTGCACTTTTGGAAAGAAAACAAGCCTTATACTTCATGTTTATTTAACACTTTGACTAGTTCATTCTTGGAGGTATGAAATGAGGCTTATGGAGTGCCAGAGCAGTAAATCAGACCTTCTGAAAATTACTGGGTCTTAAACAGTAGTGTCATTTTAAACCTCAACAGTTCAGTGGTGCACCAGCACATAAAAGTGACCCCTTAGAACAACATCGGCTGTTTACACTGAAAGGCAAGGCAAGGAAATAAAAACAAGGCATAAAACATGGTGCAGGGAGGATGGCATTTTCTTGTGTTTCTGCCTCTGTTCTGGATGCTGGTGGGTGTGATGGCTTTGGTGGAATTAATGCATTAAAGAGAGCCCACGCAAAAAATGTCGTGGGTATCACATGTGTGCACGTAGCAACTGTGTGCAGCCAGAAATTTGGGCAGCTTCTCACTCCCAAGCACTTCTCACCTGAGTGTTCACTCAGATTTTAAACCACACTTGGGTTGCTCACTTTATAACTTTTTAAATTAGTGCTCTCGTGAAAGAATTTATTGTCAGGGGTATTTGTTGGGGAAAAAAACTCAGATTCAAAGCAAATATTCCGTTTCTTTAGTGGGGAGTGAACGCTGAATGTTGGGATTGTGGGTGTGATTTGCTTGCACTTTGCAAGCACAAAGGCTCTGCTTCACCACAGGTTGTGCACAGGTTTTTATTACCAGCTACACACTCGGCTGCTGAGCACAGAATAACCACAGAGTTGGGCCCAAAATTGAACGTTTTTTGCCAAAATTGTTCATTAACATTTTTTTTTTACCAAGCTGTACTTCAGAGAGGAGTGGGCAGATGGGGTTTTGAGTGGTGTGTAGGTGAATATTTGCAGTGACACCTGGAGACTCCCTGTGTCTGGGAAAACACAATAAAGAGGCTCTCGCACCTGCCAGGTTCAGCAGAAAGGAGGGGAAAGACCCATTTTATTTTCATATGTCACATTTTATGCAATTCCCAACTCCACAAGGGATTGGAGGACATGTCACTTCCTTCTCAATCTCACTGGAGAAAAAAGATGCTCATCAAAGTTCTCTTATCACAAAAGGAATGAAAAACAGAAAATACCGTTAAGTAAACATTGGCTATTATTTACATGAAACTGTGTGAGAAAGAATTCTGACTCCAAGGTTAAAACAGAAGGCTTTAGCAAAAACCAGGGCAACAACTCCCCTCACGTGCAGACATTGGTCATTCCCAGGTTTGGTGATGCATTTAAAACCTCTCCTCAAGCCTGGCCCACTTCAGGACTGATCCTGGTTTATCACCCAGTCCCAGAGGATTTTGCAGTGCTGGTCATTCTCCTGATGAGATAAATGGAGGCAAATCTGGCTGGTGGGGGTGAAAAAGCCAAAGCACGTGCCCAGCTGCCAGGCAGCCCTGCCCTGCCCATGGCCCACACTGACCTTGGGCACGCCTCTGGTCAGCCTGGCTGCTGACCCTCTGGGAGGTGCTGGTGGGCAGAAAAGCTCTGCTGCTCCTGTTCCCAACACACCTGTGAGCAAGGGAAGTGAGTCTGGGCTTGGTTTTGTTTTGTTTTGTAAGATTTGGAGGGTTTTGGTTGCCTTTTTTTAGTTCGTTTTTTTGTTTGTTTGTTTTTGATGGGGTTTTTAAAAATTGTTGTTTGGGTTTTTTGGGGGGATTTTTTTGGTTAAGACAACATATTTACATTTACTTTTACATTTACGTTTATGTTTACATTTACATTTACATTTACATTTACTTTTACATTTACGTTTGTGTCTGTGAAAACACAAAGACGCTCTCACACCTGCCAGGTTCAGCAGAAAGGAGGGAAAAGAAAGAGTTTATTTACATTCATCATATCTTATAGGTTTCTCAACTCCACAAGGGACTGGAGAGCATGTCACTTCCTCCTCAATCCCACTGGAGAAAAAGGATGCTCATCAAACTTTCTCTTATCACAAAAGGAATGAAAAACAGAATAGATGGTTAGATAAACATCGGCTATTGTTTACATGAAACTGTGTGAAATTCTCTGACTCCAAGGTTAAAACAGAAGGCTTAGCAAAAAACAGGACAACATACGTTTACATTTACGTTTACATTTACACTACATTTACCTGCTGGTGCAAGTCCAGAGCAGGCCCTGGAGCTGCTCCCAGGGCTGGAGCCCCTCTGGAGCCAGGCTGGGAGAGCTGGGGGTGCTCACCTGGAGAGGAGAAGCTCCAGGGAGAGCTCAGAGCCCCTGCCAGGGCCTGAAGGGGCTCCAGGAGAGCTGGAGAGGGACTGGGGACAAGGGCTGGAGGGACAGGACACAGGGAATGGCTTCCAGTGCCAGAGGGCAGGGCTGGATATGGGATTTTGGGCAGGAATTGTTCCCTGGGAGGGTGGGCAGGCCCTGGCACAGGGTGCCCAGAGCAGCTGCCAATATCAGAAAGTTTTTTAAGGCTCTGGATTACCAGAGTGATTGTCTCAGAAACTGGGGACCAAAGGTGAAATCTCTGCTGAGACAGAGCTTCTGGATTCCAGAACTGCTCCCCTAGGAGCAGGTAATGGTGTTTATTTCCATGTTACATCACATCAGGAGCCTAATGAAGAGGAGTGATGGGTTTAAATTTGAAGAGCACATGGAATGTGATTTTTATTAGGTTGGATCCTGAGCGAACAGAACATTGAAACTGTAATTATGAATATTTTACAAATGTGAACTTCAATTAACTGTATCGGCTGTGTTTGTGAACTGCGGAGAACTTGCATTATTAATGAACACACAAGGTTAATATTAGTTTATTTATCATTCGGAATATGGCTTTTGAGTTAATCACACAAGTCCTGCCACATTCAATTTTGATTAATGCAGGAAGTTCAGGCAGGCTTTGTTAAACAAATATTTATTATGTGTGATGTATTATAAAGTAATAAAGCATTTTCCCTCCGTCTCAGGCCCTATATACAAACACCTCCCACTACAGAGCAGACTTTAACGTGTAAGCAAACATCCTCTGGTTATGAGGACATCAAATAAATCATGAGAGTCTCCTGTGTGATTTTTTTTTTGTTTTAAATTCAGATTTAATCCCTCTTACAGGAGGAGGTTGCAGTGTCCTGCAAAGTGTTCTGCACCCACCGTGGGTTTGCTGTGCAGAGTGGTGGGCAGGATATTTGATATAATTCATCCCCTTCCTTCTACTTTCACTCCATTTCAGTGCAGTTGAAGAACTGGGCTACTTTAAAGTCCAGCATCGTTTGTAGCATGGCCAAATTATTCCAAATAATGGAGAATTTCAACAGCTTGGGCATGATAAAAGACAGTTTGGGGAAGTTTTAGGTCGTTCTTTGCTGGCCTGTGGCAGCCTCAGGCTGGGGATGGGCCTTCCAGCAGATCTTTGCCAGTGGATCCTGGCTGGAATGGAAGGAGGATTTTGGATGTGAATAAAAAAACTTATTTGCCATTCAATTTTTCTGCAACACAGCACTGTCAGCCACAAAGCTTTAACAACGGAGTGAAATCTGATATTGTTAAGAATGCTGAGCACTCTTGATGTGGGGTGTGGTTCAGAAAAGAGTTAAGACTTCACCTAAACCTCAGTGAAAGTGGAGAGACCAACCCAACAACTTGGTTCAAGTGTCTGAGGCTTTAAAAATCCTCCCCGAGTCACAGGACCCGAGGTATAAATCCCATGAATTACAACACATTTAATGAGTTTCTTCGAGAAGAGGGTTCTTCTGAATGCCAATTTTGGCAAGTTTGTGTTGGGCAGTAGGCCACGTCTCGAAAGTGTTAGGAGGATTTAAGATTATTTCATTTAGGGGTGAAATATAAATTGTATTTTAAAATACGTAACCATAAGTTTATCCTATATAATTTATGTGTAGTTTATTTCGATTTAATGGTGCTCAGCCCCTCCCTTTATGCAATCCAAGCAGAGTCTTGGTTTGGAAAGGCTTGTGGATGATTTGATGGTTTTTATTTCTGTTTTAATCTTAAACCCAAATTTTTGAATAAATGTGCTGTCGGTGGTGCACAAACTTAACTTCTTTTTTCTTTTTTGGTTTGTTCAGTAAATAAATAAGTAGTGCCTGAGTTAGGAAGGGCTCCATCCTCCTCCAGCGTTCCTGGAACTCAGCCGTGTCTGCTTTAACCAGTTCTGGTGTAGCTGTTACAATTTTCATCCTTGCTATATGATCAGTTTGTAAGAATTTCCTCCACGTGTGAGAAACAGACTTAATGCCAACGTTCTCAAATTGGAGTTAGTTATAAATAATGCACTAATAGATGTGAGAGAGCGTAAATGATTCCTTTGTGTTGTACCTGCCAGGTTGTTAGTGCTTCTTTAAAAAACAAACAAACCCTCTTTTGCAGGATATTTATTCCCGTCTCCTCCATCAAAGGGGTTGCAGGCTTTGTACCTTTTTATGTAAATTAAAAAATCTTTAGCCAGTTCCGTGTCAAAAATAAATAGTTGAATGAGCTTGCAGACAACATTTATTTTGTATGTACATTAATGGGCACTTCCATTTTTTCCTGCAGGCTAGAATCCACTTTGAAATTCATGTTTGATAAATTCCCTGGCTTTCCGAGTAATTTAGCTGTCTATAGGGCTGTTGATCCTTTGAGTGTATTGCTGAACCATTGGGACTTGTGCACCACATCTGCATATCCAAGTTCAAATATATACTCAAGATGATTGGTTTAAACTTTAAGTTGTTGATCTTATTCCTGATAGATTTGTTAGATTGTCTCCCGTTTCATTTCTAAAATCTGTGCCTAATCCATAAATACCCCTTCTTAAATATGTCTCCAATAAATTCGCTGATTGAGTTAGGCATTCTGAATTAATATTCAGTGCAGCCTGATAATCTTTAGACACGATGCTGGCTGGTGCTGCGTGTGCCAGAGCAGCAGGGCACGCTCAGCACAGCCCCAGCCCAGGTGGGGCTCTCCAAAGTAACAAAACTCCCTGTGAAAATTCCCCTCGTGCCTCCTCAGCCTTCAAAAGGGGATGCAGTTTTCCCCGGGATACGGGATGAGCGGGCTGGGATTGGGATGATCAGCCTTCCTCAGGCTCAGCTCTGCTTTTTCTCTCTTTCTCAGATGTTGTCCTGTTTTTTGCTAAGACTTCTGTGTGTAATATGGGGTCAGAAATCTTTTCTCACACAGTTTCATATAAACAATGGCCAATGTTTATTTAACGGTATTTTCTGTTTTTCATTCCTTTTGTGATAAGAGAAAGTTTGATGAGCATCCTTTTTCTCCAGTGGGATTGAGGAGGAAGTGCCATGTCCTCCAATCCCTTGTGGAGTTGAGAACCCTATAAAGTACGAGAAATGTAAATAAAGTCTCACTTTTTTTTCCTCTTTCTGCTGAACCTAGCAGGTGTGAGAGTTTCCTTTATTGTGTCCTTTGGGTCCTGGGCTGCCCTGGGTGCTGCCATCCCCCAGACCCGGGCGTTCCTCCCCTGCCCCGTGCCCTGCCCCGGCCCCCGGTGCCCATCCAGGCAGGGATGGAGCTCTGCCACCTCTGCCTTACAGGAAATAGTGTCACTAGAGGACACAAGGAAAGAGACTCTGACACCTACTAGGTTGAGCAGAAAGAGGAAAAGAAGGGATTTTATTTACATTTCTCGTACTTTATAGGGTTCTCAGTTCCACAAGGGATTGGAGGACATGGCACTTCCTCCTCAATCCCGCTGGAGAAAAGGGATGCTCATCAAACTTTCTCTGATATTACAAAAATGTAAGCTGAAGATGACAATTAAGTGAACATTGGCTATTATCTACATAAACTCCGTGAGAAATTTTATCAGACTCCGTATCATACACAGAAGGCTTAGCAAAACCAGGACAACAAAACAGGATCCCAGCAGGGATGGCAGAGGGCTGGGATGTTGGAGAGGCGCCAGGTGAGGTGAGCAAGGACCTTCCCAGGAGCTGTGTGAGCACGGGGCATCGCTCTCAGATCTCACCTCTTCCTCACCAGCTCCTCCTAAATGTTGTGGGCACCTTTTGGATGAAGAAAGGGGACTTTTAAAAGATGCCCTGTGAATGTGAATTAATTCTAAACTCTTTGTAAGCCTAACATCAGCTGTTCTGATATAAATCTGCTTGTCTGGCTTGCTCTGAGCGTGCCCAAATGTTCTGCAAGGCAGGAGAACCATTCAAATAATTTCAATTTGGAACTACTGGGGCTTTGAGAAGCCTGGTCCAGTGAAAGGTGGTTGGAACGAGATGGTTCCTTCCATCCCAAATCATTGCATGATTCTATGATTTATTTTGTTGTTTTAATTTTTAGAGGATTCTATGATTTATTTTGTTGTTTTAATTTTTAGAGGATTCATATTTATTTTCTTTGTTCCATTTAATAAATTCCTTAACTTGGGAAGGCTCTGCTTTGCTTTCTAGAGGGGTGGGGTAGGGCAAGAGTGTGGGTGCAATAACCTATTCTGACACCAATAGAACAAGAATTTCAATTAAAATCCTCTTTTTTTTTTTGTTTCTATTCTTTATAAGGAAATTATTCTAATAAGATACCTTGTGTGGTCTTTCAAGGCAAATTCCAATAAATTCCTTGTCTTAATTAATAAAATCGTTCTGACTAGTGGTACCAAGAGTCAAATTTAGAGTCTCTGGGGCCTTTTTGTGACAGAGAGGAAAAGAAATGCAGTGGGGAGGGCTTTCCTGCTTGCGTGGGTTTGGGTTTTGTGTTATTGTTTCGATTGTTTTGTTTTAATAATACCTAAAACCTTGTCTTTGATTTAAAACTCTTAGTCAGGGTTTAATGAACCAAATTTGCTTAACATCACAAGGATTACAGAAATACATTTTCTAGTTTTAAAACGTGTAAATATATGTGCATATATATCTAGCTTGTCTCACAGAGGTTAATGTTTATCATTAATTGTATTTTTAAGGCACTTTTAAAGATTAATTTTAAAATCCCTTTTGCCCTGTGCTTTCTGGAGGGGAGAAAGGTGTGTGCAAGTGCCCCTGAGTGGGGAGAGCCCTCAACTCTGACCTGAAATGTTTCATTCCACACAAAATCCAGTTTTGTCAGCAGCAGCACCACGGTGCCACTGTGTTTAACATGATTTACTGCTTTGCTCACTTAAATTAACGAACTGGGCCATATTTCAGCCAGCTAATTAGGCACATCTATAACCTTAAGAACGTGACTTTCTCACAGGTGAGGTCCTGCTGAAGTCCACCAGCCTAACTTTGTCTTCCAAACTGGGCTCATCCAGAGCTGTTTGCCCCAGGACATCCTTCCTTTGCTCCAAGATCTCCTCATTTTGGGCTGTTTTCTGTCCTTTCCTGTCCACTGCTCTGCACTGCCTGAACAGCCCCAGAGGGTGAGGTTTGGGATGGTCAGCAAAGGAGTTTGTGCTGGTAAAAACACAATAAAGGAAACTCTCCCACCTGCCAGGTTCAGCAGAAAGAGGGAAAAGAGAGATTTTATTTGCATTTCTGATACTTTATAGGGTTCTCAACTCCACAAGGGATTGGAGGACATGGCACTTCCTCCTCACTCCCACTGGAGAAAAAGGATGCTCATCAAACTTTCTCTTATCACAAAAGGAATGAAAACTAGAAAATACAGTTAAATAAACATTGGCCATTATTTACATGGAAGTGTGTGAAAATCTCTGACTCCAAGGTTAAAACAGAAGGCTTAGCAAAAACCAGGACAACAGGAGTTTATGCCAAAAGTGCCTTTAGATTGGTGATGAAGTCATGTTTATCAGTAAAATGTGGATTCTGCTGGTGGAAAAGAGCAGACCCAAGCTTCAGCATCCTTCTGTTCCAAGTCAGTGCTTGGGAATTCACACGTTGGTTTTCCAGTGCTTTGTCCTGCTGTTTTCTGCTCTGATTCCTTTCTCTGCCCATTTAATCTGAGCAGCTCCATGGCTGCTGTGATCCTGTTTCTTGTAAGGCAGAGGTGGCACAGCTCCATGCTCCAGGGAAAGCTCAGCCCAAGCAGAGGGAATTTCCTGGGTGGGAGGTGGAACAAGTCAGACCCTGTGCTCCTGGAAGGATTCATTAAATGGTTTGGGATTGTGAGGGACCTCAAAGCCCACCCAGTGCCACCCCTGCCATGGCAGGGACACCTCCCACTGTCCCAGGCTGCTCCCAGCCCCAGTGTCCAGCCTGGCCTTGGGCACTGCCAGGGATCCAGGGGCAGCCGCAGCTGCTCTGGGCACCCTGGGCCAGTGTTTTACCATTTTTATCACAAAAAAGTTTCTTACATCTAGCCTGAACCTCCCCTCTATTAGCTTAAACCATTCCCCCTGTCCTGTCACCTTAGGCCCTACTAAAAAGTCTGTCCCCATCTTTCTTAGAAGCCCCTTTAAATCCTTTAACCTGTTTATTGTCTTTATTTTTCCAGTGAAAACGCTTCCTTAGCAGAGTGTGTCGAGGGAGCAGAGGCACGGTGAGCACTTCTGCCTCCTCCCACTCTCCTCCTCACAGCTCTGCCCCACGAAACAGCCTCAGAACCCAAACTGGAGTTTCTCCATCCCTAAAGATGGAGAACACAACCTCAGTGAGAACTCGGGGTTTGTGTGTGTGTGCAGCAGTGTTCCTGTTGTAGTTTTGGCTAAATTTAGGGAAAACGTTTAAAGAGAGTCTCTCTTTAAAGAAAGGCAGGTTATAGCCACCTCTCCCTTACTAGGTTCGGGAAAGAATTCCTCGGAGGAATGTGAAAGAGAAAATAAAAACTATTTATTTAACAAACAGACAGTTAAGGAGTACCAATGCTAAATACTAAAACTTTTTGCTGTGGGGAGAAGACTTGAAAGATTTAGAAGTCCATTGGTGGGTGTCCTCTCTTTTTTTTTTTTTTTTCCGGAGCAGAATTGCTGTGGGGGGAGGGCCCCCCCCTCTCTGGGTCTGTGGAGGGTCCCTCGGTAGAGTTCTGAGGTTTTGAGGTTATGAACAAGTCCAGGAGAGATGGAAAAAAACAACAAAAAAAGAAAAAAAAATTCCAAAAATCCAGGAAAAATAAGTCCAGAAAAAGGGGAAAAAAAAAACCCCACAAGAGTGCTCTTCTCCTGCTGAAGAATGCCGAGTGAGACCTTGAGAAAACCTGATTACTTGTGAAGTTCAGGTTTTTTTTCTTCCCTCAAGCACAATTTAAAGGTACAGAAGACACAGGAGTCATAGAGCAGTGATATGGGATACCAATACTAACAGCACAAAGCCACCCCAGGACAGTTCCCATGCAGTTTATAACCCGAGATCTGAGCTTTGGAACGGTGCCGTGTCCATCCCTGAAGCAGCTCTGGGCAGATCCGAGGCAGCCCGAGGTGCTGGGCTTGTCTGGAGCTCTGTGAGCTCCCCACGGGTTTTGCAGGGCTGGATGGAGTCGGGAAGTGCCTGCCAGCTGTGTGCAGATGTGCAGGATGTGCCTGCCTCGGCTGGACCTGTCCTTCCCTGCACACTCCTTGCTGCTTCTCGTGGCTGTTCCCATCTCCAAACCCTTCCGTGGGTTTCCTCCTCAATCCTCCCTGATTGTTCAACTGGATGGAGAAAATCTCCCTGACTAACACATCCCCGAAGCCTTCTGGGTTCTGCTGGGGTCACCCTGATTCAATCTGAGTTGTTTCTAAATTTCTTCTGGCCTCTCCTCTCTCCACAGAGCAATTCTGGGCACTTTTCTTACATCCCGGCCATTTTTCTCCCATTCCCTTTTCCCTGCTCATTCCCAACTTCTTCCTCTGGGACTTCTGGGCGTTTCCAAGAGATTCTTCGGGGCTCTTTCCATTGCTCTGCCACCCCCCTGATTTTCCTGCACCTCTGTCCTGCCTGCTGAAGATGTTTCCTCCCACGAGCCCCTCGTTCCTTCCCAAGGTGCCCATTCCAGCTGCTCCCATCCCTCCTTTCCCTCCCTCCCTCCCTCTGGGGCTGTCACGGCAGCCCAGGTTTGCTGTAGTCAATTTTTGTTCCATCTTGTAGTCAGTCTTACATAAATAGTGGAAGTTTGGCCTTGCCCCGGGTGATTGATGGGAAGCTATATTTGTACATATCGATTGAGATAAAAAATTAGTAGTTTGCAATAGGCAAGGCAAATTAGTCATCAGAAGGAAGGTGCTTGGAGTATTTTAAGAGTTCCTTGATTAATTCTCGTGCTGTGAGTTCTTCTGACAGTAAGTTTTATGTCCTGAGATGTGGGAGGATGAGGCAGTAGTGTCGGGTTATTGCAAATTTTACTTTTACTCCTTGCTGATTTATTTTACTGGCTCTCGCCACGATTAGACACAGAGGGCTAAAAATGACTTCATTTTGGGGTGACAATTTCCCTTTCCTGTGCTGCAATGAGGAGCCAGGAAGGAGGGGATTGGTTTTAGCTACGAAATTATTTTCCTTTTTATGAAAATTAATATTTAAAAGCTAGCCTGTATAAAATCAAAATAGCCTTTATCCGTGGTGACAAGGCCGTCAGCTGGGTGCTATCTCTAAAGGAGGAAAGAACTAATTCTGTGATACACTGATTAGGCTGAGAAGTAATTTTTTTCTCTGCTTACTTGACAATTTTCTCCCTAATCACCTCATTGAAAGTAGTTTTTAATAAGCATCATAGGAGGCTGAGAGCTCTCGATCTTCCTAAAATACTTTCCACTTTTCCAGGGGTGCTGCAGCATGTTTTTTAGTTTTCCTTTATTACAAACTATAATAGAATTCTTCCCAATAAAAATTGACTTATATTTGGCTCTTTTAATTTGTCCAAGAATAATTTAGATAGAAATTCCAATTACTTTGGAAGGAGGGCATTTGCTCCGTACTCTCTGAGCTTGTTTAAAAGGAAGTCTTTGATAATTTGCAAGCATTTCTCATGAAAGGCAATTTTACTTAACTGGAATCCAGAAGGAAAAAAAAAAGATGCACAGAGGTTTCAATTTTTAAACTGATAACAAAGCACTATATTTGTGCTGTTACATTTCAGCACAAAGAGGCTGCAAAATAACCTTTTTTAGTTAATGGGAGAAAAAAAAGATTTAATTGCTGTGAAACACTTATTCTTCATATTATCTCTTTGATTAGCAGACAGTTGTAAATTACTTATTCAATGTAATTGCAAACTCTGGCGTGGAACCCAAAGTAAATTATTTGTGTTTGCAGTCAGGGTGAGTTTGAACACTTTTAATTGCAGGGTGTTTTTGAGCTTCGCAGAGGTTCAGTGTTTGGGATTCAGACTTTTCCTGGATGTTTGAGTGTTGGTGCCCATCAGGCTGGGATTTGGATGCAAAGTGTGCCAGAGGCAGTGCCAGCACTTCTCCTGCTCTCTGTTACAGCAGTGCCCCATCTGATGAAGCATTTCCAAGCCTGGTGGTTGAGTGGAAAAATCGTGGAATCAACAAATCCTTGAGGTTGGAACAGCCTCTCAGACCATCAACCCCAGCGCTGCCAAGGCCACCCCCGTCCAGGTCCCCAAATGCCACCTCCACCCTGCTGTAAATCCCTCCAGGGGTGAGGACCCAAATGTGAGGAGTGTTGGGTGTCTTTGCCACCTGCTCCCTGTGGCAGCCCAGAGTGTCCCTGTGACCGTCCAGGAGGGTCTGGAGCCCCGCCAGGCAGTTTCGGAACTCGAGATGAAAGCACAGAACTCTATGTTTGATCCGTGTCCTTGGAGAAAGCTGCCCACATTGAGGGAAGAAATACAAAACGGAAAGAAAATGTGTAATTAGCTTATCTTATCACTGGGTGAATGTAGGGTTTAGATTTATGGAGGTAGGAGAGAAAAAAGCAAACATGGAGGACAAAGGGCGGTGCCCCTTCCCCTTCCTCTTTCTTCTCTCCCCTCCATCTCCTGCTGTGACGATGGGGATGGGCATTGGTGGAGGCAGCACTGTCATGGTAAGAAAAGGTAGAAATTAATTGGGAAAAATTGATAAACAATAATACATTGTAGAACTTGGTTGGTTTTCCTAAAAAAGATAAAAAGGTGAAGACGTTTTTCTTGGGCGTCACTCCTGCTGTGGATCTCGGTGGAGCAGCTCATGCTGTGCCTGCTCCAGACACTGAGAGATAAGAAACAATAAACAACCTGAACACGAACCCGCAGGCGTCTCCAGTCTTTCTTGGCTCCGGCATGGGACTTTCTAAGATCAAGAAACAGCCATAAAACATCTTAAAAATTAATCCTCACAGCTCCCCACCTTGTCTGTGCCTCACACCGAGCTGCAGCTCTGACAACAGCAGCTTCCTGCACCCTGAGTCTGCTCCCAGCGCTGGAATTGTGAAATGTTCTCTGTGGATCAGGGATGGGGATTGCTTCATGCCATGGGTGCAGCTGGGTCTCACAATCCCAGGTGTCTGCAGAAGGGAGGGATGTTAAGGTTGGTGTGAGAAGGAAGGAAAGGGTGAGAGTGAGTGGGCAGAGCTGGGACTGGGGACACCAGATGGCCTGGAAGACATGGAATTCTGAGGGGCAAACCTCCACCTGTGGGCTGCTGTCACAAGGGAAAGCACCCAGAGGGGTTTTTCCATGAGCTCTTGGCCACAGGATGACGACTGGCAGGTGGCAGCCACCCAAAATTCTGAGCAAGGAGGGACGTGCTGAGACTCCAGTGCTGGGAGGTGGCAGCGATGGCACCAGGCCTGGCTGGGAGCAGCATCACACCCAGGAGCTACAGAAATAAATGAGGGCAGAGTGAGCAGGAAAACGTCCTTGTCTGAGGGATTTTGGAGGGGATTCTCTGCCTGTGCCTGGTTTGGGAGCTGCTGGTTCAGGCACGGATCTGCTCAGCTGCAGGATCTCAGAAATCGAGTTCAGTACGTGCCTCTGGTGGAGCACTGAAAACTCCTACATTCAGTACCCACCCATCCTCTGCTGCAGTGCTGAGGGACAGATATTAAACTGAAACATCTGCAGTTCAAAATATTAACGTTTCCAAGGAGTGGCCGAGGAGAATTTGGCCGGAATTTGAGAATTTCACTTTATGTGAATGATTTGCTGCAGCCCGTGGGAGCGCTGGGAGCTGCTTGGGAAGAGAGGATCCTCTGCAGGTGGCTGCTCCCTGCCACCAGCTCGTGTCACCTCCCTCTCCACTTCATGCCACGGACCTGATGTGACAGAGACCCTCGTAGGGGCTGATTTCAGCCGGGGTTGCTCCAACAAGGAGCAAAGCAAGGGTCGTGTAGCAGATCACACAAGGTTGTGTGTGTCACGCAAAGTCACCACCCAGCAAACACAGGGTGAACCAAAGCAGAAAAAAAGAAGAATCAGGTTATAAAGCCCCAAAACCTGCGTGCAATTGCATAGGTAAAGACCTTGTTTGGGTTTGTGCTGAATTTCCATGAGGAAATTTTTTTATTTCAGCTGCAAGGATTTGCTGGGTTCTTGTGAAACGGAGCAGGAAGGGGTCTGGGCTTCCTCTGCCACCCAAACTGCACCTCTGCCACCCAAACTGCACCTCTGCCAGCAGCCAGGGACACAGGCAGGCAGCCAGAGAGGCTGAAAACATCCCCCTCCTCCTCCTTAGTGCCACCAAGTGTGAGTTAGAGCTATTTACTCTGGATTAACACACTCGATTTCTCTTTTAAACCATTGTTTTAGACTTTCCAGTCAGTTCTCATTAGTTACTAGTTTAGAAGCCCATGGTATATTTAGACATCATATACATTTGTCAGTGAAGAGTAGCTTAAATGATCTACTTTGCTCACTGCTTAATTATGTTATTTTACTGTTCCTGAAAACCTGACACAAGGCAAATTTACATTACTGTGCTCCTAATTAGCCAATAATCCTTAAGGATTTGAATGATACATACCCAAAGTAATTTCCTCGTTCACTAAATATGAATTTCCTTACGTTAGGTTAAGAAGATGGCACAGTGACAGCAGGCATCTTGGTGGTGACAGCTCTCAACATGTTTGTCTCCCGAGTCAAAATCTATTAAAAGACACATAATGATCTCAGCACTTTCTTAAAGTGTGGAACGTGGAATCAATAGGGTCGTGCACAAAGGGGAGCAAAATTTACCTCTTTCAAGCATTGTTAGGTTGTCCAGAGCTCCAGATTACTGAGAGGTGCAAATATTTATCGTCCTGGTTTCCCAAATCTCTCAGCTGGATCTCTTCACTCATTCAGCATCTCTGAAGCTTCTCACACCAAGTGAAAATGCAGATGTGGAGGGAGCTGCTCCAAAAGAAAGGCCTGGTAGGGTTCTCCCTGCCTTGGACACCTCATCTGGTGCCTGATTCTGTCCGTTCCCCTCTCAGGACACCCAGCACTGGATCCTGGGATCCTCAGCACGGGAAGGATGTGGAACTGCNTCCCTGCACATTTGGGGTGGAATTAGACATTTTTAAGGTCCTTTCAAACCCAAACCAGTCTGGGGTTCTCTTATGCCACACGCACTCATTTCACACTTGGCTTTGTCCTCCTCTCTGGCCACTGAACTCCTGCTCTTTGGAAGGTCTTGTCTTTGTTGCCACTGCTGTTGTTGGACTGGCCGGGGCGTTGTGGGGATGGTAACAGTTTGTGTTTTCCACTCTAGACAGTTTAATTTAATGCGTTATTACATTTGATCCAGATGCTACAGTGATGGGTGCATAAAAATAATTAAATACAGATAAATAGACCGTAACGACTTCACCACTGCCAGTTGTTGTAACACAGAGTTATGTATCAAAAATGCAGTGCCAGAAAAGTACTTGAATTTCCAACTAGTGCAGGAAAACTTTCCACGGACTCTGTGACAGCAAACAAAGCTCAGTGCTAACCTTTTCCCACATGTCCAAGACTAAAATTCAAGCAGCTAAATGGAAATTCAAAGTTTTCAGTCTCGTCCTGTAACTTCTCCAGTGATTTTGTTTGTGAAATTAAAACCTGTGAGTGTAGATGTGGTGAATAAAGGCCACCTCTTTTCTCTGCCACACCATCAGCTGCTGACACAAGACCAGGAGATGCTCCTGCCTGGAGAAATGCTGCTGTGCAGTGGATTGGGAACAGAGTTAGCTGGAGCTGTGGTTCCTGAACCAAGTACCAAGGACACAGCTGGTGGTTCCTGTCTCCTGCACCCTTGTGTTGTCACTCGTGTTCTTCTTATTTAAGTTATTTGTGCACTTTTAATTGGATGCAAGTTTGGGGGTTTTTTTTGTATCACAGGCTGGTTTCTGAAATAATTCTGGCCTTTGAAATGTCTCGGGAGGGGTTTCATTTCAGGGTGGGTGGAGATGTTCCTCTGCACTGGGAGACACGGATAAGCAGCTGCTGAGGCTAGAACAAGAACTAGAACTAAAACTAGGACTGAGACATCCCTGCTGAGATCAGAATAGGAAAATCAGTCTTCTGAAGGTCTCAGGTCTCTGTCTGACAGTGGGAGGAGCAGAAAAGGACCCTCATATTCCAGGACAGCAGTGCTGCATTCCCCTGCCTGAGAGTGCAGAAACCACCACAGAAAACAAGTGATGGAGACACCACATGACAACAGGATAATAATATTTCAGCCTGGTTTGCTTAAAAAGAGATGAGTAGGGTGCTTAGGGGGCCTGTCCTTCCCATGCCAAGAGAAGAACTATTCTGTGGTGAAAACAGGTGCTAAGAGCCACCTTTATCTCCCCTTGTGGGCCCATCCCTCGGTGAAGTTCGAGTGCTCCCTGCAAGGCACTTCCCATTTTTCCTCCAAAAAAAGGTGGGGGAACAACTTTGCACCCCACCTGCACTGTGAGGCTTCCCATGAGGTTCAGCCCAGGGAAATGATGACGGGGTGCTGAGCCCCCATTGATTTCGGTGGGAGTTCGCCCTGAATGGGGGAATTTGGAATTCACCCTGGAATTTGGGAGAGGCTGAGCCCAGGATTTGTGAGTGTTTGCTCAGGGATCAGCAAGGCACATGGAAGTGCATATTCTGAAGTCGAATATGCACTTTGTTAGGTTAAGAAACATTTCTTTATGCTCTGCAAAGCAAGTGAATAAAATCGAGTGGGAAATATACACTGTGTGGGAAAAATACTTTATTTTCTGTGGTAAAGACAAAGAGTACAGGAAGAAAAAACGCAGTGGTGTGTATGATCATCCTATAGAAGCACATCAGTAAAGCTCTGCGTGCCAGTCGTGTTGTGAACTTAAAGCCACCCCTGATTAAAGTGCCTGCATCCCCCAGCATTTCCCTGTAACGATGTCAAGCCGTGCAGCAATTAGTTGTCTCTCTGTGAATGTAAACACTGTTTGTAAATCATATAAATTCGACCTGCTTGCCTTCTTGAGAAGCTTCAAAAAGGGAATTAATTATTATTATTGTAGATTTTGGGGTTAGGGTTTATTGAATTGCTTTTTGAACGTCTTGACCTGGTGTTTTCTGTGGTTGGTGGCAATTAATTTTGGGAGCAAAGGTGGGGCTAGTTAAAAACCTGGGATATAATTTGGGGTGGGACTAATGGTGTGCAAAATATTTTATTGTACTGACACAACTGCTGGGGGCTTCTTTCAAATTGGGATTTAATTTCAAATTGGATTCAAAGGATACCAGTGCCCTGATCTTCCAGCACCCTGCATTTTGCACCTCCTGTGCTACTTCAAGCTAATTTGAATGTGAAGTTTATGCTGAAGAAAGATGCCCTTCTGCAGTAGTTCATCTTCTCTTTAGAGATCAGACTAAATGCCCGTGGCGATGTGCTGGGGAACACAGCACATTACCATGAAATAGCTCCATTAGAGACAAAGAAATGTAAACAAAACAAACACATCCGCCACTGGTTTTAGCTCAATTATATTTCTCCTATTGATGGTGTTGCCCGAAATGAAAAAGTGCTCGAGACCTAAATTTAGTAAACCTTTTGTTGCAATTTACTCCAGCAAAACCTCTGCTGCTGGAGGTGGATGGTTTACCTGAGCCATCAGCTACATAGCACGTTTATGGTTATTGTATTTTACAGGTTGATAGATTTTTATATTCTGTCCAAGTCAGGATCTTACACCACCTGGTTTATTATTTAGTAATTTACAGTGCAGTCAGGCATGTTTGGTTTAATGTAGGATAAACTTATAAATCTATTGTTCCTCCAGTTGCTGGGGTTGGTGTGCAATGAACTACAGAGCTCGATGCGTACATACATTTCAGCTCTGCTTATTTTCTTTGATAGGGAAGCAGGCAATAGATAACACAGTGACAGTGGCATCCCAGGGGACAGCAAAATGTGAGAGCAACACACCGTCAGGTTAGTAGGTCATTATTGTATGAGCACTGAGCCATTAATTGACTACTGTACCAGGCTCAATCTGTGTCAGATTATGGCTTTTGGCAGCAAGAACTCTTATCTAAGAGCTAACTTTGTTTCTTTACTGTCTTTTTATTCGGTTTTTGGATAAAATTATACCTAAAAAGGCGAATATATCTGTTGCGTTTAAAAAAAAACAAAACAACCCAGCCAAACCAAACCAACATACAGAATAGTGGTAAAGTCAATAGGTAAAAATTCCTTTTAGGGAGCAGCTAGCAGAGTGTTTTGCTAATATTTGTGAGTATTTTTTTACAAACTTGAGCAGTTAGATACTTTATTAAGGGGGAATAGATATTATGGGTGCAAAACTATTAGAAATTGATAGGTGGTGCCTGAATTATTTTGTAAATCTGCAGCACTGGGTGGCAATAACAGAAAACTCAGACTGTAACAACAACAGTAAATGTCATTTGTACAAACCTTGCTGCTTTCTCCCAAAATCTGCCTCGAAAAGAAGGGAATTGTCACTGCTGGAGTGGGTGATGGTCACACCAGAGACCCAGCCTGTGGCAGGGCTGTGGCACCTTCCCCCTGCTGGAGCAGGTCCACGGCTGAGCTGCGGAATAAGGGAAGAAATCAGAGATGTGAGGAAGATTTGAGGGATAAAAATCACCTGTTCTTTGGCCACTGGCAGCGGGCAGGGTGGCCCTGGGCCACCTGTGTCTGTTAGAGGGCAAATCCCAGCTTTACCAGGCAGTGGGAGGCTGAGGATGCCAGCGCTCAGCCCAGTGCTCAGGTAGAACAGGGTTTTGAGCTGGGTTTATGGATAAACCCTGCTGGCTGCTCAGAGCTGATTTCAGGTTTCTGCCATCTTTCAGCTGAGATGAAAGATATCTGATTTTTGGGATATCTCAGGCTGGGGCTGAGATGCTGTTTTGCCTCATCCCTGCACCTGCCAGATCCAAATCCAGGCGTTCCAGCCGAGATGAGAACGTGAGCTCAAAATTGCTCAGGTCTGGACGGGGCTTTGCTGAGAGCTGGAGTGGGTGGGATGGACCTCGGTGAGCTGAGTGTGAGTTTCTGGGCTTGGCCCTGAGCCAGCTCTCCCTGCTGCCTGGAATTCCTGAGGGATGCTCAGTCCTGGCTGCAGAGGAGGGCAGGGATGCTGGCAGGGTTTTGGGGTGCACTCCAGCTGTGTGACACATCTGCTGCTGCCTGACAGTGCTGCTCAAGTGATGGAGCCCCAGCTTCATTTCTGTCCCTACCCATAAATCGACCTGCCTGTGACCTTGGGCAAAATAGTTAATCCAGCCAGCCCTCAGTTTCCCTCTTTTGCTCCCCATTAAAAATGATTTGCTGTCCCAGGGTGTCGGGCTGGGCAGGAGAAGCCAGGGTGATTGCTGATAATTATCAATACAGAAAACCCTGTGAGAAGGTGGGGAAGTAAGACAGAAAAGAAAAGATTTTATTTCATTAAAAGGTTTTTTCTATTGAATGCTATTACGGTTATTATTTTGCAGATCCCATTTCTCTGCCACGTGTCTGAATTTGAATAATTTCCACCGGATTTCTCGCCCTGTTAAAAGACGTGGATAAAAATGTGCAACAATTGAGCTCTGAGCATTTCATCTCGTTTTGTTATTCCGGGCTTTCTCCTTTTTCTTACAGCAAAATCATTTCTAGAAATTGGATAGCAATATGTAAAATACGGTTTTTTTCAGGCAGTGATGGCTGATTACATTGATTCTACACAATGTAGGGCTCTTAATGGGGATTTCTGGCTCCCATTTGCTGCAAATTTCTGGTTCCCATTTGCTGCATGATGTGACGAGGCTGTTTCTGTGGTCTCTGCTGCATCTTGTCCCCCTGGCGTTTTTTTACAAACTCATTTGGAAGAATTAACTACCTTTTACGTATTTAAAATTTGACTCCGCGGAAATCGATGTACAAATAATTTTTATGGTTACAATAAGTAGGTTCCATAACGCAACACAAATATCTGTATGTAAATCTTGCCTCGGAGGTAGCTATCTACTGTACATCCCAGTACTTATCCCACTTTCACACCTAATTTTCTTTGTGAATCACACATAAAACTCACATATTCTCCGCTGTGCAATGAAATCGTGAATTCTTAGCATGCCCACACACGAGACATTTCTCTGAGAATAATATCCATAACTATTTTTTAAGGGAGGGGAAAAAAAGAAAAAGCCAGGGAAGGTTTTGGTGCACCATTTATTTTTATGATAATTTCAATATGTTAATACTATACCTAAGAGTTTTATATACATGCACACTTTGCATAAGGAAGAGCTTTTACTCCCAAGCTTCACCTTGCGAGGTTGGGAGGGGGAGAGAGAAACCTGTTCAGGCATCTTTGGACACAAGATTAAACAACATCAGAAAACTCCGTTCTCTCCAGACTTTTAACAACTCTCTGGTACTGCACGGCAGCTGAAAAACACAGATTTCTTTCCTCAAACAGGTGTGTTAAAATTAACCCTCACAAACCTGGGAGGGTGTTGGATAAAAGGATAAAACTGCAGCTGGGATGGCCCCGGATCCGCGGGGAACGGCTCTGTGCTGGCTGGGAAAGCATTTAAATGGGTTTTTATTTCTTGTTTCCTCCTTCCCGGGATGGTTAAGGTGGGAAAAGCTCTCCAAGGTGAGCATCCAGCCTTGCCTGGGTTTTGCTGTCAGTGCCAGGGCCGGCTGTGGTCCCCGCAGGGCACTCCTGGGTTACAGCAGCTCTGGGCCCTTCCCTCCCTGCACAGGAGGGGTTTTTGCTCAGTTCAGGTCTGGGGGATAAATCCCTCCTCTGCAACTCTCACTGACACGACAAAACCTCCCAGATTTGGTTCCCAACCAACCCATCCCGAGGATGCTGCTGCAAAAAGATGAACTTCTGTTGTTTTGCCTTTGCTTGCAATACAGGAATTCTTGAAAAATTAGTGCAAAATGCAGTACAGGCAGAACATGGAATGCTTCAGCTCATTATTATATATTAAAAGTACGGACAAAGTTGTTTAAAAGCTTTTTTTTCCAAAATTTATTATGTGATTTCTGTTGTCTGGGCTTTTTTAAAGTGGATCTATGTAATGGTTGGGGAATTTCCTGGAGGAAACTGTCACAATTAACCCTCATTGCAAACCTGGCAAACCCAGCCCTGAGGATCCTCATCCCTGAGCAGAGCCGAGCCAACCTCGTGCCAAAATTGGTCCATCCCACCTCGATGTCCCAGGGAAAGGGAGCTGCTGGAAGAAGGAGGAACGTGGGTGACCTCAAGTGTCACCTCCCCTGGGCACTGGGACGGGACTCAAAGGCCTTAAAGACCTTTTCCAACCCTAACAATTCTGTGATTCTCCAACCACACCTCATCTTCGGGTCAAGGAGCAGGGAAAAGGATGGAAAGAGCTGCAGGGGTGCAGGTGATGGGTGGTGTTGGTGTCCCCAGCCCCAGCACGGGAGGGATCTCACCTGCAGCTTCCAGGAGCTGCTGGTTCTGCTTGCAGGCAGAATAAACAACGAGGTGGCTGTTGTGTGGAGCTGCGCAGGATATGGGTGGTATTAGGACATAAAAAACACTCATTTTCCCCAGGATTATTTCCTCAGAAGTGAGAGAAACACCTTTAGGGAAAACCTATTTCGTTTTTAAACTTCTTTAATATACTTTTTGAAAACATTTCCAGCTTAAGAGGTTTGGGGTTTTTTTTCTTTTTTTTTTCGTTCTTAAGCACTGTGGCCAAATTTGTCTGAAGAGCTGTAGAGTGGTAATTGTAGAAAGCAAAATATTGCTCTTTTAAGAAGAAATATATGCCTGTAGTGTGTGCAGAGACCTGGTTATCAACACTCCAACTGTTTTGTGCAGAGCACTTTGTGTTCCACATTATAACAATATTTAAATCTCCGAGTATTTCAGATTGCCAGCACAATATATAAAGATACATAAAGTTGCAATGAGCACAGTCTAATAGCTTTGTACACTCTGGAGAGATAGGCAAAGACACAAATATAGATAAATGATCAAAAAGGAATAATTGGTCTAACAGCCGTTTCT
>VYXC01011032.1:605016-610408 GCA_013397175.1 Platysteira castanea
CCCAGCCCCAGTGTCCAGCCTGGCCTTGGGCACTGCCAGGGATCCAGGGGCAGCCACAGCTGCTCTGGGCACCCTGTGCCAGGGCCTCCCACCCTCCCAGGGAACAATTCCTCCCTAATAAATCCACTTTCGGAGGATTCTCTTTGTTTCGTGCCTCACCCTGCACGTGGAGGCTCCACCTCAGAGCTGTGGAGGGCTGAGTGCTTAATATTCACCTCCTTCCATCCTTCCCCATCCCATTTGCATGCTGCAATTAAAGGAAGTAGTCTTGTTTGCATAGTGCTTTAAAAATGTTTCTGTCAGCAACAACGCTGGGGTTTGAAGAGCGCTATCTCTCTAAGAGCAGAGCTAACTAATTGCATAAGGGTCACACCATCTGCTGCTAAAGAAGTAAATCTTCAGATGATGAGAAGTTAGGATTTATGGAAAACCTCCTGACAGGGATAGCTCTTGCTTGGGTGGTTGCTTTTTTTCCCATGTTTTCTGTTGTTTTCTAGTAATTTTCTGTGCTTTGATTTTTTTTCCTTTTTTTTTTTTTCCTGAAAGGGAAAAAAGACAAAAATAAATATATATTTTTTAAAAAATCTCGGTAGACACTTCATGTAAGTAAGGGCACATTTCTTAAATGAGAGAGCAGCATATAATTTTGGCCAAAAGTCTTCAGCACGGGCTGTACCCAGTTGCATCACAGTGAAATTTTGGACTTGTGTCCATAAAGAAAATAAATAAATGAATGAATGAATGAATGAATAAATAATAATAAATAAATAAATAAATAAATAAATAAATAAATAAATAAATGCCTTTAATCACCCAAATATTTGTGGAAACACACAGGACAAGAAGAGTGTGGACATTTTCAGGCTTTACTAATTTTCTCAGCAGAGAGCTCACGGAGCCAAACTTTTCTGTAGGTCAGAGTAAGATGCTCAGTGCTCGGGGTTGTGTAAATCACATTGCACAGAGAAGTCCTGGATGCCCCATCCCTGGTGGTGTTGGATGAGGAATTGAGCAGCTTGGTCCAGTGGANGGTAGACACTTCATGTAAGTAAGGGCACATTTCTTAAATGAGAGAGCAGCATATAATTTTGGCCAAAAGTCTTCAGCACGGGCTGTACATAGCAGCTCAAATAAATGATTGAATTTTGTCCATTAACAAAAAAAACCCCGTAAGTGGCTCCTTTTTCTCCTCAGACAGTTTTCCCTCGCAGAGAATGTCTCACGTGGGTGTCATCGGGCTCCTTTGTGTCTCCTGAACCCTCTCACAAGGTTCCTCTCCGAAATGAGCTTGACCAATCCCAGCAAATTGAATAAATCAGGATCACTGGTGCTGAGAGATTAAACTTTGTGATAACTCCAGAGGTGGGACGATGACAGCAAGGCTGGGAGATCCCTGGTTTAGATGCTCAGGAGAGGTTTTTTACTTTCCACTGCCACCAGAGAAACTCCTGCAAGGATTTTTCATCCACACTGGGCAATAAAAATGTGCGCCCTTTTCAAAAACACACTGAGAATCACTGACTTGCAAAGCAGCTCTGATGAAGGAATATTTCCAGTGGAATTTTTAGGGGGTATATTTGATTTTGTTGCATTCATTTTCAGAGAAAGGCAGCTGGGAAGTGACACGATGCATAAAAGAGCAGCGTGCTGGGAGCCGGTGTCTACAGGAATTCCAAAATCACAACTCTCCCATTTGCAGTGAGCCGTACCATGTTTTTAATCAGGGGAAGGAAGGAATTAATATATCCTCTTTCCATAAACCCTCATTTGTGTTGTTGATAACAATAGTTAGAAATCTCAGAGCTGGAACAAACCTTATTTAAACAAGGATCTGTCAGTTCTGCTGATGTTTTGTTTGAAGATGCAAATTTCCTCGCGGGGCAGATGCTGCAGGCAGCCAAAACTCACAGACAGCTGAAGTCTGCATGCGATCCCTGCAAGTCTGTCCCTCCATAACTACAGTTTGTTGTGCAAGGAGAATGAGCAGAGCTGGGGCTCTGTAAAATATATTAGTTTTCATATTTGTGTGCAGGAAACCGCTGCCCTTCTGCATCAGGGGAAATGGCAGCACAAGTGCAGACTTTCCATAAGGTATTTGCTGGTTTTGTGCTCACTCAGTGGATGCTTTTTGGATCAGATACCTGTGAAAATTGTGTAGAAGATGATTCTTAGATGGAACTCTGGCAATCCCCCTGCCTCGCATTCCATCTGCTTCCCACCTCACTTCCCTGTGTGCCCACGCTGGGATAACTGGGCTGGAGGGGAGGGCACGGGTGGGAGCAGAGTGGAAATTCAAGTGGCAGCACGTTAAGAGATCCAATTCTGGTTTATTTGTAACTAAAAGTTGCCATCAGCTGAGACAAAGCAGCAAATCTCTAAAAATGATGATGGTAGAATCGCTGAGGTTGGAAAAGACCTTTAGGAGCATCAAGTCCGACCATCAACCAGCACCACCACCACGGTCACCACTAAATCCTGTCACCAAATGCCACCTCTACACCCTGTTTGAACACTTCCAGCACTGGTGACTCCACCACATCCTTGGGAAGTCGGTCCCAGGGCTTAACAACTTTTCCATGACCAACACAGTGGTTAAAAATGCACCTGGTTTGGAGAACTTTCTCTCACACAGATTTCCCAACAACCTTGGGTGCCACATTTGCTATGAAGCCCACAAAGGTTTTCTCTGCTGGAGCCCATGTGTTATAACCCTCCATGCAAAGTTTAGGCTTCTGCAAAATGTTGATTGTTGTCTTGTTTTTTGCTAAAGCCTTCTGTTCCAGATGTCGGTAGAGGACACAAGAAAGGAGACTCTGACACCTGCTAGGTTGAGCAGAAAGAGGAAAAGGAGAAGGTTTATTTACATTTCTCGTACTTTATAGGTTTCTCAACTCCACCAGGGATTGGAGGACATGGCACTTCCTCCTCAACCCCACTGGAGAAAAAGGATGCTCATCAAACTTTCTCTTATCACAAAAGGAATGAAAAACAGAAAAGACAGTTAAATAAACATTGGCCATTATTTACATGAAAGTGTGTGAAAATCTCTGACTCCAAGATTAAAACAGCAGGCTTAGCAAAAAACAGGACAAGAGTTGATAAGTTTGTACATGGAGGATCCTGGGGGACGTTTTGATCTGTGTGCCCTTGGTGTGCTCCCTGGGCGAGGTGAAAGAAGAACAGATCAGCCAGGACTGGAGTTCCCCCAACTCCACACCAGTGACTTTGGAGCACCAGGAATCAGTCACAGAACCCCAGACTGATTTAGATTGGAAGAGACCTTAAACCTCACCCAGTTCCAGCCCCTGCCAGGGGCAGGGTCACCTTCCCTCGACTAGATGGTTCAAATTTTGATTTCTAAAGCCTGATTGTTGCCAAACTTGCCCCCATTTCCAAATCCTCTGTGGGATATTCAGCACAGAGCTGTTTTCTAACTCTTCTCTCAGCTTGCCCTGGAATTTGACTGGCTCGTGCTGGAGAAGGAATTTAAAGCTGTCCCTGGGATCCCGATGGAACGAGCTGGATATCCTCTGTGGAGAAGACAACATAAACCAGGCTGCTGGTGAATCCTCTCTAGACCACGGATGCCTCTCTGCAGATTGACCTGAATTAAAAACGGCTGGGAAAGTTCTGATGAATTGTTTTACTCACCAAACCCAAAGAAAACAACCCAGTGCCCCTTGTCGTCCATGACTGCCCCCAAAGAACTGCAATAAAATCCCTAAATTCAGGCTCTTGCTAATGGTTAAATGGTTAATGGTTAAAATCTTTGCTGCTCTGGTTCACTGGAAAGCTCCTTAGACAGTCCTGAGCTGAAAACATCCCTCACTTCATTCTTGAGCACAAAAACTAATATTTCATACTGTGTTTTGGACCTGATGTCCATTTCTTGGCTCAACTACCAAGCCAGAAATTGTTTTTAGATTTCCTCTTTGGCATTCACAAAGTTTTGCCTAAAGCCCTTGGGGACCTGCTGAAAGAGATTTATTTATGTGCATTGCAAGGCGCCTGCCAAATAACTTCGGCTTCATGTTTTTTAATAATTTTTCTAAATTTAAAAATTAATAAAAAGACTAAACTCTTGGTTTACTCGTTATTAATTATGAATATTCCCATCTATTTTGCCTTAAATATCAAAGATAAACAAAAGCTAAGATGCTGCTAGGAAGTCAAAAATGCTGGGAAATGCTCTCTTAGTGTGTCGAGGTTTGTGGAGTGTTTTCTATTATTTTGTGGGTGACGCTTTCTCCACTTTATCAAAATTTGGAGTTCAGCTTGGAGACGTCCTTTCAAAAGACCAGTTGGCTAAATCGCTTCTATGAACTTTTGAAGTGTTTTTCTGGAAGTGTTAGAAGGAAAAAAAGTAGTTCTGTGTTAACAAAAAGGCCACACTTTATGAACTGTGATGTTTTTCCTTTCCAAGCAGGAGGAAAAATTCCCAGAGTTAAGTGGGAGCAAGGCCACATCTGCCTTTCTTTCCCATGCTGTAGCAGTCCTGAGGACACCGAAGTCCAAATTAGGGTTGATTTGTCTTTTAAGCAGTAAAAAATTATTATTATTGTGGTTGTTTTGTGGTTTTGGAGCACTGTGATCTGTTTTAGGAGCCTGGAAGAGCCTTTGGCAGGCTTGCTTTGAGGCTGCAATTTGATTTTTTTCATCAAGGATTCGGTTTAATCGAAAGATTGCTTAAAACTTACTCTGTTTGTATCAGCTGGAGGTAAATCATCCCTGGCTTTGCTGGGAGCTGAGCTGTTGTGCCACCTGTGATATTTATATATATAAATATNTGTATCTACATAAATATATACAGATATTTATGTCCACCGAGCTAACGAGGGACTGATAATGGCATGTCAATGTTAGATAGGAGGTTTTGATAAGGATTTTAACTCAGCCACCCCATCAAAAAGCAGGATTGGGGCCCTGGAGGGTGTCCGTGGATACAGAGCTCTGAGTGTGTGGGTACAAAACCCCTGTGGAGCAAAATGAACCAGGGCCAAACTCACTCCCAGTTTGCTCGCAGAACCAAGGAGCAGCCCAAGTATTGAACTCAGCCTTCAGTAAATTCATTTAAATTATTCTGGGAATAAAAAATAATTCGAGGGCGCTGAATTACAATTATTTTTGTAATTTGCTTATTTTTTAAGGCACAGAACGTGGGCCCTAAACTCATCGAGGGCTCAGATCTTTCCCTTTGCTCCACCCTCACCCTCCAGAGCTGTTCCCTAAGCCCAGGTTGAAGGCAGCTGCTCGAATGTGGGGCCTGGCAGGGAGAGAGAGGGGAAGTTGTTCCCTAAAACTGCTCCCCTGGCTCTGGATGCTGCTCAGGAGGAGCTGGTTCCTTCAGTGGGCAGGAAGCATCTGTCATAGCTTATAGTGTAAAATAGGCCCC
>VYXC01011032.1:610715-640096 GCA_013397175.1 Platysteira castanea
GACTGCTCCCCCCACCCTGCCTGGCAGGGTGCCAGGTCGTACCCTGACTGCCAGCTTGAACCAGTGGTTTTGTGTATTATTGTTTTGTTATACGTATATATATTGTATATACATATTTTAGTAAAAGAACTGTTATTCCTATACCCCATATCTTTGCCTGAAAGCCTCTTAATTTCAAAATTATAAAATTTGGAGGGAGGAGAGTTGCATTTTTCCATTCCAAGGGAGGCTGCTGCCCTCCTTAAGCAGACACCTGTCCTTCAAACCAAGACAGCATCCAAAAGCAGCAGCTGGAATTTGGATTGAGCAGAGTCAGAACTGAAAGCGAGAGAGAAATAAGTAGGAATAAGCCTAAAATCGAGATTAATGTCAGCTATCCCTCTTCAGGTCACTGCTGTGGGTTTATTTTCCCACTGAACCGTGGAAGGATATTGAAACAACTGTCTTTTTTTCCCCCTTTCTCCCCCCTTTTATTATGGAATATAAAAAAAACAAAGGAGTATATTGTATTAATATGAATACGTGCCAGAGAGAGCTTTATAGAGTCATTAATACATTTCTTGGGAGGTCAAAAGACATGAAACCGAAGGGCTTGTGCCTCACAATAAAAGTGAGGCATGTATTGTTGGCCCAGCAAAACGTGCCCTGGAGTATAATATTTGTGTATTTAAAAAAGTTATACTGGCAGAAAACACCAGGGCAGCTGCAGAGCTTTGGGCTGTGCCTAATGGGAGGGACACAGGTGAGGGTGGGAAAACCGGGTTTTGCCTCTTTTTGGTTCTTTATGAGGTAGAAAAAATTGTCCTGACAGTTTAAAAAACATTCTTCTCTGTGAGTGCGAGTGGTTTTTGTTTTTTCTTTAAATACAAGGAGCTCCCCTCACCTGTAGAGCAGGCTCTGGGTGCATGAACAGGATATCCCATGAAAACCCTGGAGAGGGGGTGTTGCCCTGGTTTTTGCTAAAGCCTCCTGTTTTTAACCTTGAAGTCAGAAATTCTTTCTCACACAGTTTCATGTAAATAATAGCCAATGTTTACTTAATGGTATTTTCTGTTTTTCATTCCTTTTGTGATAAGAGAAAGTTTGATGAGCACCTTTCTTCTCCAGTGGGATTGAGAAGGAAGTGCCATGTCCTCCAGTCCCTTGCGGGATTGGAAATAGTATAAGACGTGACATATGTAAATAATAAAGTTTTTTCCCCTCCTTTCTGCTGAACCTGGCAAGTGTAAGAGCGTCTTATTGTGTTTTCCCAAACACAAGGGGGAAAGAAATTAACCACCTAATGCAGTGGCTGAAGCTCAAAAAAATCCCCATTAAGGCAGAAAATGTTCCCTGTGTCCCCAGCCGGCCCAGCTCGTCGTCCCTGAGCATCTCCCAGGGCCTCGGGGTGGGGTATAGGAGAAAATTAGTTAAAGAAGGATGTTCTGGACTTCAGGCAGCTCTTAAAATGCTGTTTTATTGCACAGTCAAAGCAACAGCATGCCAGGGTATTGGGCACACAGGGCTTTGCCTTAGAGCTGCTCAGCTGCAGTGTTAGGCTTGGCATAAAGCCTGAAGCCGATTTCTGTTTGGTTTAACAGTCATTATAGACTTTTCTTTTTGCTGAGTAACTTCACACATGATAATTAAATCATCACTGCACACAACTTCTATCATTACCATACAATAATCATTATTATCTAGTCAGGAAGGGAGGTTACAGATGTTACTTTTCAGTTTTCTTGAAGTGGTAATTTCCCAGATTTTTGTTCTGTTTGCTATACTATATTTTGTTTACCCGTGGTATCTTTCAATCTGGTTAACAACCATGTTTTTTATCTATTTCTGCTCTTCTTGAAATTTATTTACCTGGTAGGAGACATGCTTTCTGTTTGTGGTCAAGCAGACCCTTGGTTCTAGTCACAAAACTTCCTTCCAACTTATCTTCAACCTCTGTCCTTTCAGTTTACCCAAAATCTCTGGTCTAGCAGAACTCCACATCCAAGCTGGCTTTCATCTCTGTGTCATTCTCAATTTCCATATTCAGAATATTCCATATTCTGCCAGACTTGCAGATCTTTGAGACTTTCCTGTTAAACTATTATCTTCCCCAACATCGGGGATGGGACAGCAGCTGGAGAGGGACGTGGTGGCCTCCAGCCTCCCCTGGGGTTTGTGTTGCCTTTGGACCCTGCTCTGCTGGGTGGGGCAAGGGTGATTTGGAGCAGGGAGCTCTCAAGGAGCAAGAAAATATTGTTATAGGACATAAGAAAGGAGACGGGCTCTTGCTAGGTTGAGTAGAAAGAGGAAAAGGAGAGGGTTTACTTACATTTCTCATACTTTATAGGTTTCTCAATCCCACAAGGGATTGGAGGACATGGCACTTCCTCCTCAATCCCACTGGAGAAAAAGGATGCTCATCAAACTTGTCCCTCAGCACAATGGAATGAAAAGCAAAAAGAACAGTTAAGTAAACATTGGCTATTATTTACATTAAATCTGTGAGAAAATTATCTGACTCCAAGTTACAACAGAAGGCTTTAGCAAAAAACAGGACAACAAGAAGAGACCAGGTTCTCCTGGAGAAGAACAGTGACAGATGCACCTTCTCTGTTGTTTCTCAGGTAAAATTATGTAAAAAATAAAAAAACCCCGGCCCTAATAAGTTCCAAACTTCACTGCATGCTCCGTTCAACACCTTCCTGTCCTTAAAAAACCTTTCAAATAATCAAACTCAGAGTGTGCTTCTGGCCTTTATGGCTGCATCACCCTTTTCCAAGCAGTGCCAGGGCCTCCCCACCCTTTTGGGGAAGAATTCCTTCCCAGTATCCCACCCAACCCTGCCCTCTGGCAGAGGGAAGGCATTCCCCCTTTTCCCAGCACTCCAAGCCCTGGTAAAATTCCTCTCCAGCTTTCGTGCAAGCTCCTTTCAGGCACTGGAAGCTGCAGGAGCAGGGGGCCGCCTGGATTGAACCTTTTCCATTGCCATGAAAAGTTGCTGCTGGGTGTTTGCTTAACCCTCTGATGAAGCTTTTCATTATCTTACCACTCACACGCTGCAGAAAATGGAATCATTAGAGTCCAGCAGCGTTCAAATGTAAACATTTGAATAATTTACACTTCCAGCCAGTGTTAAATCAAGGGTTTCAATCTCCAATGGAAACCTGACAATAAATATTCATTTCTTATTTTCAATAAGTAAACTTTATGACTTCTTAAAAGCCTTTTTTTTTTTTACCTGGAGTGTAATGGCAATTTTGACAGTTGGGCACATTTGGGATTAAAATCTTCCCTCTGGTCAACAGAACCACGAAGAGTCATTATAAAAATTAAAAGCCAGAAGTAATTACAAATGTTACAATTACGAGCAATTTTGGGGTCTCGGTGTGCTACAACCAACACGAGCTGTGTCTTTTCCATGAAGTTTTCCTGAGGGAAGTGAGAAAAAGGAGTGGAGAGAAGGAACTGCCCTGCTGGCTGCAGCCTGGGAGTGGATGGGTGCCAGCACTGAAATAATTTTGTGATAGAGGAGGCTGTAAGGAAGTTTCAGGGATGCCATTTCCAGGCACAGTTTTGGGAAAGAGGGCGAGATTTGCAGGGCAGAGCTGGTGCCTGCAGACCCTGGGAGCTCCCGGTGTCCCCGTGATCGATGCCTCGCTCAGCTTCCCCTGCTAGCTTTTATTTTCTGAGGTTTATGGGCCTGTAGTAAAAATCCACTCAGAGTTTACACTTGGTTTACACCAGGTCTCTGTCTACCAAGGTTTATTTAAGCAGCATTTTTATGTGGCTCTTCTTCAGGCACCTGGAGTGGAGCAGAACCCGGTGTGCGAGGCGTCCTTTTACCGCCAGCGTCGTTTTTGGGGTCAGGGAGATGGGGTGGGTCATAATTATGGGCACGGGCTCCCAACACCGCTAACGGGGGCTTTTCCAAGTGATTTTAGCAGGTCGTTGTGGGACAGCCAGGGTTTCATAAAATGTGTGGCTGTGATTGCACTGTAAATGTGTCTGGGATGCTTCATCAGCACTGCTCACCTCACCCCGCTCACCTCGCCCCTGCTCCCTGTCCTTCCCTGGCCTAAAAAAGCACTGGATTTAGGGAATTATCTTCCCTTTAAATCCTATTCTGGTTGCTGTGTAATGCCCTTTCCAGAGTTTGTAGTGAGTGATCCTGCTCCTTTCTGATACACAAATATCCATCCTGGAATATTGCTGCCGTGCAGATCCCAGCAACGTTCATTTGTCTGAGTTTCAGGCTGGGCAGCACAAAAATTTCTTTTCATCTGCTTTGAATTTGCGAGCGTTTAATTGATTGTGTGCTTTGAGTCTGAAGCTCTTGATCTGCCTCATCTCTGCTGATCAGGATTTTTTATACTGCATCACATCTTCTCTTACGGGCTTCCTTCTAAGGTATAATTGTTGTCTACCAATCTCTTTATATTTCATTAATAAATAGATTTCCAGCCTTCCTTTGATCATTCCTGTCATCATTCTCAGAGCTCCTGGGATTTGCACAGTGCAGTTTCCTTAACACAAAGTAACCAACACTGCAGTCAGCAGTCCAGAACAATCTCCACTGTTAATTTATATTCCTTAGGATAGTCCCTACAAAAACTTCTGTGTAATGCGGCTGTGTGGTCCTGATTAACATCAGTAATCCCTGTGACAGAGCTGTTCAATACTCACCAAACTGCTCTGTGGGGGAAGGAAGTGAGAAGAGAAATAAAAAGTAATTTTTGAGCTGTTTGTGAGTAAAGACTGATCAGACTTTGCACAAAGGATTTGGAACAAAAATAACGACACTTTCCAAATCTCCTACACTTAATTTTTTTTTCCTGTGCTTGGGGTGGGGCAGAATATTTGTTCTTTGCCTGAGTGGATATTTACAGAGA
Organism: Platysteira castanea; assembly: GCA_013397175.1. Lineage (NCBI taxonomy): Eukaryota > Metazoa > Chordata > Aves > Passeriformes > Platysteira > Platysteira castanea. Next base: position 615,584 of record VYXC01011032.1, read on the forward strand.
ATGGGAGAGGAAGGGGAGGGAGGCAGAGAACCTCCCAAGGACCCCCTGCCCTGATGGGCGGCCACGCTGGAGAGCTCAGCATTAAAAGGTGAGAGTTTCACTGCTCCCTTTGCATTTCTGAGCTTTTAAAAACTTTAGAGGGGGCTGAAATCTGACACTCTGGAGAGGTCGGACCCCTGACTGGTGAGGGAGAGGGCAGGGATGGGGAAAGCTCCTTGGTGCCAAGGTCGTTTTCACTGCCTGGGTGTGGGGTCTTGTTGGGACACCAGGTGCCACCAGCACTTTAATTCTGGGGGGGGTTTGGCAGGAATCTGAGTTAGTGGAACATCCAAAGAGTGCTGTTTGTGCCAGATCCCACCGAGCAGGCAGTGACAGAGGGATGGATCAGGGCTTGTTCCTGTGCTGCGCATCCGTGTCCCCACTGCTGAGCTTTGGGATGTGGCACACTGGCTTATAAAACAATTAAAATGACAAAGTGGCTCGAGAAACCTCCATTTTCACAACCCACTTCCCGCATAGAGGTATGTCCCCACATGAAATCATAGAATCCTTGAGGGGTTTGGGTGGGAAGGGATGTTAAAGTTCATCCAGTGCCACCCCTGCCATGGGCAGGGACAACTTCCACTGCCCCAGGCTGCTCCAAGCCCTGTCCAACCTGACCCTGGGCACTGCCAGGGATCCAGGGGCAGCCACAGCTGCTCTGGGCACCCTGAGCCAGGGCCTGCCCACGCAGAAATGCTTTCTATCCATTTATATCTGCAGTTCTGGGAGTGGAAAGGTTGCTGTTGGACTGTCGGATGTGCTGGGTGCTGTTCCTGCCACTTCCATGCCCTGACCTCTGGGGATGCACGGCCGTGCTGTGACAGCTCCTCCCTGGAAAAGGATGGAGAAGCAGCAGGGCAGGAGGACTTTGGAATGTCCCTTCTAGCAGCATTTACTGAGCTCTGGTCCAGAGGAGCCCCCCCAGCCCTGTCATCTCTTGCCTGTGGCAGCCAGAGGATGGAGAGGGGTATAAAATACTCTTTTAGGGCTAAGCAATGGATTAATTGCAGAAAACAGCTGGCCAGGCCAAGCTACTGCCCAGCACCAAGCCTCCTTTTCCCTGTTTTCTGATCTCTTCCCACCCTCCTGCCTCCTGGCATGTGGAACTAGAATATACGTGAGGAAGGCGAGGTGTGTGAATTGTTTTCCTTTTAGAGCAGCCTGCCTTTATTGAGATGCATTTGTTACCCTGGGCTCCTGAGAAACACCTTGCCCTTTTCTTGCTCTATTTTCCATTTCTGTCTCTTCCTCATCCCTAACTTTATTTTCTCTTTATTTTCCTTCTCCACTTTTCTTTTTCTTTACATCTCCTTCCTTTCTCTACCCTCGCTCATCCTTCTTCTCATCACTCACTTGATTTAGGGTAAGGAGAGCACATGCGAAGAGAATTGCCATGTACAAAAGTTAAGGATATATATGGGATCCTTCATAATGTGCTTCACTCAGGCTGGGGGTAGTGAAAAGGTGCGTTTTCCCCGAGCCTGCCAGCAGTGTAAACCATTCAATTGGTAACATAATACGTTTTTATGGTCTCTGTATAGCGATTTTCCATTTAAGTGTAAGTTAAATTGATGAATTCACATAGAGGCATAGAGGAAAGTTTTTCCTTTTTCTTTTGTAGTATAAATTCTCCAGGAACACTCCTGCCCTCCGTTGTGAGTGGGTTTCCCTCCCAACCATGCATGAAACGTGCCCTTAGGTTCTGTTACAAATAGGTTTACACTGATGTGTATGGCTGCTAGGAGCATTACGGTCTTGATCCTGCACTCATGGAAATCAATGGCCACATTCCCCTTCCCGGCAGGAGTGGGAGATCAGAGCCTCTCTGGGAATACAAAAGACCGCGTGGCTTTGTTTCTGGAGGCTTTTGCATCCCTTTTGTGGCCATGGGTTGTTAGCTGGGTTGGTTCTACCAGGCAGGAGGTTGTAGGAAGGTGGGGATTCCTCTGCTCCCAGGGAACTGGGACAGGACAAGGGGAAACAGCTTCAAACTGCACCAGGGGAGGTTCAAGGTGGGCATCAGGAGGAAATTCTTCATGGAAAGGTGTTTGGGAAAACACAATAAAGACGCTCTCACACTTGCCAGGTTCAGCAGAAAGGAGGGGAAAAACCCTTTTATTAACATATCTCACNAGGCACAGGGTGGACTCAGTGATCCTGGAGGTCTTTTCCAACCTCAGGTATTCCAGGATCTCGTGATATCCTTGCCTTGTGACATACAACATTCCCATTTCAGTGCTTCCACAGGCACTTACTTAGGAATTTGTCTTTGTAGGTTCTCCAATTGCAGAATTTCTGGTTCTGTTCCTGTTGGCTTGGGGGATCTGTTACTTGAGCTGGGACCTTTTCCTTCCATGAAAACCAACTGGCACTTGGCCAGGGGGGTTGTGGAAGTGGGGCCTTCCACAGAAACAGGAGTTGCTACAGGGAATGGCATTTGTTGGTCCTGGGTAACAGATTTTCCCAGTAACTTTGCTGTTGGAGAGCCTGCCTTTCCCAGGAAATGTAGAACGTCACCATTTGTGCTCTCAAATGGGATCCAGCAAGAATTTCAGAGTGTCTGCTCACATTTCAGTGGGGCTAAGCTGTAATTCACCTGTCTGAAATGCATTAATCAAACTTATTTTCTGCACTCTGTTTCCTAACAGGGACTCACATATTTATTTTTTGTGCCGGCAGTGTCGCATTTCACAGGAATTCTAATATTTCTGCAGTGGTTAAAGGATCCTCATTCGTATGGGTTTGAGCTGCACTTGGCTGGAAGGTGCTGTAGGAAGTGAGGGGCTGCATGTTTGCACAATATTGGCTAAAATATTGGATTAATGCTGGTCACACTTTATGGTGAGAAGATCTTGGCATGCTGGTGAAACTGAATTCCAGAGGATCCACTCGTGTGAGCCCTGTTTTGGTCTCCAGCTCACAGGAACATTCCAGACAGGATTAACCTCATTCTGTGCAATGGTGAACCCACTTTTGTGATCACTTGGAGTCTGGGATGTAGTGAAGAGATCCCCTGAGCGTGGATGGTTCCTTGGTGGGCGTTGAAGGACCTCACCTGCAGCACCAGGGATGGAGCAGGAGCAGGGAGATGCCACCAGCCCCCCTGGGTTCAGGATGTGGATGGACCCCCAAGGATGGTGGTTCATTGCCTCGCCCCTCTACCCCTCAAACAACTTGATTAGGGAATTGTTGCTCTGGTTTTCTCAGCCTTCTGAATTTACGTTTTTGGAGTCAGAATTCTCACAGTTTTATGTAAATAATAGCTAATGCTTGCTTAACTGTCCTTTCTGTTTTCATTCCTGTACTATGAGAGAATTTTTGATGAGCATCTTTTTTCTCCAGTGGGATTGAAGAGGAGGTGACATTACCCTTCCAATCCCTTGTGGAATCCAGAATTGTATATACAGAGAATCAAATAAAGTTTTGTGCTTTTTTGCTCATCTCAGCCCAGAGGTGTGCGTTTGGATTTTTCTCGTGTCCTATAATGAGAGGGAATGATGAATTCATTCAAACAACCCAAGCAACCCACCTGGGCTGGTGGAAGATGTCCCTGCTCATCTCAGAGGGGCTGGGCTGGACGACCTCTAAAGATCCCTTCCAACCCAACTATTCCATGATTCCCCGATAATTTGTGCTGGCACGTTCTTCAAAATGAAAGAAAACTCCTGAACGTTTGTCTTGAGGGGTGTGAAATGTTCCACCCAGCCTCACGCTGGCCGTGTAGGGTCTCAGGGTTGCCTTCCCCAAAGTTTTTTGTGCTGTCTCTGTCCCAGAGCCAGGCTGGAGGTGGGTCAGCCCTTTGTTTTCAGAGGCAGAACTGAGCTTCCCGGCGTCTTTGGCATACCAATAAAGCCAGCAACAATAAAAAGGAGCAGTGTTCATTATACTGCTGTGTGGGGAGCTCCTTTAAGAGTTGGGCCCTAAATGGTTTTTAATCCCAGGATGCACTGATTGTGATAATGTGGAGAGGCAAAGCAAGCGTCAGTTATAAAATCATCGCAAATATGAGCGGAATAAAAAACGGGCAAAAGGATCTTGTTACAATTTCTGCTTATTCCACAAGGGCTTGAGGAAAGTAAAATAGGCAATGATTTTGTTTGGGGCTTGTTTATGAAAGATTACTTTTTGTATAGGTAAGTCAAAAGGTTAAGGAAGTAAACAGAATTTAAATACAGTCAGTTTTAGTAATTTTTTCTGTTGTTTGCCTTAACTGCTTCCTAACATCATAAAAAAGCCTGCAGCACTCAGGTGGAAAGGAAAAAAAACCTCAAGCCAACAAGAAAAACCCGCACCAAGCCGGCTTGAAGAAGTAAAAGCTGTAAAATGTAAGATATGGCACACCTATAAACTATAATTTTGCTTTTCAGCCGGCAAAAGTGCTGTAGATCTAAAATTACAATAAATCTCCAAATGTCCAGCATTGATTACTTCGAGCTTGTGGCGTTAATGGACAACAGAGCAGCACATTATGATGCCATGATTAAGGAATTGTGGAAAAGAGGGAGGGTGATTTTGGACTTTATTTTGGCACCTAGCAGAGCTCAACGCTACCACAATTATTGGTTTTCTGAAATATGTCCCTATGCATTATTCTGATCAGATTACTTGCATTGCACAATCCTCTGGTGAATAACAGGACAATAGCACAAAATAAATCTCTCTCTGAAATTTAATCTCCATGTCTGTAGACTGGCAAGAAGAACATCCACATCCCTCTGATAAGAAGTTGTATATTTTCCTGGATGGTGGTATATTTTTGTTTTATAATTGTCCTTAATGTAAATTCTCCAGCAAGAAAGCAGTGATGTCAAAGATCTCAGAGGAAAGAAGGGTTGAAATATGGGTGAAGTGCTCCCAGAAGCTCAGCATGAAGAAACCCTAATTTTCTTAGTAAACTACAGGGGCGGGTGAATTCGGTGGCTTACAGAAATCATTAACCTTTCCCCTATTATTGGTTCTCAGTGTAATTTGTTTGATAATCTTCTTCCTCAGTGAATAGCAGTCCAGCTTATCAGCTAATAAAATATCCTCTCGTGCTGCTGCAAGGTTTGGCACAGGGTGGGTGTGATACAGATGGCAGCAAAGCAGAACTACCTGCTCCTTTTGAGGGCCACCTCTAAGCCAGGGATGGGGAAGGAGCCAATATTTATGGACTGAAAGGTGGGCGTGTGTTTATTATTGCCCATCCTCTGAGCTCCACGGACAAGCTGGAGAATAATTGTTATTTTAAGAAAGCAGAAAATAAACCCTCACAGAAGTGCAGATGCTCCCTAATCCTTGAGACACCCATCAGAGCCTCCAGCTTGCACCAGGATCAACATATTTAGACAGGTCCATGCTGGGTTGTTGTTGTCCTGTTTTTTGCTAAGCCTTCTGTTTTAACCTTGGAGTCGAAGAATTTTCACACAGTTTCATGTAAACAATGGCCAATGTTTACTTAAAGGTATTTTCTGGTTCTTATTCCTTTTGTAATAAGAGAAAGTTTGATGAGCATCCTTTTTCTCCAGTGGGATTGAGGAGGAAGTGACATGTCCTCCAATCCCTGGTGGAGTTGAGAATTCTATAAAGCATGATAATTGTAAATAAACTCTCTCTTTTCCCTCCTTTCTGCTGAACCTAGCAGGTGTGAGAGTGTCCTTTATTGTGCTCTCACTGGCACAGGCTGTGTCTCCAGAACTGAGTTTCCAGAGGCTGATCTTGGATGGGCATCCACCAGCCACAGGTGGGAATTCCAGGGCAGATTTGAAGTGGCACCTGAAAGCCGTGTGGCGTGTCTGGGAAAACACAATAACGACACTCTCACACCTGCCAGGGTCAGCAGAAAGGAGGGAAAAGAGAGAGTTTATTTACAATTATCATGCTTTATAGAATTCTCAACTCCACCAGGGATTGGAGGACATGTCACTTCCTCCTCAATCCCACTGGAGAAAAAAGGTGTTCATCAAAGTTCTCTTATCACAAAAGGAATAAAAAACAGAAAATACCATTAAGTAAACACTGGCCATTATTTACATGAAACTGTGTGAGAAAGAATCTCTGACTCCAAGGTTAAAACAGAAGGCTTTAGCAAAAACAGTGTGGGGTTTTGGGCAGTGCTGAGCTCAGCCTCAGGATGGGGTACGGCTCCTCTTGGCCGTGACTGTGCCCCCCAGGGAGCCCCAGCTCAGTCCCAGTGAGCAGGACGTGGCTAATGAGCAGGCCATCGTTAGTGGGAGGTGGCCCAGCCTCGGTGGCACACGGGGCACTGTGTCACCCTTCACCCCTGCACAGCTGGGTACGAGCCCAAGCTCAACTCACAGGTGAAAATTGGATTTGGGAGCTTTTAGTCTCCCTGCCTTTGCTTCCTTGAGAACTCCCATGGTTGCCAATGCTGCTCCAAAGGCTCCCAGGCTGGGGTGGAGCTCTGGACGTTGCCAGTTGGGATGAGGATGTGTTGGCAAAGGCGTGGGTGGAAGCTCACCCAGCCCTGGTGAACCCTTCCATGGCCCTGGCTCTGTTCCTGCTCTGCTGCCCACGCCTGTACTGCTGCTAATTAAACCCAACTGGAAGAAAAGTTGGCTTTTTTTTTTGGTGCTGTGTGCCTACTTCACCCAGGAATTTCAGAAATTATGGAATTCATGTGGTTCAGGACTCAAGAATCAAATGAGTGAAGTTTAAGCTGAGATCATCAGGATCTATAAATTGGCACTGCACCACTCCAGCCGTGCTGTGTTGGTTTGCCCTGGTGGAGGCCTGACCTTTCTGGGATATCTCTGTCTGTACACAGCAGCCCCTTCTCCCACGTCCTTCTCATTCCTCCAAAATTATTTTTTCTCATACGTCTTTGCTCTACTTTGTTTCCAACAATTGCATTTCCGTCAGTTTTCAGATTCCACTGCTCAGGAGTACTGTAAAATATCCGTTTGGAATAGCTCTGCTTACACTATCTTAACGTTTGCAATTAAAAACCTTAATGGTACTTTTCAAATCTTGTTTATCAGTGTTAATCATTAATTATCACAGACTCTACCCATGGCTGATTAACACTTTTTTCTTCCCTTCTTCCCTCACCACCCTTCCCTTCTGCCCCTTCTCCCTGCAGTGATTTAGGCTCTTTCCAGACTTTCCCGTGGCAGCACAGGCAGGAGTGGCTGTGCCTGTCCCTCGTGGTGTTTGCACTGTGCCACCTCTCCAGATGCACTGGTACCTCACACAAAATGAGTCACCACTGTCACTCCTCATCCTGGTGTGAATTAGGTGTATCCAGACTGGGAAGCTCAATCTGAGCTGTTTCCAGGGTGTCATTTTTTAGGTACAGTCTGTGCGGTGGCAGTGATGAAGAACAGGGGTGATGCTGCTCAATTTCACCTCTTCCAGGAGTGCTCTGGTGCCATCCAGAGCAATGATCTCTTTATTCTCAGACTCTTCCAGCCTGGAAAGATCCCAGCTGATGACATTTTCCCATATGCAGTGCAAGCAGCCCAGCATTTTCTGTAGATGAAATCCTGTTCCTTTGAAAGTTCGTGGTGGTTTTGGGCATGGAGTGCCAGGACGAGGGGGAATGGCTTCAAACTGCTGGAGGGCGGGGTTATTTGGGATTTTGGGGAGGAATTCTTGCCTCTGAAGATGTGGCTGCCACATCAGGCCAGGCTGGAAAGGGCTTGGAGCAACCTGCTCCAGTGGAAGGTGTCCCTGCCCATGGCAGGGAGGGAATGGGATGAGCTCTAAGGTCCTTCCAACCCAAAAAACCATCCTGTAATTCCCTGATCCTATGAAACCAAAGTGTGATGGTTTTTTATGGACCAGGTGATGATGTTAAAACACTTGGTGGGGCTACACCAGCTTCAGTGATCCCTGGATTTGTCCAGGATCCACACTGACTTTGTCTGTTTCAACATTTCACTGCTCACCTGCTACCTGCACATGTGAAATCATCCAGAGTGGGAAATCTGCCTCATTTATGCCCCAGAATAACATTTACCCTGCAGAATAACATTTATCTGCAGCCAGCACGGCTTGGTTGCCAAATAGTTGTTTAAAATAAAAAAAACCTGAGGACTTCTGCAGCAGGAAAGTGCAACTTTGCGTTAGCAAAGGTGTTGCAGAGTGAAATGATGCTGCTGCTTAAGGAGATTGTAAATTATCTTTTCAGCTCAACAGCACTGAGTTTCAGGTGCTAAATTTCCAGGAAAAAAAGAAATGTTGTAAATAAATATAAATATATTGAAATACAGCTGATTTGACTGCTGCTTGTATGTTTTTTTCAGGGTATTGCCTCGTCCATGGCATTGCAAAATCCATAGCAGATATTGTTTGTAATTATATTTTGGTTTGTCATACATGTGAGCCTTCAATGAAGGCAGGTAATATATATTCCTTAAAATTATTTTAATACTTTAAAATAATAGTTTGCTGCGCATTAAGGAAGAAACTGAAATTCAGAAACAGAGAGACATTGTCTAGAAAAAAAATATTAATATTGATTTCAGTATTTTGCAGCACTCAACATTAATAACAGCTGGATTTGTGTGTCTATTTCACTGGCAAATGCTCAAATAACAGAGAACTGTGCTTAGTTCTGTCATAATTTCTGGTTAAATATGTTTTATACACTTAAATTGTTCAAGGTTCTTTACTAATCTAATTTTCCAAAATACCCAAAGTGGCCTGAATCTTAGAAATTCCCAGTAAACCTTTCTGTAGAAATATTTTATAAGTTCCCAAAATTAAATATACAAGGCTGATGCTTAAAAAATAAATCAGCTCAGGGAAATTAAATGGGTATTTTCAAGATCTTAATTTCCAAAGTCTTAGAAAGATTGTGTACTTTACTGAAGAATTAGATAATTCAATGGCAAAGGACACCTAGATTTTGGGGAAACAGTCTTGAGCACAGCAAGAGTCAAGAAACATCATTTAGATGCAGGCAATGGGCTTGGCACATTGGGATGAGGAGAAGACCTTCGGGACTGGCACAAAAAGAAGAAAAAAAAGTTGCAATTTAGCAACAATTCAGAAACAGGACATGTTTGTGTTTTTTTCTTTTTGTTACGCAGTATGCTGCAGCAGGAGAATGTGGAATTTCTGTCCAGAAATGGTTGCAGAGAGAGAAAGAAGAAGAACAAGCCAAGAGGATGAGAGGAAATGGCCTTGGGCTGCACCAGGGGAGCTTGAGGTTGGACATGGGGAAGAATTCCATCACGGGAAGGGTTGCCAGGCTTTGGAATGGGCTGCCCGGGGAGGTTTGGAATCCCCACCCCTCGAGGTGTCCCAGTGATGCCTTAGGTTTTAATTTCTATATTTTTCAAATCCTGTACTGCCCAGTGTGTAACTCTGAAGTTCCTTGTAGCTCGTGAGCTGTTCTCTCAGGCCAGACAGACACAACAAAGCCTCTCTGAGCTGTTCAAGGACACTCGGGCTGTCCTAGGCCCAAAGGTGTAAACTGGGGCCATGAGAGAGGTGGAGAAATTGAAGAGAGCTGAAGTTTTAATTGGTGAATTTATGCTGAGATGCAAATGGACCAAACCTATATCAGTGTCAAGAACTCGTGACTCTCTGTCCATCTCGGGGTGCATTTTATGGAAGCAGCCTCTGGCTCCCCAGGGTGTGCCTTGAAGGCCTTCAAATAAATCCCTGCCTTTATTCCCTTACTCCTGTCTGGTCTCTGTTTCTGGGTGGGTGGGGAAGGCATCACCAGGAAGGACTGGAGGTGGCACTCAGTGCCCTGGGCTGGGGATGAGGTGGGCATCAGGCACAGGTTGGGTTTGATGTTCTTGAAGGTCTTTTCCAACCTCAGTGACCCTGGGATTCTCACCTGCCTGGCTACTCTGGTGTGGGAGGATCCATCCTTTTGACTCACTGGGCTTTCTCTGCGTCTATAAAACCACCCAGGCCAACTGGGAGAGGCTTGTTAAGGCTGCCTGGGGACACAGGTCCTTGTCATTGCTTCTGAGGTTGCTGGGGACATTTCATGCGGGCAGGAAGGGGACACTGGCCACGAACAGGAGCAAAGAGCACGTGCAGCGTGCCAGGAGGGCTCCTGTGGCCATGGGAGCACAGAGGAGCTGCCTGTGGATGGCAGGTGCTAGCACACATCTCCTTTGGAGCCAGAGGGACCGAGTGGGAAGCCTGGAGATGAGGCTGCCTTGGCCAGAGCCCAGCTGAAGCCCGGGAGACGGCTGAGCGGAGCAACTGGGGATCAAACCTGCAAACACGGAGCTGCTCTGGTGCCAAAAATGCCTTCTCTCAGCCACCTAGAAACATAGTCTGGACAGGAGTAAGGGAATAAAAGCAGGGATTTATTTGAAGGCCTTCAAGGCACACCCTGGGGAGCCAGAGGCTGCTTCCATAAAATGGACCCCAAGGTGGACAANAAGGTCTTTTCCAACCTCAGTGACCCTGGGATTCTCACCTGCCTGGCTACTCTGGTGTGGGAGGATCCATCCTTTTGACTCACTGGGCTTTCTCTGCGTCTATAAAACCACCCAGGCCAACTGGGAGAGGCTTGTTAAGGCTGCCTGGGGACACAGGTCCTTGTCATTGCTTCTGAGGTTGCTGGGGACATTTCATGCGGGCAGGAAGGGGACACTGGCCACGAACAGGAGCAAAGAGCACGTGCAGCGTGCCAGGAGGGCTCCTGTGGCCATGGGAGCACGAAGGAGCTGCCTGTGGATGGCAGGTGCTAGCACACATCTCCTTTGGAGCCAGAGGGACCGAGTGGGAAGCCTGGAGATGAGGCTGCCTTGGCCAGAGCCCAGCTGAAGCCCGGGAGACGGCTGAGCGGAGCAACTGGGGATCAAACCTGCAAACACGGAGCTGCTCTGGTGCCAAAAATGCCTTCTCTCAGCCACCTAGAAACATAGTCTGGACAGGAGTAAGGGAATAAAAGCAGGGATTTATTTGAAGGCCTTCAAGGCACACCCTGGGGAGCCAGAGGCTGCTTCCATAAAATGGACCCCGAGATGGACAACGAGTCACGAGTTCTTGACACTGTTATAGGTTTGGTCCATTTGCATCTCAGCATAAATTCACCAATTAAAACTTCAGCTCTCTTCCATTTCTCCACCTCTTTCATGGTCCCAGTTTACACCTTTGGGCCTAGGCCAGCCCGAGTGTCCTTGAACAGCTCAGAGAGGCTTTGTTGTGTCTGTCTGGCCTAAGAGAGCAGCTCACGAGCTACAAGGAACTTCAGAGTTACACACTGGGCAGTACAGGATTTGAAAAATATAGAAATCAAAACCTAAGGCATCACCAAAAGCCCTCACCTCAACCCAGGATGGCTCAGAGCCGAGGTCCCAGAGAGTCCCACTGTCCATGGCTGTGTGTGAGGGGCCTGGCACGAGCACACTGCCAGTGGAGCTGGTGCTGGCAGTGGTTCCCAGCCCTGCAAGGTCAGGCTGTCACCCTCAATCCTGCCCTGATGTTTCCATAGAGCTCGGGAAAGTGTGAAATAAAGCCACCACCAAGCACTGTGCAGAGGGCAATTCCCCTGTAATTTGCTCATGTTTTAATCTCTGTTCATCAGAAGAGAAACAGAGGAAAGTGAGGGGTGGTTTAGCAACAGTGAAGCATCAAACCTTGCCCACATTTGGGCTGCCCATTGAGTGCTCTGTCCCCTTGGCTGTGCCCATGTCTCCAGCTGTGCCGTGCTGGCCCATCACTCATTCCTCTGCTCTGTTTTTGCCAAGGCATGATACAAACCTCTCTTTAACAAAATCTGCCGTGCAAAACGAGATCTTCCCGTGTTTTCTCCCGTGTTTATCTTTGGCAGCTCGTTCATGCCTCGTCCCTGAGTCCAGTTACTCATCAAGCTCATGGAAGTCAACAGAGCTCACTCCTGTGCTGCCCACCCAACATCCCTTTGTGCTGCCAAAATATTCCAGCAGGGTTTTGGGGTTTTCTTTTTCTGTAAACACATCCAAAAAGGAAAACAGGAAAAAAAAGAACAGTGTGGAACAGCGGCGTCCACGCAGACAGTTTAACCCTCGGGTCAGCGTGTTTGTATTTCACTTATTGGATTGTTAATAGATTTTCTTCATTTGTGCGAGACATTGTGAATGATGTGCCGAGGCCTTTCTATTCCTTCACCGTGGTCCACCTGTGAGAAGATAGCGTTAAAAGCTGCTGGAGTTTCTACCTCTTGACAACATCCCAGCTGTAGCCTCGCCATAGCAATCCTCCCGTGGCAGTTTTAATTATCGGCCCCGGCGATACCATCAGTAAGTGTGTAATTACGTGTCACTTTCCTGGCTGTTGGGTATGAAAAGTGGAACCAGTGAGATGATGATCGTTGAAGCTGTAGACTCATATTTAAACAATTCAAAATGTGTAACTGGCAGTGTCATTAAACAGAGAGAGTCTGACCCCAGCTGTCAGTTACTTTTCCTTATGCAGATTTTTTTTCGTGCTGTCTGTCAAAAGAGCTCCATGGGCTGAGATGGGATGGGAGAGGCAGCGGAAGGCAGGAGAGCTGCTCTCCTCCACTCCTGCCAAGGTGGTCTTTTACCCTAAATAAATATTGCTGGAGAGATTGTAAATAAACGTGGGACAGCACAGGAAATTATGTAGTCTTTGGTGGTGGATAAACAAAGGGAGACCATCAAACACAAAGTCGACCCTTCAAAAAATATGAATAAAATGGGACTTATTAGCCTGAACTTAAAGAACAAGGCTTATGGTAATTTGGGGGATTCATTACCGAAGGATAAAAATGGAATCATTTTCATTTCTCCCTTTCCGCCAAAAAATTTTTGAAGCCGTGGCAGATAAAGAAATGACCTGAAGGTTATTATTATTATTATTATTATTATTTAAATCCATATATGTACACACACACATATATATATTTATATATATGAGACTGACAGGCATGCATGTGCATACTTATCTTACATATCTGCACGAGTAATAACAATTTTTGAATATTGCCCTCAAAAATTATCATTATAATACGGATCTCTTTCACTTTCACTTCAAAGCCAGCAATGTTTAAAGTGTGCAAAGTACCAGAAACTTGTCTCCTGGCCAATATATGCTAAATAGATGGAAAAAATAAATATATGTGCATAGGAGAAGGCAAGTAAAGAGTATTTTTTTCAGCGAATTGAGTCAGAAATTTCTAAAATGACAACTCCGCTGTCTGAAGACAGGCACAAGTGGTTTGACTGGGATTTTGGGGTTGGCATGCCAAGAGTTAATTTCAGAAAGACAAGGAAATGAATGGAACAGTACTTTGAAAAAAATAAAAATAAAAATAATAAAAAATAAAAGATCGGAGGTTAAACAAACATTAATCAGCGACCAGAGAGAAAACTGTTTCTTTATTTTTAAAATGTTTACTCTTCTCAGAATAAACCCGTAAGACCCCTTAATTTAAGGCTTTGGAGTTCACACGGGCTCCAGCAGCAGCAGTGGAACAACAGAGGCACGCTGGGTGTTTAGCCTTTGAAAAAGCACAGCATCAACACTTGCTTTTGCAGGTTTTAAGGGGAAATATATTCATTTTGTGAGCGCGTGCGTGTGTTTCTGTACATATCCGTGTATAAAAGCTTTGCATGCATTTCTTGTTTCAAAGACAATGCCACGGAGCAGCGCATACAGGAGTGCTGGCTATATTAATTGCAGCAGTACTTTCATACTTGAAAGTAATAAATAGGCACATATTAAATCCTCTAAGGATTAATTTGTATTTTATCAGCTGTGAAAAGGGCAATTTTTTACATATCCAGACTTAAGAGGTAGCCCTATTAGACCTTCATTGGAAAACAAATTCTGCATATATTTCGTACCAGGGGCTTTTTATTTTCTTCCTTGCACTGCCTTTTCCTCTCTCCCCCTGTCCTTTTAGCAGCCTCCCTTGCAGCAAGTGGTTATGTAAGGCAGGGCTGGGGAGGGATGGGCTGCCGGGCTGGGGACAGACAGACCCTGCCCTGATAAATTTGGGTGAGGGGCCAGCAGAAAGCCCAGCAGAACCCCCCAAGCTGGGCCACGCTTGGTGCCTCGCTCTCCTGATGCCTTCTCCCAGCCACCCAGAAACAGAGACCAGACAGGAGTAAGGGAATAAAGGCAGGGATTTATTTGAAGGCCTTCAAGGCACACCCTGGGGAGCCAGAGGCTGCTTCCATCAAATGGACCCCAAGGTGGACAACGAGTCACGAGTTCTTGACACTGATATAGGTTTGGTCCATTTGCATCTCAGCATAAATTCACCAATTCAAACTTCAGCTCTCTTCAATTTCTCCACCTCTTTCATGGTCCCAGTTTACACCTTTGGGCCTAGGACAGCCTGAGTGTCCTTGAACAGCTCAGAGAGGCTTTGTTGTGTCTGTCTGGCCTAAGAGAGCAGCTCACGAGCTACAAGGAACTTCAGAGTTACACACTGGGCAGGACAGGATTTGAAAAATATAGAAATTAAAACCTAAGGCATCACTCCCATGGCATTTGAAACACCCAGCGCTTAAGGTCATCCAGTTTTGATTTGCTTAAGGTCACCCAGTTTTGGTCCATCCACACCCACGCCCCTGCACGCCTCTTTCGAGCTCTATTCACAAATTATTCGCTGTTGCCACTAACGAGGAGGTGCAGGGCAGCCAGTTTTTGCATGCCAAACAACCACCTCTCTTTGTCTTTCGTCTGTAGGGCGGAGGATTTTCGAGTTCTGTGCCTGTCCTCCTTGCGTGGTAGCTGCAGGCGATGCGCACCGCAGGCGGGAGGCAGTCCCTCGGGGAGGCAACACTTTTCTGCATTTAGTTGCTCGCTTTGAAAGCAAAGGATGCTAAAAAAATTAGCTCTTTTCGGAGCGTGGGGTGGCTCGTGCACAACAAACAGATTCAGAGTTGAAGGCTCCTGCGTTACTTTTTTTTTCATTATTTATTTATTTATTTTTGTTGTTGTTGGAAGGCAAGTTAGGATTTTTAAAGGGGCACGGCACATTTTATTTGTTCCCAAAGCCTTGAGGAGGTGCTTCTGGCAGATGTGGGGTGTTGGAGCTCCCGTGGGTGTGCTGGCAATGGAACCTCCCTCGGCGTGGGTAAGGAGAAGGGATTTGGAGGAAATCAACAAAGCTGCCCCCGAATGCTTCGCAGAATTAGAATCACTAAGGTTGGAATCATTAAAGAATCACTGAGGTTGGAAAAGATCTCCAAGACCATCAAGTCCAGCCTTGGCTGCCTGTATCCTGAGCTCTGTCCTTTAGGGCTGGGATTTCCAGAGGCTTTCCCATGGGAAGTTTGTCAGTGCAGGTAAAATCTGTCCAGGTGCAGTCTGGAATCGGGGAGGCCGAGGGCAGATCTCTTTTATGCCCCTGTCCCCAAAGCCCAGCTCCTCCCAGCTCCAGGCTGCACCTCACTTCCAGGGTTCACTAATCCAAAAGTCCACAAAAATTTTCGCTAACACCTTTTTTTACTGAGATGAGCAATTAAATGACTCACAAGTGATTTTCTCTCTGAGTTTGAAGGTTTTCCCAAGCAGCACAAGCTGGATGAAGGATCACCAAACATTTTTGTTAATTTGCTTTTCAAAATGCCCTGCACATTTCCAGCTCATTTGGATTCCTCTTTTATGGAATTGATGGCAGTCCGGGGAAAAAAATTGGTTTCTGTGGGCTCTTGAAACAAATCTGCTGTTATCATCTCTGCTCCCTCAGACTGGGTGCTTCAGGCTTATTTGAATAATAAAGTGGTTGTAGACAAAGCCATGGCCACGGGAATGGTGACCCCAAAAGTTGTTTAAGCCCTGGGACAGCTGAGGGGCTGCCCAGTGAAATCCCTGCCCAGTTGTGACTTTTGGTTCTCCTCTCATTGCCAAATCACCCAAACTCAACACCCACAGGTGGGACCCACTAAATAAGACAACAGCATCCTTGTGACCCCCTTTACTGGTAACTATGAGCCCAAAATTCAGTGCAGTATCTTTAATCACAGCAGGCACTCCAGCATTTTCTGCTTCTCTAGTTTAAAGCAGTATCCAAGCCTGGTTATGGGAAAATATCTATTTTTGCCTTACGAGACCAGCACAACCACTTCTGTTTTGGTATCGAAAGAATAAAACCAAGCTTTACTGCAAAGATAGTAATTTTGGATATGGTGGAATAAAATCCAGTGGGGTGTGGAGCCAGGGGAGTATTTCCTATGTATGGTTTCAGTAGGGAAGTGGAGCTCTGATAAGGAATTTTCTGCTGGGGAAGAGCAGCCAGCTGTGTCCTGGCCTCAGCAGCACGAGAGGTTTGGGTTGGATATTGGGAAAATTTCTTCATGGAAAGGGTTATTGTCGTGGTTTGATGCTGGTTTAAATGCCAAACACACGAAATATAATTATGTGTGTAAGTGGAATATGGATTCACTGAGGAAAATGTAAAGAAATTTCGGGGCAAAACAAAGTTCACACTTAAACAGCTGCAATACAACAGAAAGTTTATTATTATTAACAGAATGGGAAAAAGGATTGGTGAGAAATTAAAGCAAACCTTTAAAACACTTCTTCTTTCCCAGTGTTTTTTTTCTTTACTATAAACCTTTCAAAAGTGAAAACAAAACAAGAACGTGGTATTTTGGGCAGAGTTGTACTTTTTAAGATTTATGCTTTAGGAAAAGAGGCTTCTTCTATTGTGCCATAGAGTTTTCACAAACCAACAGTCCTGCACAGAGAAAAATCTGTTGGAGTGAAGAAAGGTACCTTTTCCATGAATTTTCCCCAGTTTTCCCATGCTGCAAAAATCACAGACCATAGGAAAAAATGGGGTTTTAATTTTTTAAGGAGTTATCTCAGTCTGAAAGCACAAATTCTTTACTTCAAGCCTGTCTTTCAAACCAGGACAGTTGTACAGCCCTGGCCCAGGCTGCCCAGGGGAAGAGTGGAGTCTGTGGAGGGGTTTAAAGGCCTTGCAGATGTGGAACTTTGGGATGTGGAACTTTGGGATGTGGAATTTTGGGATGCGGGTGAGTGGCAGCCTTGGAAGTGCAGGGGAATGTTTGGGTTTAGGGAGCTTTTCCAACCTCAGCTGTTCCGTGGTTCTCTGTGTTTTCTTCACGAGCTCGTTTTCATTTTATTAAATTGGAATAAATTTGTGACCGCTTTAGGACAAAATGTGCAACTTTTTGACTTTCTCAGAGAGCAATATTCAAGCAGCCAGGACTGAGAGCTGTGCTGGGTGATTTGCAGTGTCCCAGTGCTGCCTCAGTGTCTATTCCTCAATAGGAATGGTGTTTTCCCTTTCTGTCTTTGCCACCTTTCCCAAAGCCAGGGCTTTATTTCTCCCTCTGCTTTTACTCCAAGCAGAGTGAACCTGGATGACTCACGTTGCAAAGAGCAGCAAAAAATAAAAAACCAAAAAAACTTCGCTTAATATCAAAAACTATCTTGAAATTATGAAGCAGGAGATGTACTTTGCTTATCACAGTGGAAACCTATTAGACAAGTACCCTTGGTGCATGGAAAATATATGCTTTTAACAGTTTTAATCCTTTATCAATTATTCATATGGGAAGGTTTTCCTGTATTTGTTCAGGACGTTGGATGGAATAGCAAGCACGACTTTATTTGTATAACAGTTTTGTTCCAACTGTAGCCGATAAGATATTTAACACCCCCAAACATATTTAATTTAAGAAATAAAGAGCCATTCTTTCTGTGGGGTTTTCCACATCATTCTTCTTTATTACACCGGGTTTTGCTCATCATACCATGTTCCTCCTCAGAGGACAGAGACAAATAACCATTCCCCACAAGGACAACGTGTGTGCTGAATGCATTTTAAATGCTGCACTTTGTTATGATTGCAACCAACACTTTAAATATGCTGCAATCAAATTCCAAAATGACACGAGAAAAATGACATCAGAGAATAAATCTATTTGGCAACAGGAATGTTGGGGCTGGAACATGCTTAGCTTGAAAGTTAAAGATTGAGCACAATGTTTATTTTATTTGCTTAAGAGAGGCAAGGCTAATTCATCCCTGTTGTGGAAATCAATGGATTACAGTATAAATATACTCTTCACATATATTTGTCATATTACATGAGTTAAATAGCATTACCTAAATATAGTTTAGCTTTTAAATATCACATGAGATTACTGATCTGCTTTTACACCGTGCTGGGTTTGTTTAAACTATTCCAGGGCCTCACCCGTGGCACACATAGCAATTCTGCCCATGGAATTTTAGCCTGGAAGAGGGAAACCAAAGCCCAGTGAGCTTCCTGGTGGAAGCTGGGAAGTTGTATGTTATGTTTTTCACCCTCACAGAGCCCATAGAGTTCTTTGTGGCGAGCTCTTGATCTTGAAAGGTTCTGTGCCAGGGCCAGGAAAGACAAGAGANCAACTTCTACCTCAGAGTTTCTTCTACCAATTATTTTTACTATGGTCACAGCAGAAGATGGAGGAGAGAGAAGAAAGAGGAAGGAGAAGGGGTTCTGCCCCAAATCCTCCATCTTTGACTTCTCAGTCCCCATTATACTGAATTCTACATTTTCCCCCTGTGCTAAATCAAACTAATTACTTCGCATTTCCTCAGCGTTGCAGTTCTTCTTGTAATGTAGGAAGCTTTTTCCATGGACATGGGTCCAGAATAGAATCCTGGGAATCTTGCCCGAGTCCTGAGTCTGCCTGGTGGGGCTCCAAACCCCCCCAGACAGACAGAGGGACACTCTGGGCTGCCACAGTTGTACAGCTGGCAAAGCCTGGGATAGCTGAGGTAGGAACATTTTGTTTCTCCTAAATGGGCTTCCAGCTAGGCTGGAAAGTCCCTTGAGTGGTCATTGAATGTATCCTGGACTCTTTCCTTGTGCTCCCTACAGATGTAGAGGAACTTGAGCCACTGGATGGAAGATCCTGGATGAAAAAAATCCCACGGAGCTTCTTGCTAAGAACTGTTCAGGTTTTGAGGAGGAAACATTTTTATCCTAGTAGGATCATCCGTCCCTGGAGTCTATTAAATGCTTCAAGAATTTCTGGGCTGAGCCGTGCAGTTTTCTGGTCGTGTTTTAAGGTGTTGGCTCCTGTTAATATTGGTAAGAATATTCCTGATCCATCTTCCTGAAAAATGCTCCGTAAATTAAATAAATGATGTCTTAATACAAAGTTTTAAAGTGACTATGGCTGAGATGATGGATTTAGCTCGTCTCACATGAAAAAAAAAAAAAAAGTTGGAAATAAAGTGGTATTTAAAAACGGGATTTGTTTGCCTTCAAAATTGTAGCTGTAGTTTTCTCCAAAGAATTGGAGCTGAGCAGGTGTTGCCTAGGTAGGAAAATTTCACTTAAAGATCTCTGAACTGTCCCAAACTGGAGTCCATTCTCATCCATAACGTAATTTAGCCCTTGACAGATATATAGAGCTCTTGGAGCTTTCTGTTCTTCACAAAATCTCCTGAGCTTCAAGTCTCACTGACCAGATGGGTTGTAATTTGGCCTCTGACATGGATGGTCCTGCTGGAGGGTGAAAATTACCTGAACTGGCCAACGCCGAGGTCACCCTCCCGTCTCCTTCAAGCCATTTCCTTGTCTCAGGCTCCTGCCTCCCATTTCCCAGCACACCGAGCTCTCTTCTCTGCATTTCCAGAGTGAGACGTGGAATATTTATCCCTCGGAAGTCAGATTTTACACTTAAATGTCCCAAGCCTCTGCCTCACACCAGCCACAGGGCTGATTGAGCCCTGGTGATACCTGGCTCCACGAGTGGGAAGCTGAGGTTGCCTCGTGCAGGGGGGATTGGAACAGTTTGTACTCTGCCAGGTGTGCTGGTAAAGGCACAATAAAAGAGGCTTTCACACCTGCTAGGTTCAGCAGAAAGGAGGGAAAAAAGAGTTTATTTACAGTTTACATGTTTTATAACATTCTCAACTCCACCAGGGATAGGAGGACATGGCACTTCCTCCTCAATCCCACTGGAGAAGAAGGATGCTCATCAAACTTTCTCTTATCACAAAAGGAATGAAAAACAGAAAAGACAGTTAAATAAACATTGGCTATTGTTTACATGAAAGTGTGTGAAAATCTCTGACTCCAAGGTTAAAACAGAAGGCTTAGCAAAAACCAGGACAACAGCCAGGTGTCAGAAACTGCCCAGAAATGTGCTTAATTCAGGAGAGCCCTGAGTGCTTTTCCAGGCTGAGGGTTGGTGGCACTGCAAAGGGGACAGGGGACATTTCGGAGGGGTTCTGCTGCAGGCACCAGGAGGATGGGGTGAGAGCCTCCACAGGCAGGAGCAGCTCCACAGTCACAGCCCCTGGTCCTCAGGAGGGGCTTCAACCACCCCCATTTCTGCTGGAGGGACGATACAGCACCTCAGGGGAGGGGATTTTCCCCTCGTGTTCCACTGTGGTGCCCCCAGCCTGGAGCACTGCAGCCAGCTCTGGGCTCCCCTGCACGGGAGGGACACGGAGCTGCTGGAACAAGTCCAGAGGAGGTCTCGGAGATGCTCCAAGGGCTGGAGCCCCTCTGGAGCCAGGCTGGGAGAGCTGGGGGTGCTCACCTGGAGAGGAGAAGCTCCAGGAGAGCTCAGAGCCTCTTGCAGGGCCTAAAGGGGCTCCAGGAGAGCTGGAGAGGGACTGGGGACAAGNAATAGAGATATTTTAGAAGAATTTCAACCACCTGTCACGTTCCATTAAACTGTTCCTTCCTCAGGCCCTTATGCCTGAGCAGGTGATGTGAATAAACTGTGCTTAGAATGAAGTGAGGGGCGTTTTTCTCTTGTAAATAACAAAAGCCACAGACATTTTTGAGTTAGCATATCCCCTTCCTTCTCTATTTTAGCTGGACTGAGCTCTCCTTGCTGCTTGGTCATCCATCCAAGCTGTGGAACAAAAGGAAGGGAAAAGATACACGGAGTACATATAATTCTGGGATTTACTGCCTTTCCTTCAGCGAGGTGAGAACAAGGGCTTGCTTCTGACTGTCTTTCTCTCCAGGAGAAGTTTTCTTTGCTGGGTCACCCGTGCAGCCCTGGCACGGTGTCCCTGTGGCGCGGTTGTAGCGACAACCTCGGGTCAGCAGCGTGTCTGGCAGTGAACAGGATTTACCCTTTCACCTTCACATCCCCCTCCACTCTTGTACACAGCTTATTTTTGTATTTATTTATTTTTTTTTCCTGCAGCAGAAGCCATTTTTCGCAGGTGCAAAAAGGAGCCTTTCATTTCCCCCATCCTAGGGAAAAAGTTGGAAAAAACCACTCTTTCCTCACTGAAAGGCAATATTTTGCTTTTAGCACTGCTTTATGTGCAGCGTTTTTTTAGCTCCCCCTAATCTTAAATTCAGTACATGAATGGATGGATAATTTCCTCCCTGTCAGTTTTTTCATGCCTCTGAATTATTTACCACCCCCTCAACTCGTGGCTGCGAGTCCACTTACTCCTCGTTGAGCCGCAGCCGTGCCAGAAGCTCCCGTCCTCCCTCTGTCCTGGGGGGCTTCCAGAACTGGGGGAGCATCCTCAGAGGATCCTGCCCAAGCAGGACTTCCCCCCCAGCATCCCCCAGAACCGAGTCCTTCAGTCGCACAGCCTGGATCCAGCTAATTTGTCTTCATCATTCGTATCTCCCAAATCCTGAATCATTTTGGTTGCCCTCCGCTGCACCTTTTCAAACTCCGCAATGTCCTGCCTGTAATATAGTGACCAGAATTGCACACAGTATTTCAAATATACTCCCACTAATGTCTTATATAAAGTAGTGCCAGAATAACTTGTGCTGATTTATAATCCTTACAAATATATATATTTGTTTAGCTGCTGTTGTTGGGGTTTTTTTATTGCTGCCAAACATTGAACATATGTCTGGTGGTCTGAAGGCCTGTTAAAGACAACGAATGAATCACATTTTCTACATGACAAAAGAAAACACCTTTATTTTTTATCATTGTCGAGCTTGAGTGGTGATAGAAGACAAATTGAAACAACAAAAGGAAAAGAGAGTTTAGGAAAGTCAGGTAATAAGGTATCGGGTTATAAATGAAGTCTCCCAGAGCCTGAAGTTAAAAAGTATCCACGGGCACTTCACACTTCTTAAAAAGCAAATAAATCCTGCAACAGGGTGGTGCTGAGGATGTCCTGCTCAGGGTACAGACGCCTCTCCCACCCTTTGGGTGTGGAGAATCTGACAGAACAGAAATGGGAACTCTTCACTGGTTTTAGCTGAGGGAATAGGCAGTGCCACGTGTGATGCTAATGCACAGAGCAACCCTGCTTGGGGCGTGGGTGATGCTCCCTTCCTGAGGTGTCAGGAGTTGTGGTTTCTACACGGAAATGAATTTTCAGCAGTTGCTTTGGGTCTGCTGGGTGGGTCTCCTTTGGTTTTGGAAAAGTACCGTTAATATTCCAAAGTAATGTGCTTTGATAATATTATTTACAGTGAAAGAGAATTGCCAGAAAGAGAAAGAGGCAATACGTTGCCAGAAGATCTTACTTTAAAGTGTACTAAAACATCTCCCATTCCCAAACAAGCCAAACCTAGGATTATCATTTTATATAAGACCTGAAAAGAAACTTGAAAAAACCAAGGGTCAGCGTGGTCAAGGTGAAATGACCCTGGGAGGGTGCTGGGAATGTCAGGCCACAGAAGACCAACAAGAATTTTCTGTTAATTGATGCAGCAAGGTTTGAATTTTGCTTGTTTCCAGTTTGAGAAGAAGTTTTTGATGGCTTCCACCTGAGTCCAGTCAGTCTCCACTCTGCAGGTGACCTGCATTAATGGCCTCATTTTCCCAAGACAGTACACTGCTATTAATGTTTTGTCCCAGGTTCTACCCTGGCTGGTGGCCATTATTGCCCATAAATAATGGCTCTTGTTCCATCGACTCCTGTGAAGGTCTGGAGACACGAAATTCGTGTGTGCTACCAATGTAGATCGAACGTAACCTTGACATTAATCAGACAGGTGGAATTTAAGGCTTCCCCAGTTCCTCCAGTGCCGCTCTCCTAACAAATCACGGAGTTCTTCTGCAGTTGTAAAAAAACCCCACACCTTCCTTTTCCCCTTATTGCTTGGGTTTTTTTTTTTTTAATTATTTTTAATCATGTTTATTCTTTTAATATGAATGTTCACAACTATCTCTGCCCTCTCCCGCATCCTAGACGGGCTCCCGCTTTCCAAGAGCAAACAACAAACGGAGCAGACCTTTGAAGAAGCCCACCCCCCATTAATAGTTAATGAGGGCTGGGGAGGAGGAACAAAGCCCGCGCCGTGTGAACACGGATTAGCCCTTTCATGGCCACGGCTGAGAGGTTTGTAGTAGCCCCAATGCCCGGGAGCAGCCCGCTGTGCCCTCCCGCCGAGCCCAGGGCTGGGGGGCCCGGGGGCTGTGCCCCAGCTGAGCCCCTCTGCCCGCAAACCCCGGCCTGGCTGGAGCAGGAGCAGCCCCTGCCGACCAGCGCCCGGCAACCCTCGCCTCCGCCAGCGCCAACTCTGCGTCCTCTCCCGATTTTGGAGCTTGGCCTGATGCCCGGCAGGAGAGGATGGGTGGCGTTTGGGTTACCAAACCACTGGAGTTGTTTAGCTGCTGGGGTTGTGTGTCTGGGAAGACACAATAACGATGCTCTCACACCTGCCAGGTTCAGGAGAAAGGAGGGGAAGGAGCTTTATTATTGACATATCTCACATTCTTATCCAATTCCCATCTCTACAAGGGATTGGAAGACATGTCACTTCCTTCTCAATCCCACTGGAGAAAAAGGATGCTCATCAAAGTTCTCTTATCACAAAAGGAATGAAAAACAGAAAATACTGTTAAGTAAACATTGGCTATTATTTACATGAAACTGTGAGAAAGAATCTGACTCCAAGGTTAAAAACAGAAGGCTTAGGGAAAACCAGGGCAACAGAATTGAAACGCTCAGGGCCCATTGGGGTGAGTCTTCAGCGGGTGCTGGTGGGGCTCAAAGCCGAGGCGGCGCTTTGGAGGTGAAATTCTTCTCATTCCCCGACCCTCTTCCAAGAGCCCTCCTTCGCCGCGCAGAATATTTCAAGTTTAGGACTTCAAATATTTCTATTAATAAATTACTATGCATCATGTCAAATTAGCATTGCCATTACTAAAAGATTAATAGCGACAATGCGTTGTGGCACTCCATTGCTTCAGGGTAATTTTCTTTTGTTCATGCTTTGGCATAATACCGTAGAGCAGAGCTGCAGAACCACGGAGCATAAATTTGGGCGCAGCCCCTCAGCAGAAGAGGCAATCCTAATCCCAGCAGAGGGCTGGCAATTAGCTCCCAACCTTCTGGGAACGCTGCCTTCATCCCGGGATGAGCGCCGCCCGATGTCCCTCACACCTCTCACACAACAAGATCGATCCCGACGTTTATATGTTCTTATTTACTAAGTGCTCGGGAGGAATAAACAAGGGTAATTTGCATATAATTTTTATTTGAGCCTTGAGTAACTGGCGGGTTAGCAGTGGTGTGTGCACTTAAGTGTGCGTCACGCCGGCAGCAATCTTCCCTTCAATAAATTCTCCATCCTAACTGGAGTTTACAAGGGGAGGAACCACTCTTGATGCCTTCTCC
>VYXC01011050.1:8671-26388 GCA_013397175.1 Platysteira castanea
AGAAAAGGTAAAACTTACACATTTTTGATCACCATTAATCTGTCACATAAATTGTATGACATGTCTTTTTCCTAAACTGAGGAGCTTATGACTGGAAGACACAGGGAAAGAACAATCACAAAGGACATAAAAGAATCCTATGCAAAGGTTTATGAATATTGGCTACTCCTAATATTCATCTCTACAGTGATTTTACATAACTTCTCTTTATCGCATATTCATTTTTACTGCATATTCATTTTATCAATGTCAAGTGAAAATGAATATCCTCAACTGGTGCTAGAGGGACTTCCTTCCCCCCTCCTTCTTCTTCAAATCCATTTTCTTCTTGCCTCTCCGTTTGTGTGAAACATCAGCTGCAGCAGTTTTGTGCTGTAGCTTATTTGGTGCTAATGAATCCCAGCCTTTCCCGACCTGGGCAGAACAAGTCATGGTAATGACACCTTTTTGCTACACTATATTTATTTGCCAGCAGGGTCCCAACTGGCAATTCCTGCCACGACACGGCTGCTGCTGCTGCTCTCAGTCCCTGCAAGGAAGGGACAAATGCGGAAATTTCGTTATTTATAGTACTCGTGGAAAAAAGCACAAGAAGTTTTTTTCATAGCCCAAAGAGTGCTGGAAATTGGCTGCCCTGAGAGTGCCAGCCTCAAATGCACCCCAATAAAAACACACAAGCGTTCACTGCAATGAACAGCATCCCTCATCAAGGAAATTAATTCTGGAGTAATTTTGTTGTGTGTTGACCTGCAGGGTCCTTAGGTGAGGGTGTAATATCAAACTGCTTTATTCTTCATAGAGCATATATAAAAATCTGTGTGACTGTGAAAGAAAGTAGGAAGAAAATTTCATTAGGAGAAGAAGGAAACGGGTACTGCAAGAGCAAATAAACAGGTTTGTGGGGTTTTTTCCTTAATTTCTTTCTTTCCTTGCTCTGATCTTCAATGTGATCAGCAAAGCAAAAAGACTGCTTTAAGATTTGTTTAAGTTTCCTGCAATATTATATATTCTTTACATACCCAAATAAATTAAAAGGGAGTATAAATGTATTAAAAATAATCCCACTACTGAGTATTAAACTGCTGTAAGGCGCACACCTTCAGGTACTACTTCATATAAGTCCTTACTAAGAGATGCCTGTTCAGGATATGTCTGTTCATCTCTAACAAACAGGGGCTGAATCAAAACACATTCAGACAAAAATTGTTCCTGTACCACAGAAAAAAAAGAACATTTCCCTTATCAAAGACAGAAGGTGGTAATTCAGTACCAAATATGAAGAAAGTGATTATTTTCTATCTCTAAACTGGGGTTAGTTCCTTCAAACTGCCCAGATCCACCTTTTTTGAAAAAGAAGTGTTTGGTCATGTTGGTTTCACCTCAGATTGTTCCTTTACACTGCCCAGATCCACCTCAATCAGACGAAGCTCACCTGAAATCTGCACCCAGATTTTACTTCAGCTTTTCACACCCTCCTATTCCATCCAGGGACACCTAGCAGAGCAGTTTTTTCCTGCAGTTCCCTGGGAAGTGCCTGCCAGGGCAGGGTGGGGGTTCGGGGTGGCTGCAGAGGGACAGCACGGCCCAAGGGTGTGACACAGACAGAGCCCAGCTCTGGGACTGCTCCCCAAATTAATGACTCTAAAGGAATGATCCAGGTGGCATTTTTTGTGTTTAAATACAGCACTTTTACTGCTCTATAAGATTAGTTATCCCATACATGATCAGCCTGCTTCAAGCATCAAATCAACAACCAAAATTCATTTGATTTTCATTGTCTCCCAAACTTCAGCCCGTTTGGTTCAATAACCTTCTTTCAGAACAAGTCTTAGCTGAGTTTTTGGGCACATGGGGACGGCTGCTTTATATCCTGGCACCTCCAAGGGCTAAGAACGTGGATATTGCAGCATGGAACCACTTCTAACATCATACACAACTCGTGGCTTACAAGGTTTGATATCAAAACTCTTAAAATTCTCTATTTGTTTTTTAGAAGATCACTTATAATCTTCTATTCAAAATCAAAGACTTTTGTAGAGATTTAGCATAATGGCAGATTTTTCTGTTTCTGACAAGTTTCACTTTTTCTGAAAAGAGTTTAAATAAAACTCTGGAAAATGTATACAACTCCGTGAAATCCCATTTATACCAGCTTCTTTCTGATGTCAAATTATTATTCCAGTTGCCTTAGTTACATCATTTCAGCAACTCAGACATGGATACCTCTGCCTTATCTCCACAGATAGAATTTAGAAAATTCATCATTTCTCTATGCATGGAGTCTTTATTTCCAGAATGTTGCTCACACATTGGTGGCTTCATTTATTTCTGTACTTAGGGCAGATAAGAGAGCCAGCGAGCGCAAAGGATTTCTCTGGAAGATTTATACAAACACTGCTCCTACCAGCCAGAGGCCTGAAATAGCAGCTGAAGATGCATTTTGCTGTTTCCAGCATAGCTGGACATGCTGGCTGTTAATGGTGCCACAAAGCTGCTCTTTGGTTACACAAAATCAGGCACAGCACTCTTTCCTAATTTACCACTTAACCACACATCTGCTCAAACCCTCCCAACGAGCCGAGGCACAGTGAGGGAATTGCAACCAGATGTTTTTGCATGCACAAGTTAATAAACACACTGTATCCTTCATTTCAACACCTTCTGTTCCAGATGTGGCACGCACCACCCAAAAACCACAACCCCAAATTATCGGGGACACCCGACTGCAGCCAACCATGCGGCTTGGAACAGACTCCACGAGCCAGGTGAAGTTTATTAAAAGCTTGAAATGTTTATAAATCTCCATGGAAGCCTGATTTTAACACATAGCATTTAGAGGTAAGTGGTTGGTGGAATAGAGAGGCTCATTCCTGCAGCCCCTCGGGACCGGGGGCTGGCTCAGACCAACTCCTTTATCATCCTCACACTAATTGTGATGCATCTTGAAATGATTAGATCTATTGTTAGAACAGGCCCTGTCAGCGGCTGGGACAGAGTGATTAATAGAAATTTCTCTTTAATTCCTTAGGATGGAGAAGCCTAAAGTCACAGTTGAGCCCTGGACCCCAATTATTGGGTGATTAATGAAATTATAATTGCCACCCTTTCGCTCACATTCATCACTGGGTTTACTATTCATCATTAGAGGTAAAGCACAGGAAAAAGAAAATATTTTACAAGCACTGTGCTACAGACACATGGGAGAGCTGTATTTGGGTCAGGAAAATATTCCCTTCACCAAGCTGGAGCAAATGTGTGTCATTACCAACAACTTAAGGGTGCTGAGGGTTCAAGTGAAGGTCAAGCTTGCTAATAGGAATCATTTTCTGCCTGATAACAACAGCTCCACCTGATCCAGCACTCCAGACACAGATACAGACCAGCTGGCCAACAAAGTGGAAGAAAGAGTTTTTAGCATCCTTGCTCGTAAATGGAACAATCAACCCCAGTAACAGGATCCCCTTCTGAGTTATAAGGATATTTCTTTTAAAATCATGTGATATAGAGGTCCTATAACTGCACTGTGTCTGTCTGTGGGCATGGACAGGCTTGGACCACTGGCATATATTCAAGCCTGATTATTTCCCAAAGACAACTCAAAATGGCCAACACAGTTCCAGCTTCACAGGAATTAAGTAAGTAATTTTTTTGTCTGTAAAATATTCAGTTAAAAAAAAAAAAAAACAAAACCAAAAAACCAACAACAAAAAACAACCCACCCCCTGAGTTAGAGCTGCTTTAGCCCTGTAGCATTAATGTCAGGAAAGGTCAGAACCAAGATTTTTTTCCCCCTTCCTACTGATCAGGTTCTATGAAAGAATAATTAGTTTTTCACAGATCAAAAAACTATGCAAGGGAAGGAAATTAAATGCAAGTGAAGAAAAAGGCTGAGGCTCTTTTGTCTCCTTTGGCATGAACAGCTCTTGTAAAATTTAAGGGCTCCACTGGCATCACCCCCCATGAGAGGCTGCAAGAGGAAGAAGGAAGATTTCCTCGTGGGACACAAAGCTGTGTCCTCAGACAGAAACTGGGCAGAGGAAGGATCAAGTCTCCATTGTCCCCAACCCTGCAGCCTCCTCTCTTCACCACCTCAGTGCATTTGTGTTCTTGCAGCTACACGGTGTAAACTAAATGGGTGTTTACCTTCCACTGATCTGAATCAGGTGAAAAATCACCATAATTTAGATCTCATTTGTTTATGTAATAAATGATTTGTTTATACTGAGCTTGATGCTTTACTTCAGCTCCTTGAAATTTCATTAAACCACAAAACACTTGTGAGACCATGCCTAGGAAAGGCAGAAACAGCGAGTCTGCCACAGCCCTGTCTGTATTAACAACCCAAGCATGCAGCCACTTCCCCGTGTTTACCGGCAGAAAGAAGTGATTTCTGTGATCAGCCACTCTTGAATATGTCTGAAACTCTGATTGCAGGTGCTTTTTTTAGTGCTGATTTAAGCAAACATTCCTCAGCTGACATCCTGTGAGTTTTAAACAGGAGGTGGGTGGGGATGGCGACGCTGGTGAGGTTTCACAATGCTACACTCCAGTCTCTGGGGGAAAATAAAAGACCTCACTAATCTTTGATGTAATTTATCTGAGCTTATGCCAGAGTGCACTAAATCGTGTGAGGGAGGATAATAAATATCTCCAGAGCTGTGGAGTTCTATTGCACTGCTCAATCAGGAGGTTGGGTCAGTTAATGCTGGAGCTCAAGGCTGAGCATCGATCCTGGCAGGGCTGTGACATCCCTCAGCCTGGCCACCAGGCATCTCGGGGCCCTCAGCTGGGTGGGCAGGAACAAAACACACGGCAGGAAGCGACAGAAATAGGCAGCATTGCCCGTAAACCAGTAAATATTATTATATTTATAAATATTATTATTCTCGTAATGAAATTGGGTATGAGCAGCTTCCAATTAGAAACCAGAGATAACAGACAGAGCTGAAAATTGGGTTAAAGATTTGGCAGAGAACCACGGGTGTTCCAGATTTCTCTTACTACAAATCACAGAAAAGAGAAAGCCTTACCATCATTTCTTAATCTAAGAACTAAATACTGGATTCTAGGAAGCTTCTGACTTTCTGTACCTGGAGTACTGCTAAAAATAAAGGAGCATTTGTTGTTTTGGTTTGGATTTTTTTGAATTTAACTTCCACAACAGAATAAAATCCCCTGTTCTTCTTTCCTCCCAATTCTTGTGTAGTAATAATTTCTCAATAAACTAGGAAAGATTTTAAAGGCATATTAAGATTCTGATAATTCAGTGGTGAGATGACTTTTATTGTGCTAATATTTAGTCAATGCAACTTCTTAATCAATTACTTTCTAGGGAAGCTCCCAAGTTTTCATACTTGGTGTTTAGAGTTTTGGTGAATACCTTACACCAGAATCTCCCAGAGTGGGGCATCTACTTCCATCAAACTTTCCCAGTCATACACAGCATTCCTTGTTTCTCTCACACACACAACAATTTTACTCATGTTGAATTGTGAGGGAAATCCCATAGATACAATCACTAAAATAAAGTTTACTCATCAGAACAAGGCAATAGCTTTGCAGAGATTAACCCCATATGGAAAAATTTGATCCTTCATATCCTCCTCTCTGGATTCCTTACAAAGTGAGAGCTGCCTGAACCACTGGAGGGCTCAACACATGAAATGTGAAGTTCTTGGGTCTGTTACTGGTGCCTGCTGGTTCATAGTTCCAACTTAACACAAGGTGGGAGGTGCAGGTGGTAAGAAAAAATTAACTTGATAACCAGAGACATATTTTTACAAACCATAGAAAGACGAACTTAGAAAGAAGCCCAAATTCAATAACTTCTTGAATAGATTAACTCCAGCTTTCTAAATAATACAGCACATATTAGAAAGGGTCACATTTATACTGGCTTTAACAGCCCCAGGAGGGAAACTACAGTGGTTGCCTTTGATCTATTGGCCTATATTAAACAGTGATGTGTTGGAGCATTGGGAAATGTCCTAATTTATTCCTGGAAAATACGTATGCATATTGTCAGTTGGAACATTCTTTATGCTGCAGTGGTGTATTTTATGAGACTGATTAAAAAAAAGTACAAGGAAGCAGAGAAGTGTGTCATCCGTCCAAAATTGAACAGGCTGCCTGGCTAAATGGCTGAGAAGCAATTTTGATTGAAATTCTTTGCATCAAGATATTCACTTTATTTTGTCCTACAAAATGCTCCTATCCCAGCTCAGAAGCAAAGTAAAAAAGGGGTGCATATGTCTCTGGAAACACAATAAAGACACTCTCACACCTGCTGGGTTCAGTAGAAAGGAGGGAAAAGAGAAACTTTATTTACAGTTGACATGTTTTATAAGATTCTCAACTCCACAAGGGATTGGAGGACATGTCACTTCCTTCTCAATCCCACTGGAGAAAAAAGATGCTCATCAAAGTTTCTCTTATCACAAAAGGAATGAAAACCAGAATAGACGGTTAAATAAACATTGGCTGTTGTTTACATGAAACTGTGTGAGAAAGAATTCCGACTCCAAGGTTAAAACAGAAGGCTTGGCAAAAACCAGGGCAACAGGTGCATAATGAGCAGCCCATTCCAGATCACAGACATTACGAGGGAAAATAAGAGTTCCCAACACTTTCTAAGGTCCGTGCAGTTCCAAAGAGCTGAACGTGAGCTGCCACTCCTGAGCCAGCCCTCAGCCTGGCTGGGCTCTTCCAGCAGTGCCTGGGTGTTGCCCTGGTTTTTGCTAAGCCTTCTGTTTTTAACCTTGGAGTCAGATTCTTTCTCACACAGTTTCATGTAAACAATAGCCAATGTTTACTTAACGGTATTTTCTGGTTTTCATTCCTTTTGTGATAAGAGAACTTTGATGAGCATCTTCCTTCTCCAGTGGGATTGAGAAGGAAGTGCCATGTCCTCCAATCCCTTGTGGAGTTGGGAATTGTATAAGAATGTGAGATATGTCAATAAAAGGGGCTTTTCCCTCCTTTCTGCTGAACCTGGCAGGCGTGAGAGCGTCTTTATTGTGTGTTCCCAGACACACCTGGGTTTGGGGGTGAAGCTGCAATAAAGACAATGTCACGACATAACCATGGTGGGAGCTTTGCTGAGGTCTCTACACACCTGTAGAAACTTCAGAGCCTGGGACCCAGCCATGCACCCCATAAACCTCCTGAGAGTGCTGCACCTGTACCAGAACTGTTCCACCTGCACCGTGAGCTCCACGCATATTCCAGCACATTCAGGAGTTTTGTTAACGTGTGCTGGTTAAAAAGAAGAGAACAAAAAACCTGCCTAAGACAGGCAAAGAAACACAGCTCTGCTCTCAAACACTGGATCTGTCAGCCTTTTTCACTTCTTTTTTTTTTCCTCAGAGCAGAAATAGCAAATAGAGGAAAAAACAAAATTTTCCTTTGCATTTTCCAAAATTGAATTTTCCCCGTTTCCCACACACGCTCTCACTTTCTGGCAATACTTTCTGCAAGGGGCAAATGTTGCACATCCGTTTCTAATCAGAAGAATTTAATAATATTCCATCAGTGGAAGCAGTCTGCATTTATACTCTTTTTTTTTTTTTTAGAAGAAATGTGAATACTCGTTGCCAGCCAGAGTAGCTGTGGACATGAAAAGCAGCCTAACTGCCTCCTTCTGCAAGAAAAAGTTCCCCCCTTGTTACCAGCTGAAATTCTAATCAGAGTTCCCTCACAACACAGATATTGTAGGTGTGCTGTGCTAGCCATTGCTGTTATTATAAACGACATTTCAGGAACTGAAAAAATTGTAGCTTGTCAGTTGAGACCTGTAATCGTTTTCCATTCAGCAAAAGGGTTTAACAGGGCTGCTGGAAAAAGGAGGAAAAATAGATTCCCTTCTCGCTAATCCAAGAAAGACACAAGTGGTCTAAATTAACAATTATCTTGGACATGGAGGGAGATTTCTAATAACGCTGCATTAGAATGAGAGTTAGCGTGCTCTGATGGGAATTTAACAACCCAAATCTGCCCCAGGCTGACCAGGACAGGGGCAGAGCTCCACGGGAGGGGAGCAGAAGCGATCCCTGCACTGCCCAAAACGAGCCCAGTGAGTCCTTGGTGCCCCTTGCACTGGATACTTGTCCAGCAGTGACCATGCTGGGGGTCAAGGGCCACATGAAATATCAATTTAGGCACACACCTAAAGCAAGCAGAGGCCACGAGATAAATCAGCTCCAGAAAGAAAAGCTGTTTCGTGTCCTGTGCAGCCCAAGAGGAGTTCCCACACTCTGTGCTGTTATTGCAGTCCTGAATGGAAAGTCATTTTAATATAATCCCCTTATGATAACTTCAGATAGCTCCCTGAAATGGAATAAATGAGAAAAATGGTTTAAACTTTCGGATGTTTAACTGCGTATTTCTACATATAATAACATGCTTGTTGCTGTCTGTGTGCATGAAAAGAGAATTTATGTTCATAATCTAAAGTACCAGTTACATTAGAACTCTTCAAAAAATGTAATAGCCTTTCTAGATGATAGCCTCTATTAGAAATAAACATTCGGGAATAATTCAGAGTACAAGAAGATAACGATGAGATAAGCAGTGAAAAAAAGATAAGGAACATGATTAATATTAAAGCTGTTGTAGTGGACTACTGGGAAGGGAAAAAAAAAAAGTAATCACTGTTAACCATAGACTTGAAACATCATCTTCAAAACAAACCAGAGAAACCTAAACCTCTGTTCCTAACAACAGCAATAATTAGCAAATAGTCTAATTCTCTGAGCAGAGAGAGAATTAATTCCAATTCTCAGCCATTCAAGTTCAGCAGAGCATCCCTTCTCTCCAAACTGCTGCAGCCCCAGCCCCGCTGTCAGAGCAAGCTGAAATCACACTGCCCACTTAGTCAGAAAGTCAGAGCTCCCCTTCCTCCACGCCGAGCACTTCATCCTCCGGTGAGCATTGCAAAAAGTCCAACGAGCTGGAGGAAGAATGGCTGTGTAATAAAAGTGTAATTGAAATGGCTGTACTGCTGCCTCATCTCATTACTCACACTGGCCCCTGCCTGTTAAATTTTAAGATCTCTTGGGAAACCAGTGCATAATATAACAACACTCCAGAGTGTCAAAACAACCCCTGCTATGATTTATCTCATGCATGACATCAAGGATCTATTTTAAAGTAAAGATTTTACTAGTAAAACAAGCCCTTAAACTTTTCCAGTTCCCTGAATTTAAAGAACGTAGACTAAAAATTCTGGACAAATTTCTAGACTTCCAGTTGTCTTTGCCTTCCTGAAACATTTTAAGTCTCCTTACTCCTCTGCATCTCCAAAGTCATTACAAGAAGAAACTCTAATCTGGGTTTCTTGAGCAACAATTAGTGTAAGAAAACAAAATTTCATCAAGGAGGCATCTAAAGAAAAACAAACAAACACAAAATCCAATTACAAGCTTAGAAATTCTTTGTTTTAAAGTAATTTTAAGGTTCCATTCAACACACAGGGATTGCAAATGCTCGTGGGTGACACAAACCAACATTTCAGGGAAGGACATCTGGGTACCCAGCACACCCCTCCTGCCACGGGTGCTCTCTCGGGCCACCTCCCAGCTGGCCTTTGTCCCACTCGGTGCTTTCAAGCTGCCTTTTGAACTTCAGCTTTGCTAACAAGACCTTAAATAAATGGGCTCTGACAGGTAACAGAGGCAAAAGGTGCATTTTTGCACCTCCTAACTTCACCAGCAACTACAATTAAATTGGGAAACTCTCACAGCCACAGCTACCATTTGAAAAATCCCTCCTGCCTCATGCTCCACTGCAGCAGGTAAGGTCACCACGGAATATTTCGTGTTATTTGTTTCCAAGGAAAACCACCACATGCACAACAGCAGTGCCATTCCTTCATCTGGCCTTAATTTCCCCCTGAAATCTGCCCCGGCCATAGGATGTTACCTGTAGGAAACACACCATAAAATTAATTTTGTCAGGGCTTAATTAGCAGTTTTATATGTATATTTCCTTCCACTGCACGGAGAAGCCTGGACTCCTCTGCAGCCATGCCTAGGAGTCAGGAACAGGCCAGAGAACACAATATAACTTTTTGCTGTCTGTTCCAGTAGCTCACTGCTGCTATGGGAGATTGATCGTTTCCAGCGGGCTTTTATTGGGAGGCAATTTCTTCTTTGTGTCAGGAAACTGTGGCTAACTCTGAGGCAAACACCCTGCCAGGGGAACTTTCTGAAGAATACTAAAGTAATGATTTAAGCAAGTACTTTTTACACCCACCTGCCCTTGCCTTGTAAAAGCTGACCCAAAGATCAGAACGGCCTTAGAAGGGACCCAGAGCAGTTTCCCTTCAGATCCCAGAGCTGGATTTTGTTCAGCACAATCCTGCCACAAGAGTGTGTGCCAAAGGCTCAGGTATGTCCTGAGACCCCAGCACTGCCTCTCAGGGGAAAAACAGCAGAGGACACAAATTAAAGGGGAGATGAAATCATTTTGAAAACTCACTGACAGTCAGGGTTAGACACGTCAGGTTTTTGCTCTTTGTTTTTCTGTTTCTTCCTGGTGGATCTAGTGAGTGAAGCCTGTAAGTGATGACTCTGCTCATCACCTATCAGCCCCTGGTTTATTCTAACACTGACTGGTGTGAGAAGTGCATTTCCGAGGCACTGACAAGAGGATGATGCCTTAGGTTTTGATTTCTATATTTTTCAAATCCTGTACTGCCCAGTGTGTAACTCTGAAGTTCCTTGTAGCTCGTGAGCTGCTCTCTTAGGCCAGACAGACACAACAAAGCCTCTCTGAGCTGTTCAAGGACACTCGGGCTGTGCTAGGCCCAAAGGTGTAAACTGGGACCATGAAAGAGGTGGAGACATGGAAAAGACCTGAAGTTTTAATTGGTGAATTTATGCTGAGATGCAAATGGACCAAACCTGTATCAGTGTCAAGAACTCGTGACTCGTTGTCCATCTCGGGGTCCATTTTATGGAAGCAGCCTCTGGCTCCCCAGGGTGTGCCTTGAAGGCCTTCAAATAAATCCCTGCCTTTATTCCCTCACTCCTGTCTGGTCTCTGTTTCTGGGTGGCTGGGAGAAGGCATCAAGGACAGCGGGCTCTCGCAGGTAAATTTGGTCACCAGCTCCTTTTCATTCACCCAGCAAATGCTGATCACCAGTTCTCAGCTCTTGGGAAGTGGCAGAACCACCAAATAACCCAGTCACATCAACACACAAGGAAATGTGCAATTGACACTCCGGGTCCCCGTGCTGCTAACACACCCCTGTGTTCTCCTGATTTTCTATATAAAGTCAAACAATTTCAACCTTACAGTCTGAAACGTATTGGGGAAGTAGAAATCAATGGAAGCTTTGTTATTTTCAGAAAGCCATCCCAAGGAGTCTGGTACGTTGTCTCCTTAGGACTTCAGTTTGCATTTCCATGCAATTGTGTGGCAAATCCTTTGGCCATAGCAGGAAAACAAATGGTGAAGCTGGGTGGCCTTTCAAGAAGATAATGAATTTAATTTTGAAAATAATGAAATTAATCAGTTACCTGACTTCCACTTTGTATTAACATTATTGCTCGTTATTTAACTAAAAAAACCCCAGATTTTTATTGTTACAGAACCTCAACTCTTTCTGAACTCTGCAGTTCTGTCAGGGGCACCGACTATAATGATCCAGATCTCAAGGTCAGAAATACAAAGAACTGAGCCAACCAGTAATTTCACACTGTGTAGCAGTCTGAGAATACTGGCCCCTGACATATCATGGCATGAAGAAAAACAACGAACTTTCATTTTTGATTTAAAGAGTCTAAGTTTACTCAATGGCGCTTTGCTATCCCCCAAAGTTTTAGAGCAGTATAACCAGCCTTTACCACTTGTCAGCTTTTAACAGCCTACACCCCAATGATTGATTTTGTTCAATTCGCTTTTTTTTTCCTCTCCAACCCATGTATTTAGCTTTTAGGTGCAGCAGGTTGACAAGGCATCTATCATGGCTAAACAGACTAATTCAGAAGCATTTATTTTCTGCAGCCCCGTTTGTTTGGTCTTCTGCTGCATTCTTTGTCTCATATGTTCCCATATACCAACACAGGTTTGCCCTGTTTCTGCTACAATATCACAAAAAAGCTGTTCTGGACTTCCTCTTCGTTCTGCATCTCTCTCCTGACCATCCTGACTGCCACCCTTCCCTCCCGAGGGAGTTTGGTTTATTTGGAGAAGGGAGATCACTGAGGAAGGACCTGTGTAAGTGTTTTGGTAGTTATTAAAACACATTTAAGATGTACCTGGCTCACCTCATTTTAAAAGATATCGCCTCTCTATATAAATGGAATAAAATACACTACATAAATGGAATAAAAATTTTCCTATCCAGAAAGTTGGAAAGTGTAACAGACTCCTATTTAAGTCATGCTGTCCAATAATTCTGATATCTGAGTGCAAGTGATGAGCACTGTGTTAAACGTACAGTGTCAGACACATCCTGAGGTTTCTAAAGAAAAGAGATATCACTGGAAAAAATGGTAGCAACATCTGCTAAGGTCTTGCAGTGAAAACTTATCCTTGAAGACCTGAAGTATGCTTCCAAGAGGGATGAATTAATTCAGCAAAAGATACAGCAGGAGTTACCTGCAATCCCTTAAACTAACATAGATGTCTCAGGGTCTAGCAAAGCTAGGGACTAACTTAAAAATATTAAAAATTAAAAAAAAAAAAAAAAAGGTAATAATTCTGGGGTGCATTCTGAGCTTCATCTCAGATTGTGGAGACATGGAATAGGGACTGAGCCTGCACAGGAACAGCACAGAAGAGGCAGGAGGAGGGAACTCCTCCAACAGCAATCTTTATCCCTCAGGAAAACTGCACCAGACAATGGTTTTAAGATGTTTCTTAATAGTTAAGCCCCACCTCCTCTCTAGGAAGATAATTAAGAACAGTCTTTCATCTCACTGCTGTTTGGGGAGTAGGTAGGAGTGATACACAAATTCCGTGAGAAGCAGCCAAGTTAAATCAGGCCTGTTTGCAAAACCTAAAATCTGCTAGAGTAAAGCATCACTAATGCATTTGTAGCTGGTGGAATAAGTATCACTTGCAAGTAAACTAATATTTGAGGAATATGTGAGGAAAAACTCTTTCACATAAAGGAAAAGACTCCTTCAATTAGTGCCCATCTTGCAGATCCCTCGGGAATCTCCCAGCTCCTTTTATCAGCTCTCTCTAGGTGGTTCTAGCACATGGCTTTATTCCGTATAAATATTGTTTTATCTTCTAACTGAAGGCTCAGAATCTCTTGTTTTTCACCTCAGTCAGGATGAGTGCTGTAAAAACCTTGACAGAAAGTTGCCTGCACAGTGTTGGGCACAGCTGGCTGACTTTACAATGGCCAGCAAGAGAGATTCATTCCTTCGAAGGGGAAAACAGCATTTTCCCATTAAGTGAACTCTTGTATAATACAGCAGCATATCTCTGCTTCTTCGAGGCTACACAACCCTTGCTATCCGTGTTTCCAAACGAGTTGTTTACTTTCCCTCAAATCCTCAGCTTGGCAGAGCCTGTGAACAGCCTGCCACGCTGCTGAGCACAGTGCCACAAACACAAAAGAAAGAAGCAATTCTGAAGGAAGCACATCTGAAAGGAGGAAGATAAAATAGTGATGGCACAATTATTTTTATTTTATCAAGTCGCTGTGAAACTGCCAAGCCCAGAAGGCGAGCGTTTTAGCTGGGTTCTGAGAAAAGAAAGCCAGCAAACTCTCCCTCCTCACAAAAAGAGAAACGTTCAGATGTTTCCAAGTCACAACACTTGTAAATCCTGAAATAGAAAGAATGAAACAGAACATAAAGCAGCCTCACTTTTACTTAAATAGATGAAGATCTGTGTGTTGGGCACACATGTGAAAGCAGATGAAGAACAATCAGAATTTAAAAGAACCAAGAGCCTTGTTCTTGCTGAGCCCTGAGTGCCCCATCCCACCAGGCAGGCAGCTCAACAGGGAAACCAAACCAGCACATGGAAAACGTAAGGATCCACTGGGGATCTTAGGCTTGGTGAGCACAGAGATCTTCTCCAATCTAATTCTGTGAAATGATCCTGAATATCCAAAAATAAAACTGGGAAGGAGAACATTTTAACATGTACACGACGGAGGATGACTGCAAAGATCAGATTTTCTCACAGGGAAATAACTATAGGTATTCAGAGAGTAAAAATGTAAGCATGAAATATTACCAGATAAACAACTCAGTATTAGAAGTGTCCCCACATTACAAACTGGTAATTAGTAATCAATTAATTTGGTAACAGTAGCTCAGATGAGGATGAGAGTGCCCTGAAAACCTTCAACTGTAAAAAACCAAGCACCTGGAACTAACCTTGTCCACAGCAATGCCTGACTGTGGGCACCCTGGCAGAGGACGTTCCCACAAATGGGGGCAGCTTGAGTATTTAATGTGAATCTTTGCTGGAGAGTGAAGAGGAATTTAGAATAAAATCCTGAGGCAGAACAGCAGCACCAAGAGAGGGCATGACAAATAAAACAGAGTGCAGTTTCTGCCTGGGTTCGTGGTTTACACCATCTGTATTGCAGATATATGGTGAAATTCAGGGCATTACAAAGTACTGGGGAAATTTATGGATTTACAAACAAAGCAGCAGAATATGCATCTTTTCAGGGATGATGAATTCCACTACAAACACCAACTACTGTCAGAGTGTTTGCAACATTAATTCTTTTCTGAGTCTGGGAAACTTCCAGTGTCTGCTAGTCAGAAAAACAGCACAGTGCACAAGAATTAATTGTGGTGTTTGGGAAAGCACAAAGGCATTGCAGAACAAACCCAAAATCTAAAGTTTTGCTGAGCATTTTCCAAACTACAGGTGTTGATCTGCAGCACTAACATCTAATGTCTGGAGCCTGGCATCCTTTTCTAATGGAATTTTCCTTAATTTACTTAATAACTCAATTAGAACCAGTTTTTAAAATTTCAGCAAAACCCAGTTTGTATTCATAACAGCATGGAAGAATGTTGTAGGAGCCTTCCAAATGAAGAAGTTTATCCATAGAAAGAATGATGCACACCAAAAAACTCTTCCATCTTCAAGGCAGGCTTAGCTGCCAAACGAAAATATTTCATTTTCTAAGAAAAGACAAATACTGTATCATATAAACCTATTTTAAGCATGTTTTGAGTTAGCACACAGACTCTGCTGTTCATCTGTGTCCTTCAGCTCCAGGCAGGCAGCATGCAGCCTGGACACACCATTTCAGTGGCAATTGAGCCCAGGCCACCAGCTTTTTGAGAGTCCCTGTAATTTGTGTCCAACTGTGACACCAACTTGTGCTGTTGGACAGTGACAGAGGCAGAGGGACAGAAATGGCCTGAACTCCCACGGCCTGAACATCAGCAACTGCTCCTGCTTTGCAGGAATGTGACAGGGGACAACACGAAGGAAAAAAGAGATCTGGAGGAAGATCTCATTTGTTGAAATAATTCTGTGAGAGGGCACCCTTGTGTCCCCACACATGGCACAGACACTTGGATGCAGATCAGGAGAGGCAGGGGAGCCCTGTGGCCAGGCTGGACTCTGACATTCCCAGCTCAGCATCTCAATCTGCAGTCAAAAGCTGTCAGAACAGGCAAAGTCTCTACAGCACCTTTTATTTTTCACTACTTCTCCGGTTTGAAATCCCTTTTAGGTAAGAAAACCAATAAAAATCTTAACAAGAAGCCCCCCATGCAGCTTTGCTGCCCAGTGAACTCATGAGGCACAGCCTGAGGAGTGAGAAATGTCCATTTTAAAGGGCAGTGCTGCCCTGTGCCTAAAAAAGGGCTCAGCATGGGCACCCTGAGTGGCACAGCAGCATCTGCACCCTCTTAGAGGGCTCCTGTCCCCTAGCAGGAACTAGAACACACTGCAAATGCTGACTCTGATAATCTCCCCTCATATGCCTCGTTATTGATTGGATTCTTTCTCAAAGGCAGATGGAGAGAGCAGTGGTGTTAATCTCATTTGGGATTGAAAGAGTCCATAATACCCATTACCTTACAGGCACTGGGGCACGGAGTTGGAGCGTATCTGCTTTATATGCAACAATTTTCAGCCAAAAAATTAATCAGACCATAAAATATCCTTCAAGAAAAACAACTGATTTCGCAGATGAGGAGCTGCCTGAGAGGGTGAGCGACCTGGCAGCCCAGAGCCACCATCTCCACTGCAGACACCAAACAATAATCATATAACTTAATGGGCTGGTGAAATCCCACACTTCGGTTCACTCAGTTCAGTCAAAATCTCTTTTCAGCACTGAAGATGTATGAGAGTATTTGGGTGTGCACTGGGGGCTCTAATGGCATTTACAAATATTTTGCCCCCCAACACTGGGTTTCAGCCTTCATTCTTGGTGACCAATAGTCAAATATTCAGTGTTACAGAATCACAGCTGTGGTGAACCTCTGCAGGTGAAGAGTTCACACAATGAACCGAGTGCCTACTTCTGTTATTGCCTGGGACTTTATGGCTGTGTTTGCTATCCAGAAAGATAAATTTGTGTTGCTAATTCATCACAATTTAAGACACAATGTTCTTACTAAACACTGGAAAATTTACACTACAAAAAAGCCAATCAACCAAACAAAAACACCCCAAAAGATGGTTACAAGTTTCCTAAAAACAGCAGGGGAAGGAAAACCTCAGGAGATCTCAACTGAGATTTAAAAACCCAAAACTTCCAAGAGCTTTCCCTCAAACGCTCTCCATGCAAAGGTTCATACAATACCATTTTTAAGATTTTAAACACAGCACCAGTGAGATTTTATTATGTTCGTGCTTTCCAAAGGCTTTTCAAGCTGCTCCTCTCACTCTCAGCTGCATAAATCCCTGCACTGGCGGAGCAGAGAAGAGGATGGATCTGTTCCCGTGCCCAGCTCCTGCCTCCTCTTGCAGCTAACTGCCAGTGACAGCCAAGTGGACACTGGAAAATGGACACCTCAATGAATCACAGCTCGTTTATGCTTTCCATTTCAGGATTTATGCATGTTGAGCACAGCTCAGAGCGAGGAAGTTACAGTCCAATGCAACTTAATGGTTTTGATACTCGGAGCTTTCTCCTAAATAACGAGGATGTCTCTGCTCCCTCTCCAAAAGGGGGTGATGGCAGAGAAATACTGTGGGGAGGAAAGGCATTCCGAGCATCCCCACGGATACCTGAGCACCTCACAGATCTCGTCTGCATTTTCTGAAAGCAGGCCCGTGTGATTTACTCAGGCACTGACAGGGCTCTGTGCATCTCCCAGGATGAAGGAGTAGCTGTCTACCTGCCCTTCTCCAACAAAGTCATCGTGTGTTTCACTGCTGAGTGCCCTTCTCCTCCAACTCAGCATGAGGAAATGGAGAATACATCCCCTGCCTGCTCCGAGCAGCACAGCTCCCTGCTGCAGCCCCGGCCTGATGCAGGCTGACAGGAGCTGGCTGCAGTTACCTGTTTCCATGCACTCGGCTGAGTGTCCAGGTGATGCTCTACGGCT
The DNA here is from genome assembly GCA_013397175.1 of Platysteira castanea. Classification (NCBI taxonomy): domain Eukaryota; kingdom Metazoa; phylum Chordata; class Aves; order Passeriformes; genus Platysteira; species Platysteira castanea. The sequence goes on from VYXC01011050.1 coordinate 26,170, forward strand.
CAGCTCCCTGCTCCTCCTACCAATTCTCTCCTTCCTCTTTACACCGCTGTTCGAGTCTGTAATAGCAACACTGACATGTCAGAAGCAAGAGGAAAGAAAAGCTTTAACAGCGTGAGCCAAAGGAATTAGGCAGACAACACTGCTGTCACGGTGGGCAGAAAAGGAAAAGATATTCCACAAGGGGAATGACTTAGACACCATTTTGTGGCAGCCCAGAAT
>VYXC01011060.1:10158-23942 GCA_013397175.1 Platysteira castanea
CACCCCACTCCCACCTCCCTTCCACTAATTCCCAAGGGTTGGGTAATTAGCACACCATGGGCTGCCTGCAGTGCTTCTCCAGAGGCTTTGGGACCACCCTGCTCCAGGGAATCCGGGCTTTCCTTGGGAGCAGGCAGAGCCCACCCCAGGACACCCTGTCCTTCAGCCTGGCCCCACACAGTGAGCAGGGACCCGGCACGAGCTGCAGAGGAATTCCAGCTTTTCCTGGGGTTTGTCCCTGAACCACGGGATGGGATCATCCCTCGGGGTGCTCCAGAGATGGCTGCTTTGGGAATTCCAGGCCTTTTGCCCCAGGTGCTCTTTCCAAAGGGCGGATTTACAATTCTCCCCTTCTCGCTCCTCCTCCTGGGTCCCCTTTCCCCCTTTCTGAAGCCCTCCCTGTCACTCGTGGTGTGCAGAGATGTCTCCAGTGAAGGCTTGCCAAGTGGTTCAGGCGGAGTTCTGGAAGTTCACAGGATTTCTGTGCTGGCAAAATCCAAGCCTCTCAAGACCCAGGGATTCCCAGTGCTGGTGCTTGCACAGCCCCGGGTCAGCTCCAGACCTGGCTGCCCCAGGTTCCTGTTTGCTCCAGACACTTCCAGCCCTGGCTCCTGGCCCTCCCCTCACCTCGTGTGCCACCACTGGGCTCTGGAGAGCTCAGGCTTTCCTCCTTCTCCCGAATTCCCCACTTGGACAGGACATGGAGCTCTTGGAGCAAGTCCTGAGGAAGCGGTGAGGACGCTCCCAGTCTGCTCTGGAGCCGGGCTGGGAGAGCTGGGGGTGCCCACCTGGAGAGGAGAAGGCTCCAGAGAGAGCTCAGAGCCCCTTCCAGGGCCTAAAGGGGTTCATAAAAAGGAGGGGAAGGGACTTTTTACACAGGCAGGTACTGGCAGGACAGAGGGCAGCAGATTTGAACTCGAAGAGGAGAGATTTAAAGGGGGATATTGGGAAGGAATCGTTCCCTGTGAGGGTGGGGAGGCCCTGGCACAGGGTGCAGGAGCTGCACCCCGAGGGTGCCTGGCACAGCCTCCACCTTTGTGCCCTCTCCAGCCGGGTGAGCAGAAAGCATTTTTAAACCTCCAGGTAAGGCCAGGCTCAGCCTGGCAGGGGCTGCTCTGGGGGGAGCCTTTCACAGCCTCATCCAAAAGCCTTTCCTGGCCCCATCTGGGATGTCCTGGGCTGTGCCAGCCCCTGTGCCAGCCCTGCAGAGCCGCCGGCCTGTNGGGGGAACCTTTCACAGCCTCATCCAAAAGCCTTTCCTGGCCCCATCTGGGATGTCCTGGGCTGTGCCAGCCCCTGTGCCAGCCCTGCAGAGCCGCCGGCCTGTTCGGTTTTCAGGCACAAGGTGGCACTGCGGGAGCAGCTTTCCCTTCCCTTTCCCTTTCCCTTTCCCTTTCCCTTCCCTTTCCCTTTCCCTTTCCCTTTCCCTTTCCCTTTCCCTTTCCCTTTCCCTTTCCCATCCCTGGCCAGCACAGCCCATCCTGGGCCGGCCCCCGGTGCCCCCCATGTTTAAATAAGGGGGCAGAGAGCCCTGAATCCCAAATGCCCACCCACAGCCGCACCCTCCTGCAGGACATGGCTCCCCCTGTGCGCCCCGCGGGGCTCAGGTCCCGCTCTGGAGAGGTCACCCACGGACAGGGGTGTGGGGACCAGGGGACACATCCAGCCAGTGCCACCCGGGCACCAAACCCACCCCTGCAAGTGCCACCCGGGCACCAAAGCCTCCAGTGCCACCCAGGCACCAAACCCACCCCTGCCAGTGCCACTCTGGGCACCAAACCCGCCAGTGCCTCTCATGGCACCAAACCCACCCCTGCCAGTGCCACCCTGGGCACCAAACCCACCAGTGCCAGTGCCTCTCATGGCACCAAACCCACCCCTGCCAGTGCCACCCGGGCACCAAACCCACCACACTCACTCCTTTCCCGATTTCCCTTCCCTCCTGAGCTCTCCCGGGGCACTGGGCATGGGTCACCCCCCCCACCATGGGTCACCCCGCTGCCCTCCTGCTCCCTCTGCTCGGGTGATGTCCCCAGCAAGGTCTCCCATCCTCTTCCAGGCCACTCCTGCACTTGGGGTTCCTGAGTGGTTTGGGGGAGGTTTCATTATTTGAAACTGATTGATTTTCTCCCTGCCAGCACCTCGGCGTTTCCCTCCAGCCGAGGTGGGAGTGCTCAGTCGTGGGACACGGGGGAAGGGCCCCTCTTGGGTGGCACCAGAGCCCCTGGCCCAGGGCCACCAGCACCCTCCTGGGCAACCTGGGAGGGGGAACAGCTCTGGGGCACGCAGGATGATGGGCATGGATGGGACCCTCGGGAGCCTCCTGCAGAGGGGACAGGGAGTGGCTCTGTGGTGACAGCAGCTCCCAGGGGAGGGCTTGGCACAAGGGAGGGCTGCAGGGGGAATAGGAAGCACAGCAGAGATTTAGAGACCCCTGTGGCACTCAAGGGGACCCAGAGCAAGGGGAAAACCCCAAATCCAGCAGGGGAGAAAGCTCCCAGACTCCTCCCTGGCTCTGCAGGGGCTCCAGGATGGGAAGGGACAGAGGTGGGCACACTGCACACAGGCAGCTCCTTGGAGCAGGACCAGCTGTGCCCAGCTCCGGGGCCATTCCCAAACTCCCTTCCCAGTGCCCATCCCTCTCCTCAGACATTGCAGCTCCATCACTCCCAGCCCGGGGCCATTCCCATCACCCTTCCCAGCCCCCAGCCCCTCAGGATCTGCAGCTCCAGCCCGGGAACACCCGCCCGGCTCGGGGCACGCGGGGTCTGTCGCGATGAGCGCCCGGAGCCGAGGCGGGCAGGGAGGCTGGGAAAGAGCAGTCATGGAAGGTTTAAGTGCTGTGGAGAGGAGCAGGAGCCTCCCAGGCAGTTTTCCAGCCCAGTGGCTCCAACAAGCTCTCGGTGTGTTTACACACAAATAACAATAATTAAACCAAACCCAACAGAACCGCGGCCGCTCCCGCCGCATCACAGCCACGGAAATAAAACCCTCTGGAAAGCAATCCTGCCTTTCCTGTGCTGCTCAGAGCCTCACACGAGTCCAGGCTTTGAGTGAGACATTCTAGGATGCAATTGCACAGGTTGGGATCCCACTTCCCCGGGGAATGGGCACGGCCCCGAGGCTGCCAGAGCTCCAGGGGCGTTTGGACAGCGCTGCCAGGGATGCCCAGGGTGGGGTTGTTGGGGTGTCTGAGCAGGGCCAGGGGCTGGATCCATGATCCCTGGGGGTCCCTTCCAGGATATTCTGTGATTCCATGAAAGCTTCATCCCTCTTTGCCCAGGATGGCAGCAGGAGGAGTTTTGGGCTCCAGGGCCCTGGGCATGGCTGGGTCCCCTCAAGGACCAGGAGCAGCATTTTTGGCTGGACGTGTCCCAGTGCAGCTCAACAGCAAAACCACAGAGAAATGGAGGAGTGGATTACTTTCTGTAATTTCCCATGAACTTGTGGGGTGCGGGAAATCCTTCCTTAAAATGGGAAAAGCAGCTGGTTGATCCCAAGGTTTTAAGGTTTAAAGGCTTGGGTAATAAATATGTTTTACCTGCTGCCTCTTCCCAGGGAGGTCTGGAGCACTGTGGGCCCTTCATTCCGTAGGCCATCAAATATTAAGGGACATTTTAAGCATCACTTTTCCCTCCCCACCCTGCAGCTTCAACTGTTCCACGATTCCTGCCAGACTGAGGGGCGAATCCCCCTTCTCTGCCTGCCACCGTCGCAGCCCTGGAGGAGGAAATTGATGTTAACGGGGATCAGGGAGGGCTGGAGGAGATTTCAGGCTGCACTCCCGGCTCTGAGGTGCTCCCTGGCAGGACTGGTGAGCAGCCAGCTCCATCCCTCCCCAGCACGCTCCTCGCGCTCTGTTTGGAATGTGCATCTCGGGAAAATCCCGTTATGCCCGGGCCGCTGCTGTCAGCGCTGAGGAGCCAGCAGCTGATTAATCCTCGATCTCTGGAGCTGTTAGATACCCATCAAAGGCCTGAGGAGAGGCCCTGGCGCTGTTGAAACAGTTTAACCACTGATGGCGTTATAATTATGTCGCTATCAACGGCAACAAAGCCGCTCAGCAGGAGCTGCTCCACTGAAACACGGGAGGGCACGGGAATGACCCGAGCGGGGCCGTGAGCGGAGCGGGGCTGCAGGGACTGCAGTAACTCCTGGCTTTTATGGGTTATAGCAGGGCCAGGCTCTTGTCGGGCCGCTGGGGCACCCACTCAGCAGCTGGATGGGCCCTGCCAGGATTTGGGATGGGTGAAGCCTCTCTGCACCCAACAGGGAGGATTCCTGGCTCCAGGGGTCGTGGATTTATTTCATGGACTCTGGGAAGAAATTCCTCCCTGTGAGGGTGGTGAGGGGCTGGAATGGATTTCCCGGAGAAGCTGTGGCTGCCCCTGGATCCCTGGCAGTGTCCAAGGCCAGGTTGGAGCAGCCTGGGGGAGTGGAAGGTGTCCCTGCCCATGGCAGGGGTGGAATGGGATGAGCTTTGAAGCCCCTTCCAGCCCACACCATTCTGGGATTCTGGGATTCCACAATGGCCAGAGAGTTCTGCTGGTTTGGGACTGGGAAACATGGAAGAACTGCGGCTTGATCTTTTCTGGATCAGAGGAAACCTGACTCAGGAAAGAAGAGCAGAAGGAAAGAACCCACCCAGCCTCCCTGTCAGGGCTGGCAAGGAAGAAGGGCTCGGCTCTGCCTTTCCAGCAGGAAAATTTGGCCTGGACACACAAACCCCATTTCTGCCAGGGAGGACAGGGGTGCCTGAGGAAGCAGCTCAGGACCAGATGGGATGGAAATCACCCAGGAAAGGGGCTGTGCTTGGCCACCCTGGGGGACAGAGCAGCTGCCCAGCACCTCCCACCCCAGCCCCGGGTGCTGCTGGTGGCTGTGGCACAGCAGAGCCTGCCCAGCTCCCCGTGCTGGGTCAGGCACCTTCCCCTGGCAGAGCCAGACCCATCCCAGAGGGAGCAGCCCGGGGATGAGCCCAGGGCTCATCTCACCAAATCTGGCCCTGACTCCTTCATTTCCCTTTCCTGATTCCCCTTTTCCTGCCCCACGTCTCCTGGTGTTTCCCCTGGAGGTCCCACCACTCCAGGGCACCTGGGCAGGCGTTTCCTCTGCTCCTCTCATTCAGCATAAAGACCAGCAGAGGATTTTGGGGGTTTATTTTTCCTTATCAGAAAAAAAAGACAATCCCAGCCTGTAGCAACTCCAGGTTCCTGAGACCCACTTTGTCCCATCTCATCCCTCTCCCCTCTGGGTCTCCAGGGGTGATCCAGACCCTCACAGGCTCATCCCACCACCTGAGAGAGACCTGTCCCCAAGCACCAGGGATTCCTGCTGCTTGAAACCAGCATCCACCCATGGTCTGCACCTTCCCATGGCAGGGAGGTCTTGGAATCTGGAAAGTCCATGGCATCCCCACCTTCCAGCCCGTGCCGAGGCACTGCAGCAGGATGGGCACCAGCTGTGCTGAGATCTCCTTCTTAGCAATAAAAAGGAAAAAAAGAAAGGATTTGGATTTTAGGCACGCTGATTAAAATTTAAGGAAAGAAACACAGGCTGGTTTCCTACTCCAAATGAGAGCTCAGGGAGGAAAGCAGGAGGTGAGGAATCCAAACACACACAAAGAACAAAACCATCAGGAGAGAGAAGAAGAATAAGGGGAAGACAAAGCAAGAGGAAAAAAAAAGAAGAGAGATGAAACAGGAAAGAATGAGAAAGAGGGGGAAAAGAATCCGAAGTGGAAATAAGCAATCAAAAAGAATAACAAAGGAAAAGGAGCAAACAAAGGAAAACACACAGAGACTAAAGGAGCGAGAGGGGACAGGGACGGAGCAAATTCCTGCAGGAACAAAGAGGGGACGTGAGGCAGCCCGAGACGCAAAACTGAGACAAGACAGCACTGAAGACAAAGGGAAAGCGGAACAAAAATAGCACCAAAGGGGAAACATGAAGGGAGCGAAGGTCCCCGGGAGCTGACCCTGGTCAAGGGGCGAAGCTGAGCATGGGGGACACGGGGCAGCCGCGGCTCCTGCGCTGCCCCCGCAGCCCCGGCACGGCCCGGGGTACAGGGCACGGGGCACAGGGAGCCGGGGAGGGCAGAGCCCCGGCCGGGAGGGCACGGCCCTGCCCGAGAGCCCTCCGAGCCGAGCATCCTCGGGGGCTGCGAGCTGCTGCAGGCAACGGCAGGAGGAGCCCTCCCTCCCAGAGTGATCCCTGCTTTCTACAGGGATCCCTCCTTTCCATAATGATCCCTGCTTCCCACAGGGATCCCTGCTTTCCACAGCGATCCCTCCTTCCCACAGCGATCCCTCCGTTCCACAGTGATCCCTCCTTTCCATAACGATCCCTGCTTTCCACAGTGATCTCTCCTTTCCACAGGGATCCCTCCTTCCCACAGGGATCCCTCCTTTCATTAACAATCCCTCCCTCCCAGCGGGATCCCTGCTTTCCATGATGATCCCTCCTTCCCACAGGGATCCCTACTTTCCATAACAATCCCTGCTTTCCACAGTGATCTCTCCTTTCCACAGTGATCCCTCCTTCCCACATTGATCCCTCCTTTCGTTAACGATCCCTCCTTTCCATAACGATCCCNTAACGACCCCTCCTTCCTCAGCGATCCCTGCTTTCATTAACGATCCCTCCTTTCATTAATGATCCCTGCTTTCCATGATGATCCCTCCTTCCCACAGGGATCCTTACTTTCCATAACGATCCCTCCTTTCCATAACAATCCCTCCTTCCCACAGGGATCCCCCCCTCTGTCCCAGCCCGAGCTGTCCCGTCCTTGCCCCTCCCGGTGGGTCCCAGGGTGAGTTTGGGTCCAGCTGGCTCCAGAGCGGCCGTGCCAGGGCCGAGGCCAGCGCTGGAGCTGCTGCTGGGCACCGCTGGGACAACCCATCCAGGGAAGGGTAAAAATCGCAGTGCAGCTGCTGTGGGAGAGAGGAGGGAGGGACACGGGTGAGAACCAGCCCAGCAGAGATGAGGAGCTGCTCCAGGGGCAGAGATTCCATGGAGCCCTGAGATTCCATGGAGCAGCTGGGCCCCTGCAGCCCCTGGGGATCCAGAGGGGAGCAGAGACCCCCCTGCAGCCCCTGAGAGCCCCCCCAGAGCAGGTTTTCCTTCAGAGGCTGTGGCCCATGGGGGATCCATGCTGGAGCAGCTCCTGAAGGAATTTGTCCCACAGGAGGGACCCCAGGGTGGCACAGGGGGAACTGTGAGGAGGGACCCACAGGCAAATCTACCTGCAGTGCCTGGAATGACAGAGCTGGGAATGGCAGAATGAGCCTGAGCCTGGAAAACAGGGCTGTTGGGGTTTCAGCTTGTTTCTCACCGCCCACCCCGTTTTTGATGGCAATAAATCAAATTATCGTTCCCTGAATCAGCATCCTGCCCACGATGGTGCCTGCTGAGTGACCGCCCTGCCCTTCTCCCACCTCAGGAGTTTTCCATGCTGCTTTCTCCCCCTGCCATGCCGTGGAGGGTGGCTGGGAGCAGCTGGGAGGCTCTGGAGCCAGCCCAGGCCGTGCCCACCGCAGCTCTCCCAGCTCAGCATCTCCACAGCCTCGGGAAGCTCCCGCACTGCCAAGGATCCCTGGGCTCCATCCGCCACCCAGAGCTGCACTCCTGAGCCTGTTCTCCAAGGATGAGGCCTCAAGCACTTTTTCCATGGTGGGAACCCTGCAGGAGACAGCCCAGCTCCTGGTGGGAGCTCGGGAGGCTGCAGGGACCCCTGTGGTGGCCGCTCCACTCTCAGAATTCCAGTTGCTGCCCCTGGTTTGGTGCTGGCTGTGGTTGTGCAGCTCAGCTCAGCCCCTTGTGCCCCTCTGGATTATTTCCCTCCCAGATTTCCAAGAGCACAATCAGAAATTAATTCCTGCCTGGGTTCTTGCCCACAACAATAAAACCTGGGATTGCAACAGCCAGCAAAGGCGTTTGGAGAGCTGTGACCCCTCACAGCTCTGAGGTGCCAGGTGGGACTGAGATAAGAATTCCTCCTCTGGAAAGCTCCCAGGGTTATCCCATCCCTCTCCCTGTTCTTTGCCTTCTGTCGGAGCAGCTCCTGACACAGAGGATCGGCGTGGCTGCTCCAGGCAGGGAGTCCTGAACGGCTTCAAAAGGAATTTGGCACTGCAGGAGCCCCTGGAGCTGCTCCCCAGGCTGTTCCTTTCTCCCTGCCCTGAGCACAACCCAGCTCAGCTCCAGTGGGATCCAAAGCACCCGGCCTGATTTCCCAGCTGGGGTTTGGGGACCCACCTGAAGCAGCAGGACATGGGAACTGACCCTTTTTCCTGCCATAAATCCCCACCCGAGCCCTTCCCGGGGTGAGGAGCAGCTGGGACACGGGCAGTGTTTGTCACTCTCGTCCTCTGGGATGGGGCACTGAACCCACCCGCTCCCGACGGGATTTCCTGGCTGGCTGGAGACCTCTGGGCTCTGGAGCTCCTCATCTCTGCTGTTACTTTGCTTGGCTGTGTTGCTGTCCAAGGGCACAGCCGAGGTTCCCAGCCCAGCAGTGCCAACCCCGCGGAGCTCCTGAGAGGGCAGAGGAGCCTCCCTGGCACCAGGGGCTGTGGGGCTCCTGCCCGCAGGGAGACTTAAAGCCCCCATGGATTTGGGGACATTTCTGATTGATAGGAACAGTGATCCCAGGAACCACCTGCCCCCCACACTCAGGACCAGCCACCCCACAAGACCTCGGCTGTTATAAATGCATATTATAGAATTGGCTTTTCGCAAATAATTACATGAATGCTGTGTAATGTTAAAGTAGCTTTGCTATAAAGATATAGGGTTTTTNATAAAGGGTGTCTCTGAAATAGCAGGTGTGCTCTTGGCTGGGAGCCAGGGGTACCCAGCGCTGTAACTTTTGCTTTATTGTTCCTGTCCCTTATTGTCCTTTTATTAAACTTCTAAATTCTCACAGGAAAGTGAACCTCGTTTTTCACATCAGCCTTGCAGTGAAAGGAGCCAGCCCCTCACCTTTCCCAGCTGGAAGGGTTTGCTCCTGCCCCTAAAGGTGGCCCAAAGTCTTGCTGGTGTTTAAAGGACCACCTGAGTTTGGCAGTGACGGGGGAGAGGCCTCAATCCTCCATCCCAGCGTCCTTGGCAACCCAGCTGAGACTCCTGCTGGCCACAGAGGCTTTTCCCAAGCCAGGGTGGCTTCCCAGCTGTGAGGAGGAGCTGCCGAGGTCCCGGTGCCCCATCCCACCCCAGAGTGCTCCGTTCTGTGCCACTGGGAGTCCTGAGTTCAGCTTTTGGCTCTGGAATGAGAGCTCAGCTTCGTCGGAGGCCTCGGAGGGAACCTTCTGCAAGCTCTGCTCTCTGCCCTGGCAGCACAAAGCTCCTCGGAGGAACAGTCCCTGGTGCCTCCAGAGGGTCGTGGTCAGTGGCTCAGAGTCCTGCTGGACACCAGTGGCCAGTGGTGTCCTCAGGGTCAGTTTTGGGGCCAGTGGTGTTTAAATATCTTCATCAGTGACACACGAAGGGATCGAGCGTCACCTCAGCAGGTGACACTGAGCTGGGGGTGCAGTGACACCCCTGGAGGACAGGGCCATCCAGAGGGACCTGGGCAGCTCCAGAAGTGGCCCTTGGGAATCTCAGGAGGTCTAACAAGGCCAAGTTCAAGTTGGGGAGACCCCTGGCATCAATCCAGGCTGGGATAAGCAGCTGGTGCAGCCCTGGGAGAAGGAGCTGGGGGAGCTGTGGGTGACACTGGACGTGTCCCAGCCCTGAACCCAGCCCTGAGCTGGTCCCAGCAGGGACAGCAGGAAAGGGATTGGGATTGTGCCCCTGTGCTCAGGGCAGACCCCGCCTGCAGAGCTGCCCCAGCCCTGGCCCAGCACAGGGAGGGCCTGGAGCTGCTGGAGGAGCCCAGAGGAGGCTCCAGGATGAGCAGAGGGATGGAGCAGCTCTGCTGGGAGGAGAGGCTGGGAGAGCTGGGGGTGTTCACCTGGAGAGGAGAAGCTCTGGGGTGAGCTCAGTGTGGCCTTGCAGGGCCTGAAGGGGCCACAGGAAAGGTGGAGAGAGACTTTGGAAAGGGCTGGAGGGACAGGACACAGGGAATGGGAAACTGCCAGAGGGTGGGTTTAGGTTGGATATTGGGCAGGAATTGTTCCCTGGGAGGGTGGGCAGGCCCTGGCACAGGGTGCCCAGAGCAGCTGTGGCTGCCCCTGGATCCCTGGCAGTGCCCAAGGCCAGGCTGGACACTGGGGCTGGGAGCAGCCTGGGACAGTGGGAGGTGTCCCTGCCCATGGTAGGGGTGGCTCTGGATGGGCTTTAAGGTCCATTCCAGCCAAACCATTCTGGGATTCCAGGATTCCATCTGCTCTGAGGCCCCTTGGATTGAGCCATTTTCCAATGGATCTTGCCCCCAAGACAGCCCTGAGGGTGTGAAATGCTCCCCCCAAGGCTCAGGTTTCCATCCTGTGCCATCCTCCAAGAGCCCTGTGGCTCCAAACCCCAGCCAGGGCTGGCTGTGCCCCTGCCCTGGGTGCCCCTGCCCTGGGTGCCCCTGCCCTGGGTCACCTGGGTCACCTCACCAGCTCGGGTTGGGCAGAGCCGCTGGCGCGGTGCCCCCGCAGAGACCCTTCCCCTGCCCGGGACAGCAGAACCCGGCGTTCAGGAGAACAGGGATGGGAGGAAGGGGGTTCAAGGAGTGCCCCGGGCTCCCGGTGACATTCGGGAACATGTAGGGACTCCCAGCCTGGGCTCAGGAATGCAAATGATGATTTATGGACCACATCACTCTCTCCAGCCTGTGGGGTGTGGCTGTGTCACCCTGGCGAGTGGCAGCAGCGGGGATGGATGGAATGGGAGTTAATCTGTGCCCACCACCTCTCTTGATCTCTCCTTCATTTCCATTTCTTTTAAAGATGGAACTTTCATTAAAACCACGGCACTTTTCTATTAAATGAGTAACGAGAGGAATGACTGCCTCTGCATCTCAGCAGCAGAGAATCTTTTGAAAATCACTCAAGAGGCACGGCTCAAATCAGATATTTAATAAGAATCACTTGGAGATCACTTCTTAAAGCAATTAACAGATGATCAGAGATAAGCGAGATGCAACAATGAGACCCAGATCTCAGACAGATTTCTCTGGGGTCGGGGGCGCGGTCCTGGGGTCACCCTGCAGTCATGAACCAACGGTGTCAGGAGAGAACTGCAGAGGAAATTCCCACTTTCCAGCCTCATTCTGCTCCTTTTCGCTCTTTCCAGTGCTTTGGAAGCTGCAGCTGGAGCAGGGAGAAGGGGCCAACACCTCCCCGGGGGCTCTGCCCCACCCGAGGCTCCTCCAGCCCAGGGTCCATCTCCACCGTCCCTTCCTTGTGGGCAGCCAGGGATTACTTTTCCTCCTGGAGCCCGAGGGAAAGGCAGCTCTGAACCTGCACATTCCAAAGCATCCCAGAGCTCAGCAGCAGCAGGACCCTCGCTCCCGGGCGCCCTGTGCCACCTGGCACGGGGACATCGCCGGCCCCAGCGCCTCTGCCAGGACACGCGGCCACCCCAGAGGGGCCGAGGGGCAGGCAGGGGCTGGGCAGAGCTGGTCCCTGCTGCCCGGGGCTCAGCACGGCCAGCGCGGGGGCCGGGGAGCAGCCACGCCTGGGGCTCCTCACCCCAGCCCCGGGACAGGTGACAGAAGCCACCTGCGGCCACCCTGGGCCCTGGCGGGGCTCGAGCCGGGCTGGATCAGAGCACGGCAAACATCCAGGGGCTGCTGGGCTGCGTGTCCTGACCCGCACGGGCTCTCCCCTCCTCGGTGCAAGGGCACTGGACCAGCTGGGCCAGAGCTGGGGGGTCTCAGATCCCTCGGGGTTTGCCAGGAAATTGCTTCTCTTAGAAGGCAGCAACAAAGGCAGGGGGAGCTGGCTCATGCACCCACAGACTTGTGGTCGTATCGGGTTTGGAAGTGCTCAAATTTATTACACAGGGGATGATGCAACAGCGAAAAAGAGAGCAAAATTCTACATTGACTCTCTACTCTGCAAGTCAGGACAACTAAGAGGTTTTACTTCATTAAGGAAGGCAGGGAAAAATCAGAGACAGCCCCAGTGGCTGAGGGAGTCTTGTAAAGCCTAAATGAACAATCAGTCCTAGGTGATGCTCGTTGCTGTAGGAGGAACAATGAAATAGATCTGCTTCTGTTCAATAAATTACTAAAACATCAGTTATAAACCTGCTGCATGGCATTGGAAATTCAGCTCGTTAAACATCCAGGGAGCTTCGTCCTGATGCAAATGGAAGACAGGCATGAGTGCTCTGCAGCAAAGGACTCTGTGCACATCCCAGCTTGGGAAACGTATTTACACATACATCTCATATATTAATCTATTTTAGTGCACCCTAGCCAGAGGGCAGCCACGAAGAGGATTATTCTGGGAGAAGGACAGGAGATGGGCTGGTTTCTCCTCCCTGCTGAGCAGAGCCTGTGTCCATCCACATTCTGCAGGATGGTGCTTCCCTTCTCCAGGCAGGACCTCAGCGCCCCAGGCACCGGTCTCCCAGGTGGATTTGGTGGCCAAGATTTGGTAGCTGGGATTACTGTGAGCCGAAAATAAACCAGGAGAGATCCCTCCACCAGAGTAACAAGCCTGAAGTGACTTCAGGGCCGAGAGTTTTGGCCAAGCTGCCGTTGGTTGGTGCCTTGGCCTCCCACCCTGCCCCTCCCGCAGCTCAGGAAGGGTGACAGGCTTGTCACCCTTCAGGGGACCCTGGCCAGGACTGCCCAGGCAGGACAGGGGTGCTCAGGCCTCAGGAGAACATTGCTGCTGTCCCCAGCGGGGCAGGCAGACACCCAGGTCACTCCTGGGGATCCCTTTGGGGTCTCTGTGGAGGGCGGTGCTGGCTTGGCCAGCAGCAGCACATGGGGGGTGGAAAGTGGGGAAAGGGGAGATCAGGGGTTTATTCCACTGCATTTTGTCAGATAATTTCTGTGATTAAGGGTTGGAAAGATCCCTGGGAGCTATTGGGGTGTGTTTTGCTTCTCCAAAAATCAGGGAAAGGGCTGCTGGATGCAGGAAAGGGAAAAGAGAGCGAGCACCCAGCAAAACTTCCAAAAAAATCTTCCAAACTCGGCTCCTTTGGGGCTCGGGAACCTTCTCCTCTCCCAAGCTCCTCAGTTTCCACACTTGCCAGGCAGGTCTGTCCAGGGTTGTGGTGCGAACCTCCGCAGCCCTTCGGGAGAGCTGGGAGCTGGGCGGGAAGGCAGGAATTCCCTGTCAGTAAATGCTCGCAGCCTTACAGCCATTCCAGCAGGGAATGTGGCACCTCTGGGAGTGCTGGCCAGAGGGAACAGCAGTTCTGAGCCACTCCACACAGCTGGGAGCAGCTGGGGAGGACTCAGAGACGACAAAAATAAAGCCACAAACACCCATCTCCCCCAGGTCCTCTGCCAGGAGCACGAGTAAAGCTCTGGTTGATATTCCACCCTTTCCCAAGGAGTCCGCTCGGATCAGTCCCAGGCAGCCGTGGCTCAGGTCAGACTCCCCTGACTCTTTCAGCCTCTACTTGATGAAGTTTTTAATTGTCCACCTCTGGCCCGTGCAGCTGCGAAGGATCAGGTCAATGCCAGCCATGCCCTTGTTCTCCACCTCCAGGCACCGGCCCGTGCCCTTGTTCAGGATGGCCCCGTTCTGCAGGGAAAGGAGGTGGGGAAAAGATGGAAAAATGAAGACGTGAATGGCCTGTGAAGCAAACCAGGAGCAGGAGGGCAGCCCTGGGCACTGCTGGAAGGGGCACTCAGCTGGGCTGGAACACAATTCAGACAATAAAATAATTCCCCA
>VYXC01011060.1:24037-40285 GCA_013397175.1 Platysteira castanea
CACAGCCCAGGGGCAGCCCCAGGACACACCTGGATGAAATTCCAGCGCTTGTGGAGGCTGCTCTTGACCTTGTCGCAGTCCAGCAGCTGCGGGAAGCGGCTCTTGCCGTTGTCCACCAGGCAGCGCGTGTCGGGCAGCAGGGTGGTGGTGCCCAGGGCGCCCAGGTGCAGGAAGCCCTCCCGGGTGTACCGAGCCAGCTGGGGACAGGGGACAGCGGGGACACCGTCAGCACCCTCGGAGCAGCGGCACAGAGGGACAGAGGGAAGAGCCCCTGGAAAATTCCGTGGGGACGCACGGGGGAAGCAGGGCCGGAGGGAACAAACCCCAGCTCTCCCCAGCCCTTCATCCCTGCTTGGGTTTGGTTTTTTCTCGGATGCAGGTGAGGAACTGCGACACAGGAAGGGGTAGGAATAATTTCAATNACTGCTGGAAGGGGCACTCAGCTGGGCTGGAACACAATTCAGACAATAAAATAATTCCCCAAATAAATGGAGCGAGCGTCCCTGGTCCCAGGCAGCACCCGAGGGACACCTGTAACCCTGAAACCCCACAGCTGCTGGGAGGGGGGCACTGCTGTGAAAGCTGGATTATTTACACTCTGCTTCGGGACAGAAGGGTTTTAATGAATTTCACTCTTTATCCACAAGGAACAAAGGAGCCTGGAAGTCACTGACAGACTGGACACAACCAGATCCACCTTTCTGCTACTACCAGAAAGGAAAACTTAGACTGGAAACTGTCCCGAAATGCTGCCCTGATCCCTCTTAACCTTTTCCCTCTGCCCCAGGAGCTGGANTCAGCACCCTCGGAGCAGCGGCACAGAGGGACAGAGGGAAGAGCCCCTGGAAAATTCCGTGGGGACGCACGGGGGAAGCAGGGCCGGAGGGAACAAACCCCAGCTCTCCCCAGCCCTTCATCCCTGCTTGGGTTTGGTTTTTTCTCGGATGCAGGTGAGGAACTGCGACACAGGAAGGGGTAGGAATAGTTTCAAGCCTCGAACCCCTCTGGGAGCAGAGGCCTCCAGGCTCCTGGAACGCTGGGATGGGGCAGTGGGTGGTTTTCCCTGGATTCCAGCTGGGGCCTGGCTGGCGCTGCTGGCCCGGCTCCTGGCGTGCTGGGTGAGCCAGCCCTGGCTGGGACGGTGCCTCTGGGTGCCTGGCACAGCCCCCAGGGCTCCGACAGGGCACCAGCACCGGCCGGAGCAGCCTGAACCGGGATGGGAGCCTGGATCTGCCCCACGGCTCAGCCCTCAGACTGCAGCCACCCCGGCCATTCCCATGGGATCCAACTGCCCAGAGCTGCCAGGGGCTGCCCAGAGCTGCCAGGGATGCAGCACGGGAGCACCGGGCAGGGATGATGCCCGTGGGGACACCGGGCACACAAGGGACGCCTCCATTTCAAGGAGTGCCACCACAGTATTTCCCTAAACACATTTAAATTCTGGAGTGAGGAGGAAGGAACGCCGGTGTCCTGCCTTTTATAGTTCAGGGGAAAGATCTCCACAGCTGCTTATTTAAATTATGAATCAGGCCATTATCCAGCAGACAAATAAGGAGGATTCGGCACGTTAATTAACTGAGCATATCTGTGACCCAGATGCCAGGGAAGAGGCCGTAAATCCCACTGGGAGGTTGGGTTATCTGGGCTGGAATAATTAAACACTGGAAATCAAGTTAAAACAATGTAACAGGGTTGGGTTCCAGCTCTCAGCCCCAGGTGCAGTCACGGTGCCCGGCTCCCGTGGGGTGGGCCTGGCTCTGCTCCCAGGTGCTGCTGGATTTGCACTTGGAGTGAAGATGTTGTGTATCAGAGCAGGCCCTGAGCTCTTCTCAGCTCCCCGATGCCCCTTTGCCAGGTGTTCACCACAGGAGGGGTCAGGAGCAGCCCAAACCTTCACCACAGAACCCTGGAAAGGTCTGGGTTGGAAGGGACCTAAAGCCCATCCCATTCCCTGCTCAAGCCCCGTCCAGCCAGGCCTTGGACACTTCAGAGATCCAGGGGCAGCCACAGCTTCTCGTGGGGTAAAGCTGCCCCATCTCCCTCCCCCTGGGCAGGGTGTGCCCTTCTGTCCCCAGAGCCCTTTGCAAGACAATCCCCGAGTCACAAAATCACCGAATATCCTGGGCTGGACCATCCAGTGCAGCCCCTGGCCCTGCACAGACACCCCAACAACCCCACCCTGGGCATCCCTGGCAGCGCTGTCCAAACGCCCCTGGAGCTCTGGCAGCCTCGGGGCCGTGCCCATTCCCTGGGGAGCCTGGGCAGTGCCCAGCACCCTCTGGGGGAAGGACCTTTCCCTGAGCTCCAGCCTGAGCCTCCCTGGCCCAGCCCCAGCCCTTCCCTGTCCCTGTCCCAATCCCAGGGAACAGAGATCGGAGCTGTCCCTCCTGTTCCCGTCACCAGAAGCTGGAACTGGGATCAGTGTCCCCTCAGTCTCCTCCGCTCCAGCTGAACACTCCCAGTGCCCTCACACGGCTTCTCCTCAAGGCCCTTCCCATCCTCGTGGCCTCCTCTGGATGCTTCCATGAGCCCAGCCTGGGGCCACACGGTGCTCTCAGCCTGGCAGGGGGATTGTCACCATGCAGCTCCTCTGAACTGGCACCTGAGCACCACATTCAGAGCATTCTGGTGCCCACAGCATAGGAAGGACATGGAAATGTTGGAGCAAGGCCAGAGGAGGGCCTTGAAGTCCAGGGACTGGAGCACCTCCCCATGGAGCCAGGCTGGGAGAGCTGGGATTGCTCAGCCTGGGGAAGAGGAGGTTGTGTGGAGAGCTCAGAGCCCCTCCCAGGGTCTGCAGGGGCTCCAGGGGAGCCAGAGAGGGACCCTGCCCCAGGAACTGGAGGGACAGGACACAGGGAATGGGGTCAAACTGATGGAAAGTAGGTTTAGATAGGATATGGGGAAGGAAGGGAGGGTGGGCAGGCCCTGGCCCAGGGTGCCCAGAGCAGCTGTGGCTGCCCCTGGATCCCTGGCAGTGCCCAAGGCCAGGCTGGACACTGGGGCTGGGAGCAGCCTGGGACAGTGGGAGGTGTCCCTGCCCTGGCAGGGGTGGCACTGGATGGGCTTTAAGGAGCCTCCAATCCAGGCCATTCCATGACCCTCTGATGACACTTCTTGTCCTGCAGGAAGGAAAAGCTGCAGAAAGGCACAGACAAAACAAAAGGCAGACAGACCCTGTCCAGGACAGAGGCAGAAATGACCCAGATGTCCCTGACGGGCAGTGCCAGTCCCCTGCCATCTCCTGTCTCCGAGATGTTCCCGACCCACTGGGCAGGAGCGTGCCAGGCCCTTCCCTCCTGGAGGGCTTTGGGCAGCCTGTCCCAGCCGGCTGGCGCCGTGCCCACGGGGCACTGGATCTCTGCTCGGACACGTTATTGCCTAATGTGCCAGGAGAAGGAAGTAGAGCACAAATCCAGCCCTGCTCCGGGAGGTGGGGGATGAGCTGAGTAACAAACAGGGGTGGGATGCACGAGGCAGGGAGTGCAGCTGGCACGGGGGGTATCTGCAGAGAAAGGGAGCCCCCAAAGATGTCTGGGCCAGCACGGGGCCTGAGCCACCCCCCAAACACAGCAGGGCCTCAGCAACCCCCACTGCAGCCTCCAAGCCAACCCTGAGGGGGAGTATTCCCCAAAAAATCCCATTGGACTCGTGAGTGCAAGTCCCACCGTGCTCCTACATTGATGGAATTTTCTTCTTTTGGGATGTCCTCAGAGAATCAGGGAATCCCAGAGGGGTTTGGGGGGAAAAGGGGCTTTAAGGATCATCTCTTTCCACCCTCTTCCACTGTCCCAGGGTGCTCCAAGCCCCGTCCAGCCTGGCCTTGGGCACTGCCAGGGATGGGCCACCCTGTGCCAGGGCCTGCCCACCCTCCCAGGGAACAATCCCTTCCCAATATCCCGTCCAGCCCTGCCCTCCTTCAGCTTAAAGCCATTCCCTGTATCCTGTCCCTCCATCCCTTGTCCCCAGTCCCTCTCCAGCTCTCCTGGAGCCCCTTTAGGCCCTGGCAGGGGCTCTGAGCTCTCCCTGGAGCCTTCTCCTCTCCAGGTGAGCACCCCCAGCTCTCCCAGCCTTTCCCCACAGCAGAGGTGTCCAAGCCTTAACTCCTCTTTTGTTGTTTTGCTCCTCCCCAGAGCGAGCCAGGGGTCCCAGCCCCACCTGGAACAGGACAAGAAACAAGGGAAAGACCAAGAGGAAGGACCAGAGGAAAATAATGTGAAACTATTCCCAAGCCAAGCATTTCAAAGTGGTTAAAACTGATGAGGTCTTTAACTCCTTCATGAGTTTAAGTGGCCCAAAGCCACATCCCCAGGCAGAGGCACTGACGGACACCCTCAGCCCCCGGGAACCTCATTCCAGTAAATCCCATCCAGGAAACTGCACCTGGCCACATTCCCACCTTCAGGTGTCCCTGGGGGGAGTCCCAGGATCACCGGGGTTGGAAAAGCCCTCCCAGACCATCCAGTCCAAGCTGTGCCCAGTCGCCATCCTGTCCCCAGCCCAGAGCACCGAGTGCCACCTCCAGGCCTTCCCTGGGCACCTCCAGCGATGGGCACTCCCAACCTCCCTGGGCAGCCCCTGTCAAGGCCTGACCACCTTTTCCATGGGGAAATTCCTGCTGCTGTCCACCCTGCCCCTCCCCTGGCCCAGCCTGAGGCCGTTCCCTCTCCTCCTGTCCCTGTTCCCTACCAGCACAGCCCGACCCCCCCGGCTGCCCCCTCCTGTCAGGGACTTGTGCAGAGCCACCAGGGCCCCCCTGAGCCTCCTTTTCTCCAGGCTGAGCCCCTTTCCCAGCTCCCTCAGCTGCCCCAGGGCTGGGGCTGATCCCCCCTGGCAGAGCTGCACCTCCAGTCCATCTCCTGTGATTGCAGTTTCTGCCTGGCTGCATCTCAGGGATGGGAGGAAGTTAATTAGACATCTTAGCACCTGGGAAATAAAAGCCTTGATGACCTTCATTGACTCTATTGGAAAATAATTTAGGGTTGTTTAGCTTCCCTTCTGCTCCGAGCAGGCCATCAATTAGCAGCCATCAGTGAAACGTTCAGGATTTGCCTTTTACCACAATTTAATCTGATTAAAGGGTGCTGTTTGGTCACCCCTGCTCCTGCCGTGTCCCCCACGAGCTCAGTATTGATGGCTTTGTCCTCAACTTCTGCTGCTTAAATGGGCAAAACATATTTTATCCTATAATTAAATGAAATGCTCTGCTGGGTGAACATTATCTTAAGTTTTATAGTATTATAGTGCTCTCTATCACCGCAGTATTTCAGCACGGCTGTGTCACCGCGGTGAGCTATTGCTGCCTTATTAGTGTCATACATCATTACAGCAAGGTGCTGCCAGCAGGGATTGCCTCCACGATGAAGCCATCAAGCAGGAAAAAAAAACCCATCAGCAGCCTCAGTGTAATTACAGGATAAAGGGATGGTGATGGAATCTCATCATGACTTGACCTGGAAGTGAATGAAGAGAGAGAACGGAAAGCTGAAGGGAAAAGGAGAGAAAAAACCCCAAGATTTGGCTCACTGAGGGATGAGTGAGTAAAGCCAAGATCTCATCTGCACTCGGAGCCACCACCCTGAGCTGCACCCAGGCTGAGCTTCAACCCATGGGCAGCCACAGGAGAGAGCAGAAATTGGGGATGGGACACAAACCAGCCTGCCCTGAACAGCACAAATCCCCCCTGGCAGCTCCAACATCCTCTCCCAGCTGGGCTGTCCCTCCCCAGGCTGAGGGATGGGGTGGGATCGGGTTTAGGAAGAGAGGGGGCTTCCAGGAAAGTCCCACCAGCCCTGGCGTGGCAGGAAAGGGGAGCCACGACCCCGCTGTGCTCGTGATGTGCCAGTGCCAGCAGGGACCCCCACCTTCCCCTCCCTCCTTCCTGCCCAGGCTGGCACTGAAATCTCCTCTTTATTGTGAAATAAGGGAGGTCTGGGAGGCCAAAATGCCTGGGATGGGCCCCAGGATCAAGGAGGGAGGGGGGGGATTTTAGGACACGTTGAGCACAGGCACCACGTGTGCGCTTTGGGATGTGGCTCCAAAGGAGCCCAGCAGCTCCTTGTGGGGTTTCATACACACACAAACAAATAAAAATTAAATATATATACATAAACCAGAGTTTGCATTACTTCTAATTCCATCTCCAGCCATAAATTACAACCTGCAGCCCATTAATTAAACAGTTGTAGGGGAAGTCCAATTTCCTTCACGGTGCCACAAAGGCCATTTCCAAGCTTCTGCACTCACTGATAGCTGCTTGAAAACAGCATTTTCCAGGAGTTTCACTAATTGGATGTATCATGAAACAAAGGAACTGCCAAGAACTGGCTCTCAGCTGAAGAGGGAAGGGACAATGTGGAGAGGGAAGGATGAAATGGGCAAGTTCCAGGCAGCCAGCAAAATTTGACTTCAGAACTTCAGGCAGGGAAAGAAAACATCGTTAAATTTAATCCCAGCAACACTGAGGGAAAAATAAATAACCCGTGCTCAGCCATTCATCCCAGGGCCCAGGGTCAGCAGCCAGTGCCAGCCCAATCCAGTTTCTCACCCAGTAATGCACTTAGAGGTTCGAGTTTCCAGCCACAAAGTGCAAAAGGCAGTTTGTGCCATTTAAGAGAAAAGTGGGGGTTGTTGGAGCAAGAGCAGGTTCTGTTCAGCAGGGACTCCATCAGCCCCAGGGACCAAGCTTTGGTTAAGGCCAGGATAACCCAAAGTGGGATTTTCTCCACCCCACAGCTGGTTCCCAGGTCCTCCAGTTCCCAGGTCAGGCTCAGCTGAGCTCTGGGATCACTTAGTGCAGGGTGACTCTGGAGTGAGAACAGGATTTTTATGCTTTTCCATCCCTTAAACTTTACATGTTTTTAGCTAAAAATGAACCTCCTTGAGCCTGCTGGGCCCCACACGCTCCAAAAGTTTTGGAGAGGCAAAAGGAGTGCTGGAAAACAAATCCCAGCCAAGTGAAAGGGCTCGTTACCTCAGCACTAATTGTTTTCTTTACGCCATTGGTCTGGGTTTATTCTGCTGGGTGGAAGAGAAAGAATCCCACAAAGGGCTGGGTTGGAGGGGACCTTGAAGATATCTCATTCCAACCTTCCACTATCCCAGGTGCTCACAGCCCCATCCAACCTGGCCTTGGGAAAGAAATGCTGATTGTGTCCATGGTTATTATTATTTACCTTCAGCTGGAAGATTTTATTTTAAATTACAAATTTCAATTTTTTTTTTTGTTTCAAATATCAAAAATTTCAACTTTTCAACACTTTCGAATTACAAAGATTTCCATTTTTTTCCCCCAAGGATTTTCCTTGCAGCTCTGGCAGGATTTTGGGAGTCCAGAAACCACTGGAGGAGCAGCTGGGAAAGCTCCCTGTGGTATCTGAGGTGTGTTTAACACTGGAGAGTGATGGCCACGGCCAAGCTGCAGAGCCCCACCCTGTCCCCTGCGGTGCCACCCGGCCGTGGCAGTGCCAGCCTCACCTGCGGGCCCCAGCCGTGGCAGGGGTACAGTATTGCTGTGTGGTTCTCCTGCGGGCCCTGGTCCAGGCACACGTCCTTGGCCTTGTTGTTCCGCAGCTGGGAGGGAAAAAGGGCAGGGTTATGGCCCAAAAAGGGCAGGGTTATGGCCCAAAAAGGGCAGGGTTATGACCCAGAAAGTGGCAGAGTTATGGCCCAAAACCAGGCAAAGTTATGGCACAAAAATGGGCAGAGTTATGGCACAAAAAGGGCAGGGTTATGGCCCCAAAATGGGCAGAGTTATAGCCCAAAAATGGGCAGAGTCATGGCAGAAAAGGAGCAGAGTTGTGGCACAAAAAGGGCAGGGTAATGGCACAAAGATGAGCAGAGTTATGGCCCCAAAATGGGCAGAGTTCTGGCCCAAAAAGGGCAGAGTTATGGCAGAAAAGGAGCAGAGTTATGCCCCAAAAAGTGCAGAATTATGGCAGAAAAGGAGCAGAGTTAAAGCCCAAAAAGGGCAGAGTTATGGCAGAAAATCGGCAGAGTTAAAGCCCAAAAAGGGCACACTTAAAGCCCAAAAAGGGCAGAGTTCTGTCCCTGTCTTATCAGAGAGAAGCAGGAAACTGCTGCACAGGCCTCTGTACCCTTTCTACTACTCACTGCTTTATCACCAGGAATTATCAGGCAGAGAAACCTTACAGAGCACTAAACCTTTCTGTAAATGCAGGTTAATGACGACTGGGTCTGGATAATCATCCCCCTTCCTAGGAGCAGTGCCCCTGGCCACAGCTGGCTCTGTGTTTGGTCGTGGGTGCTGGTGACAAACCCAGGTTTGGGCTGCCTGAAATCAGTGCAGAACCTCTCAGATTTCAGTGAGATCTCAAAGTGCTCAACAAGGCAGGGAAAAAAGCCCAGCTGGAACAAGGATCCCCTTGGAATCATCACATCCTTGTTCCAGCAGGGCTTTTTTCCAACCCGAACCGTTCTGAAACCTCATTATTCTATGAAAATAGAATTTTCGGAGAGGTTTGAGCTTGTTTTAGCTAGTTACATCCCGTAACTTTGGTAACAAATCTTTCCTAAAATGAATGACCCCTCTGGGGTGCCCAGGCTTCAAGGAGCCTTCTCCAAGAGCCACTCCTCCATCAGTCCCACTGCAGCAGAGGATTTGTTATTAGTTCCCATAAATGACTGTTTCTATATTCCCAGAATGGTTTCAAAGCCAGCAGAGATCGAATTAAGTCCCCTCATTTTATCTTGTCCCTAAGCTGTTGTGACAAGGCACTGAATCCTCCAGAGACCTCGTCAGGAATTAGGCTGAGCTGAAGTCAGAGGGTTTTAGAAGATGCCCGTGTATTAAAAATACAAATACAGCTCCTTAATCCATGGAGTCAATGGGAAATATGGATAATTTCTGTCAATTCATTAAATGATGAATTAACATCTTTAACTTTATACAGTCTCCAGGATCAGCAATAAATCCCCAAACTTTTAGAAGAAACTGGGAACAGATTTATACAAATTCAGATAATTACACACGGAAAGTCAGATTTGGTTCCCACTCCTCTCCCTTGGGGCTGTTTCTCAGCAGGGACTGTAAACACTACCAGGCTGAGCTGGGACTCAATTACCTCTCCATAAGCAACGGTGTTGTTGTATCTCCTCATTTCTGGGTAAACATGGTCCAGGTACCACTGGAAATTCTTACACTTCAGGCTCTTCCTCAAGGCTTTTCTCTCGGAAACATCCCCAATGTCAATCCCGGGGTTCTGGAAAACAGCAACAGGACGTCACCGAATGGTCACACTTCTGAAAAAAGGTAAAAATGGGAGTATTTCCCTGAGCTTTGAGATCCTTTCCAAAGTGCCTGGGAAGTGCCAGTGGCTGAGTAACTCCAGGAGCTCTGGGATGTGTGTCCGGGGGGAAATCATCAGAGGGAAGATGCTGGTTCCAGAGCCACGGCAAGAAGGGGACACCAACTTCTCTGCAGGGCCTCGAGGGCACCCTTGTGGTGGCCACAGGCTGGTGCTGGACAGGCTTTGGTCCTGGGGGATAATTTACAGAAGAGGAGCCAAATGGAGAAGAAAAGGTTTGGAGGCAATTTGGGAAGTGCAGTGGAGCTGTGGGGAGTCTTCTCCTGATTCCCCCAGGATTGGATCCATCTGAGATTTTAAAACAAGGTACTTTTAAAAGATTTCTCCTGCTGTTTGGGTTCTGAGGCACAGGGCTTCCAGGATAGCTCAGCAGCAGGTGGAGATCTGGATTTAAAAGATGTAAATGCAAACCCTGGCTGGGCACTGAGCACCAAAACCCTTCCCTGACCCCACTGTGACCCCACTGAGACACAGCCCAGAGGAAGGGAGGGGTAAAAGGTGCAAAATAAATGGGAAAAGAGAGAAGAAAAGAGAGAAAGGTCTAAGATTCAAATACAGCACAGGCAGACGGCTGAGAATAAAGGATAAAAATTGCATGAGAAGAAAAGTTGGGGCTGAGCCTCAGGAAAACCTCTTGGCAATTTGGGCAGTTCCAGGGTGGAATGGTCTCCCTGGAGACACGGCAGAACCCCAGGGCTCCTGCAGAGGTACAGGGGACAAAGCTGTCCCTGGGCAGTGACCCTGCAGGGGCTGGGGCAGGGCTGCAGAGCTGCCCCCCTGTATTCCAGGGTGGAATCTGGGGGGCTGAGGCAGCAGGGGAGCCAGGGCAGGCCCAGGGCAGCCCCTGCTCCTGCAGGTGCCTGCGCTTCCACTCTGGCTCAGTGCTGCTCCTGCCTTTCCCGGGGATCATTAAACACAACTGGGAAAGCAATTTTCCATTACAACGCTTGTAATGATCTCCTAATGAATTATTCACTCTGCTTTAGAACAGACACCGTTTCCATGAGGCACTGGCCGCTGAGAGGTAAAAATAAAGATGATTCAGTGGAGACAGGCAGGGCAGGCTGGGATCTGAGTGGGCGAGGTGGGGCCCAGCGCAGTCAGGCAGCACCTGCAACAGGCAGGGCAGGGCTTTGCCTTGGCGTCACAAAATAATCCAGTGCACAGCCATAAAATACCCCCCATCCAACCAGGCTTCCCTCAGATTAAATCTTGGTTTGATCAGGAAAAGACCTGGATGAAAATGTGATTTATAAAAATATAAATCATAACATAAAAATATAAATATTTGATTTATAAAAAATGTAAGTCAAATGGATTTTGGGGAACCCAGACCTACTGGGAAGACCCACATAAAAGTCTCGAGTCGATTTTGGGTCACCCAGGCCTGTTCCCACCCCAGTGCTGATCCATGTGACGCTGCCTTTCCCAAGCTCTACAGGATGGATTTTAATCCTTTCTGCAATGCTCTGAAGCTGTTCCTGGGCAGGAGGGTGGTGCCTCACCTCTAAAAAGGAACCAGCCCAAGGATCAGGATTTCCGACCCCTGCCCATGAGCATTTGGATCTTGAAGCCTCTTTTTAAGATACCCAGATTCCCTCAGTCCTGAGGGCAGCTCCTGCTCTCCCGGCCCCTGGAGCGGTGCCTGTCACAGCCAGAGCCTCCTGCAGCTCCCTGGGAGAATGGCTTTTCCTTCCTTCTCTATTCCTCTCTTTCCCGGTATTTTTGTACCTCCTGGCATTTTTGTACCTCCTGGCCCTGGATCCCCCCACCCCCAGGACCACAAACCTGCAGCTCCTGGCCCTTCCCGGGCTGCTCCCTAATGCAGCTCGAAGCTGTGACTCCGTGGCTCCAAACGCCAGCAGCTGTGCCCAGATGGAACCTTTGCTCAGAAAGCTGCAGCAGCAGCTCAGGTTTTGTGTTTTCCTGTTTCTCCAGAGGCCTGAAGCAGCCAGGGGATGCTCCTGCAGCAGCACCAGGACTCAGCAGCTCTGTGAGCCTTTGCCAAGCAGGAAGATTTTGCGTCCATATTTAGCACCAAGGGGTGGCTGGAAATAACTGCTCACAGTGGGGTGGGCACTTGAGGCACCAGTCTGACCCCTCAGTGAAACTGGGCAGCCCCCAGAGCTCGTTCACCTGCTGGTGCCACCCAGAACCCGGGAGCATCGCTGCCTCCCCATCCCCAGCTCCCTGCTCCTCCCCTGGTGTTCCGGGGGCAGGAATGGGGCACTGACCCTGCCAGGCCTGCTCCAGCCAGCGTTTGGAGATGCTCTTGGCTTCCAGGATTAGACACAACCTGCAGGGAGGGCAGAGCCCCAGCAGCAGGCCTGGACCTGCAGAAATTCCTCCTGGAGCCCGTGGAGCTCTCCCAGAAGTGTAGGGAGCAATCCTCATCCCTGGACATGCTCCCCTGGACCTGCTGGTGGCACCTCATGGGTTTCCAGACTCACCAAGCTGTGGCGTGGCAGGATTTGCACCAAAATGGATGTGTCAGATCCAAGAAAACCTGACCATTTCTGGGCAGGAATAAAAGGAACCAGCAAAGCTCCTTAAGGAGAAGGTTTGAGAGAAAGGGGATCCCCTTCTGTGAGCCACCGGCCTTCAATCCTTTATCTTTAAACTTTCCAGCACTGGGAAAACAAACAGCCCCAGGTGAGCTCTGGGCAGGAGCAGTGTCCATGAGCTGGGAACCCGAGCTGGGCTGGATGTGACATGGGATAAACCAAGGCACTGACAGCAATAATCTCCCAGTCAGACTCCATCTGCAGAGCAGTGTCAGGACATCCCCTCACGCTGGGTAAACACTCAGTGGGGAGACAAACACCACAAGCCAGGTTTAATTCTTAGAACCACACTAAAAAGGCTGTGGGAACAGCAGGAATCCCCCCAAAGCCTGCAGGTTTTGGAGCCTCTCCCTCCGAGCTGAGGGAGCTCTGCTAAGGCTGATCCCCCGAGGGTTAAGGCTGTGCCTAGGGACACAAAATGCTCCATAATTCAGGTTTTAAGCACGAGGTGACCACGAGGCCAGGCTGTACCTCCAGAGGCAGGTTCCAGGCGATGTAGACGTGCCACTTGTAGTCGTCCATCCAGACCTCGGCCACGCGCAGCGCGTTGCGCTTGGTGTAGAAGCCGATGTTGTTGTTGTAGGGCTTCTTCTTGCGCTCGATGTGGGCCACCCTGGAGCAGGGCAGCACCTCCATGCTGCCCCCGCACAGCCACACCTGCAACACAGCCACAGCTCCCTCAGCACGGGCACGACCCGCCCGGGCAGGCAGAAAAAGAGGGGAGTTCTGAGGATCCCACAAGATGCGGAATTGTCGCATCTCCAACTCCAGTGTGACCCCACGGCCACGTGTGGCCTCTGCCACCACTGAGGCACACAGGGAGCATTTGTGGGGTTGGAACTGCAGGATCTTTATGTCCCTTCCAGCCCAAACCACTCTTGGGTTAACCTGTGCCCAAAGCTTTAGAGGGATCAGGTCTATTCCTCACCCACCACAGGATCTGCGGCTCCTCCCAATACTCCATTAGTGACTGGAATAGTTAAAACAATTCCAAGATCCCCTCCTGCAGAAGGGATGAGTCAGTGAAACATATGGCAGGGACAGATTTCTCCCACTTGAAAACATTTGTTCATTATTGTTCTTTCATGTGCTGCTTCAAATTCCCCTAAATCTCAGTTTACAAGTTAATAAAATCTTCTAAGATCCTCTTTTTGCCTCACACACAGGGGATTTGCAGGAAGTCTTCCCATACCTGGATTCTCCGCTGCCTGCTTGTCATCAGCAAGAAGGTTTTTACCTTGCAGACAGGACTGCAGGCCCTGGGCAATCATTCCAAACCCACATTCCAGGCAGGCCTCATGCTCCCAGTTCTATTTTGCAGGCTGCTCTGCGTTGCCACTTTGCGCAGTTGTTGTAACACCCAGCGTTTCTGGGATCCCTTCCAGGCTCACCACCTTTCCTCCCATCTGTGGTCCCCAGTTTTCCTGGGCCCTGCTCAGTTCCCTCTTCCAGCAGCAGCAGGAGCCTCCTGCCTGGAGCAGCACCCGGTGTCACCTCCCAGGTGACAGCAGAGAGGGGTAGGACAGCGAGGGGACAGCTCCCCTCGGGATAACCCTGCTCCTCGTGCTGCTCCCGCCTGGATTCCTGCAGATGAGGAGCCCCCATCAAAACCCTGAGCCCTGTTGTACCAGCTGGTGCATAAACATGCAGAAAAATCCCATTTTGCCCCTGCTCTGTCACTTTCAGAACACTCTAAAGACAATTTCGTGCCCCCAGAGTGGATTCAGAGCTGGGCTCTGGGACAGGGACCTGCCTGCCCCTCCCTGTCCCTCCCATCCTCCTCCCACCCCAAGTCAACAAGGTCCACTCAAGTTTTGCAACAGGCAAAGCAAATCAGAGCTGAACTAGGCAAGCCCAAAGGAAAAAAAAATGTATTTTAAAGGAACATTCCCAAGGCAGAAACCACCTGTGTATCTTTAATCTCTGCTCAGTTCTTTAATTTCACAACATCTTGGTGAAATAGGGGAACAAGCTCTGCCCTTGGGTGCTCCCAAAGCTGCTGGATTCAACCACTACACTGAATAAATCTTCCAGTCCAGAGTGATCCCCAGCATCTCCTGGTTTCGTGCTTTTGGGGATTTGTTTGGTTTTGTCCTCATTTAAAATTAGAATAATTATTTTAAAACTCTTAAAACCGTAATTAACGTGGTTTTCCAGCAGCCTGCCCGAGTCACACCATTGCACCACTGTCCTCCTGTGCTTCAGCTAAATAATTCCTGTCAGCTTCCTTCAGTTTCAGGAATATCTGTACAAACCAGCTGGGAGTGCCCACGCTGGAATAACCTGTGGGGGCAGAGAGCTGGGCACTGAGCAAAGGGCACTGCCTGGGCACACATCCACAGCCTGCTCCAGACAGAGCCGTACAAATTCACTCAGGGAGTATCCAAGGGAAGACCACAACTCTACCTCCTAAACAGAGCCTGGACTGGCATTATAAACTAAAAAATCCCTGGTTTTATAAGGTATTATTAAATATTCCTGCTGGGAACAACAGGAGCAAAGAGAGCCATGCCCCAGGGATGGCCAAGTCACACAGGATCACTGTTCCAGGAAGGAGCTGCTTCTTCCCACGTGGCCTCACACGGATTTCCTGCCCCTCCTGCACCAAACTGCAGGTGAAGAGGTGCACAGGGAGCTGCAACCCAGCTGAATCCCCCACGGCTGTGGAGCTGTGCCTGCCCCACAAGCTCTGAGTGAGGCCCCAGCCCTGCACTGACCACGGCTCAAGGGCACAGAATTCCTTCAGAATTCCAGAGCCAGAAGAGCCCAGTGATCCCAATTCCCCCAGCACGAGGGGAGGCACCTGCCCCAATGTCCCAACCCTGATTTCACCCCTGTGTCACTCAGCCCAGAGGGCAGGAGGCTCTTTGGGAACCTTTGAGCAGCCACTGATCCCAGCAAAGCCCTTTAACACACAGAGTACCCTCCTGCTAAGGAATCCTGTTAGATTTTTCATGGAATCACAGAATCTCAGAATGGGTTGGGTTGGCAGGGACCTTAAAGCCCATCCAGTGCCACTCCTGCCATGGCAGGGACACCTCCCACTGTCCCAGGCTGCTCCCAGCCCCAGTGTCCAGCCTGGCCTTGGGCACTGCCAGGGATCCAGGAGCAGCCACAGCTGCTCTGGGCACCCTGGGCCAGGGCCTGCCCACCCTCCCAGGGAACAATTCCTGCCCAATATCCCACCCATCCCTGCCCTCTGGCAGTGGGAAGCCATTCCCTGTGTGCTGTCCCTCCATCCCTTGGAAATTGTCCCTCTCACACAAAGCCACGTTCAGAGGCTCGGGGTACAGCAACTCAGCAGGTGAAATCTGATGAGCAAGTCTCCAGCTGTCCCTGTTTTCTGACATTCCCATTCCCACACAGCAATTAAATTGCCACTCATTCACCCATCAAGTGATGCAGAGCTAAAACCAGACCCATTCCCCTCAGAAAATGAGGGTGACTCAATAACATCTCCATCAATCCACACACGGGAGGAATCAAACCCATGGAAAGCGCTGGGATTTATAAACAACCAGTGAACATCAAACTCCGGTGAAGGAACCCCAGAGAAACAAACAGGAAACAAATCCATCACCCAGAGATCTTTGATGTGTTTTGCAGAAAGCTGCTGGGAATACACTTGTAATTCTTTTCCAAGGAAAATGTGTCTGTCCTACGGATTCAGCATGGAAATGCAGTGGCTTGTCTCGAGGAGTGAAATGGCCCAGCACAGCTGACACGGCACTGCTAAATTCATTTTCTAGGAGCTTTGGCACATGAAAGAAGGAGGTCAGGGGGGACCTTCTTGTTTTATACCTGAAAGGAGTTTCAAGACAGGCGGGGGCCGGTCCCTTCTCCCAGGTGACAAGTGACAGGGAGACAAGGAAGGGCTTCAACTTGTGCCAGGGGAGGCTTAGGGTGGATATCGGGAAAATTTCTTCCCTGAAAGGGTTGTCAGTCACTGAAAGAGGTGCCAGGCTACACCAGGGCAGTGGTGTAGCCCCCACCCCTGAAGTCAGAGTCCTACGAAATGTTCAAAAACCACGTGGATGTGGCACCTGGGGACAGGGGTGGCAGTGCAGGGCAATGGTTGGACTCAGAGGCCTTCTCCAACGTCCTGACTCCCTGAGGGAGGCAAACTTTGGTTATGACGAGACCTCCTTGTGACAGGATGTGCTCCAGGGATGGGATCAGCCAGCTTTGCTTTCCAGCACCCTTTGGAAGCACTGCGGTGCTGAGGGTGTGTGAGAGCATTTGTGAGACAGGAGGAGCCTCCCAGCCCGGCCAGGGCCAGCCTGGGCTGGGACAGAGCCCAGCAGTGATTCTGTAGGGCAGCAGGGCTGGGACAGGACCCAACAAGGATTCCATGGGCC
>VYXC01011060.1:40427-85311 GCA_013397175.1 Platysteira castanea
TGGGACGGGGCGCAGCAGTGGTGCCAGGGGGCAGCAGGGCTGGGACAGGACCCAGCAGTGATTCCGTGGGGCAGCAGGGCTGGGACAGGGCCCAGCAGTGATTCCATGGGGCAGCAGGGCTGGGACAGGGCCAGCAGTGATTCCGTGGGGCAGCAGAGCCCCAGGTAAGCCCAGGAGCTCCCACCAGCACCAGCACACCCCAGGCCTCAGCTGCCAAGGGGAAGTTGCTTTCCCAGTGCTCTGGGAGAGCTGGGAACGTTCACCTGGAGCGGAGAAGGCTCCAGGGAGAGCTCAGAGCCCCTGCCAGGGCCTAAAGGGGCTCCAGGAGAGCTGGAGAGGGATTGGGGACAAGGGCTGGAGGGACAGGACACAGGGAATGGCTTCCCACTGCCCGAGGGCAGGGCTGGATGGGATCTTGGGCAGGAATTGTTCCCTGGGAGGGTGGGCAGGCCCTGGCCCAGGGTGCCCAGAGAACAGTGGGGACAGTGACCGCCCTGGGTCCTGGCCGTGGTGTGACACCCACGATGAGCACTGACAGCTCCCAGGAAACCCTGCCTTTATTTGCTCATGGCTTGGCCAAATTTTAACTATTCAGGCTGAAATCTGTCCTGGTCCAGCTCGAGCTCTGCAGTTGATGCAGAGACAACATCAAATGGTGTCAGGACGTGTCTGTAAGGGGAACTTTGAATCTCCCAATGCATTGTGACAGAAGGAAATGGGGGAAAACCCTTCCCTAACTTTGATTCCATGCACTCCAGGCTTTTCAGCTGATAACTTGATTTCTCAGCTGATTAGCAGCCCCCTGCCTTACTTAGCCATAAATATCCCATTTACCAGCTTTGCCTTATCTTAGCTCCCCTCCCTCCTTTGAAAAGTAACTTCCAAAGTTAAGGGGAAAGCACAATTACTGGGGCAGCTGAAATAATTCCGAACATACCAGAACAAAGGGCTAAATAATCCAACTGAGGAACAGCAGAAAAGACAAAGAAAGAATTTCTCCTGTGAAGTTCTGGGCAACTTTATCTCTCCAAGTTATTGCTTTGAGGGAACAAACAACCTGCACAGCCCCATTCCCAGCACTGCCATCCTTCCTGCTCCCACTGTGCCCCATCCCAGGTCCCCACAGGACACCAGGGGAGGAGGTCCCCAGGGCCAGGCTGGTGCTGCCAGCACTGGGATGAAGAAGTTGCTCCCCCAGACCTCTGTGCTCCCTGCAGAGCCTTTATTTCCATTGTTTGCCTGGCACAAGGCCTGTGGAATGCAGCAGAGGGACACCCCTGTCCCAGCTGGCTCAATCCTGGTTTGGGGAGACCAACACCTCCCACCAGCAGCTGGTTCCAATCCCATTCCACAGCCCTGGCATTTCTCATGGATGCATTTCTATAGAGATGGATCCTAAATCATCACTGGAGTGCTCCTGCAGGCTCTGGGAGCGCCACTGTCCCCTGTCACCGCCCCAGCAGGAACGTCAGCCGTGGGATCACACGGAGGGGAGCTGAGAAACCTCACACAGAGGGGATCGAAGGGAGGGCACTCAGCTGCCTTTGGGAACTCTGTGGAATTCTTCACCCCTGCAGGTGGACACGAGCGCTCCGGGAAGAGGAAAATCTGGATTTCCACAGATCACATCAGGCCTGGGGGTGTGGGATTGGCCCAAAGCAGTGACTGTGCCACCTCTGAGGCTCAGCAAAGGTCCCATCCCAGCCCCACATCCAGAGCCAGGGGATGGAGAAGGAACAAAAACCCTCTGGCACATCCCTGGCAGAGGCAGCAGCCCTGGCTGGGCCCCCAGAGAGAGTGACACACAGAGGGACACCAGCTCCATCGTGAACAACTGAGGAATTGTCCTGGAGACCTGCAGGGAGAAGTGGAGGAGACTCCATGTCCTGCAGCTGGAACAGGAAAAGGAATTTCACTGCTGCACCTGGAGAGTTCTCTCCTCTGTCCTGAGGCCACAAAAACCTTTTGGGCGGAGCAGAAGCAGCCAGATCAGGCCTGGTACCCATCCAGATGTGCCAGCTCCCTAAAATGGCGTTTTTGAATGGACCTGCCCTTCCCAGCCCACATCCATTCCAGCAGAGAATGGAACTTGGAGGAGAGGGTTAGAACACATTTTAAAAACTTAATTCTTTTCTTCCTTGGCTCTCCTTTTCTCCTGTTTTATCCTCATGGATGATACACTTTGGACAGCTTCCTGTCCATCTCGTGCCAGACCAGTAACAGAAATGTCCAAATTGTCCAGTATCCAAATGTCCAGCCTTTCCTAAATTAATTCCTTTTGTAATGGCAACTAAAAATGCCAAAGGAGAGTGGAATCAGGTGCACCCCACAGCCCCTAACCTGCAGCAAAAACGGGTAATAACCACTTCTCATCCTCAAGCAACATAAACAGTTTAACATCTGCCACACTGAGAGGTCAGAATAGAGCAAGATGCCCATGCATGCAGAGCAGGGATTCTCCAGGAGAACATTCCCTCACAGTGCCCTGGAGTTTGCTCAGGCTGGAGGCTTTTCCAATGACAAATTTCTGCTGTGACACTCCAACAAGTGCCACCCACCCTGCTCTGAACAGTGCCTCACCCCTGGCTGCAGAAGGGACCCATCTGACCTTGTCACCTGGTCAGAGACACAAGGAGGGGCTTGGTGGGAAGCTGCATTTCAAAGACCCCGATCCCAAAGTACAGCACGGGGAGGATCCTCTGGAATGAATGTCCACATCCCCTTGGCTCAGGAAAACTGCTGGGAAGCAGCATTCCACCTCCCAGTGCATCAGGAGTGATACCTGAACTCCCGCAACGTGAAACCACCGCGCCCACAGCCACTGCAGCTTTGTCAGTTTAGTGCTCCCAAAAGTTGGTTTTTTAAGAAAGAGGAGCAGAGTATTTTTAAATCCCATCTTGGAGAGATGTTCTCCCAGCTGAACTCCTGGGCTCTGCTGGAGCTGGGGCCCAGATCTGCCTCCTGAGCCCCCACCTGGCTGAGAGCACATCCCTGCAGAGCACAGAGCTCCGGAGGGCTTTGGAACGATCGTGGAACAAATCTGGGTCTCTCCTAATGAGTTTAGGGCTGAAACTCCCCCGTGCTGCGATGTTATCTGCTCAGCTTGGCAGCGTGACAAGGACCTGATTATGTTGTAATAGCATAATGCAAAGATTATTACAGACTCATAAAAGACAAGTGCCTCAAAAACAGCATCAACAATACCTGGAGGCCCTGCGGAAGGAGCCGAACACGCTGGGCTTTGTGCACTCCTAGCACAGAAATTACCTGCACGATCTGACCCTGATCTGCTTGGAGGTTGCTCTTTTTTTATTATCTTATTGCCAGTAATGTACCAAAAGCATTTTGGTCTCATTTTCCTATTACCATTTCTGTCAGGGCTGTAAAAATAAACCAGCATAAATAGCTCCCCGGGATTTTGATCTATTTTTCACGCACAAAAAGCCTTTGGAGGAAACGATCCACAGCCGGTCCTTCAGCCTAACAGGATTCCATGTGGGGAGTGGCAGGAGGAGGGGGAAGGAGCCAGGGAGCGTTGGAACCAGGACAGGTGGCTCTGAAACAGAATCACTGATGCAGACAGAGGCAGCTGAGCAATGGAGCAGCTCCTGAGCTGACAGTGCCCGGCTCCATGGAGCTGCTGCCAGCCCCCGGAACTCCAGCACATCCCCACGGCTCTGTGATCTGTAATTGCAGATACTCCCATCACCCCGATGGGGAACGTGCTGGGAGGGAGCCGGGCTCCTCCGTGGATGCTCCTGCGTGGATCAGACTGGCTGTGACTCTGCCCACCCCGCTGGAAAAGCGCGCAAGGAATTGGTCAAAAGAGCAGCTCTGGAGTTTAGAGCAGGAAAATGCAGAGGGAGGGACAGAGGCAGGGTCTGGTGTGGGGATTGGGTGATGCAGGGACACCCTGTGAGCAGGGACACCCACGGACACACCCAGGGACACAGAGTGACACACAGAGGGACACCCAGGGACACCCAGGGACACATACGAAGTATTTTACTCCTTGTCAGTGCTCAAAGCCACACTGATGATGTTTCCTAAGCTCATTCCAGTGCCTGCCATGGCAGGGACACCTCCCACTGTCCCAGGCTGCTCCCAGCCCCAGTGTCCAGCCTGGCCTTGGGCACTGCCAGGGATCCAGGGGCAGCCACAGCTGCTCTGGGCACCCTGGGCCAGGGCCTGCCCACCCTCATAGGGAGCAATTCCTGCCCAATATCCCATCCATCCCTGCCCTCTGGCAGTGGGAAGCCATTCCCCCTTGTCCTGCCACTCCAGCCCTTGTCCCAAGTCCCTCTCCAGCTCTCCTGGAGCCCCTTCAGGCCCTGGAAGTAAGCAACAAGGTCACTCCAGAACTTCTCCTCTCCAGGTAAACCCCCCCAGCTCTCCCAGCCTCTCCTCCCAGCAGAGCTGCTCCATCCCTCTGCTCATCCTGGAGCCTCCTCTGGGCTCCTCCAGCAGCTCCAGGCCCTCCCTGTGCTGGGGACCCCAGAGCTGCACACTGTGAATCCCACTGCTGCAGTCCAGCTGAGCGTGGCTCAGACAGGAGGGAATACCCAGAGCTGATGTCCAGGAGAGTCGTGGGGAGCCAGCACCAAACCTGCTTTTGTGTCCTGCCAAGCCCCAGGGACAGCAAATGCACTGCACCAACTGTCCCTGCAGTGATGCCCAGCAGGGCCAGGGGGTTTGGGACCCCTCATCAGAGAGGGGCACCAGGATGTGCCCTTTTCCCAGGACAGATCTGTATCCGTGGGCTGTTCCTGCCACTGCCCAGCTGCGGGCTGGAAACATCCAGCCAAGCTCCGGACCAGATGGTTGGGGACCAGGAGCTCTGCCACGTTTTTGCCACTCTCTGCACCATCTGCTTGTTTTCCCTGGCAGAGTTAAAATCCCCTCTCCAGCGCAGCCATCACGTCCTCGGAAATAACGAGCACTGTGCAACTCCAAGCAGGGAAGTTTAGAGGATGGAAGCTGAAAGCCTGAGCAATCTCTGTGGCTCTAAAAGTCCCACCAGCAAACTCCCTGATAAGTGACTACCACAGAGCTCCGAAAAAGGATGTTAAAATTCCATAAATCCCAGGAAAAGCCCTGTGCAGAGGTTCTCTCAGGTTAATGACCTCCCAGCTGCTGCTCCTCCCATCCTGGTGGCACCAGCAGCTCCTTCAAGTGTGGCCAACCCCTGAAACATCTCCCATGAGGACAGAGCAGCCTCTGGGCTGGAGCTCTGATGGGAAATTTGGAAGCCCTGTGTTTGGGGGCAGCGCTCCGGGTGACGACAGCTGATCTGTCCATGGGACACTCCAACACCATCTGGGCTCTCCTTTTCGTCTCCAGATGTTCCCAGAGTGAGCAGCCGGGGCTTGTGCTCACTGTGAGATGTTGGTTTAACAAACCCCACAGCATTTCCTTGGAGCAGGCAAACTTTAGGTGAGTGGCCACGGATTCCTGAGCCCCTGAGCAGCCAGAAATCAACCTTTCCACCAGCACAGCCAGGGAACAGCCCAGAGCACCAAGAGAGATTTGGAAGGACTGGAAGCAAAAATGTATCTGAAGCAAAATGATTTTTTATCTCCTGTTCTGCACAGAACTGATTAAAACCAGAGCTGAGTCCCATTTTTATTATTAATGGTATTAACTCTCAATCTAATCTGGATCTAAGCCTTACTTGGATGTTAATTCCTGCCCTCCCTGGGCTGAGCAGCACAACTCCCCGTGTCCTTCCAGGGCCAGCACAGCTCCCAGTGTCCTTCCAGAGCCAGCACAGCTCCCAGTGTCCTTCCAGTGCCAGCACAGCTCCCAGTGCCCTTCCCCAGAGCCAGCACAGCTCCCAGTGCCCTTCCCGGGCCAGCACAGCTCCCCGTGTCCTTCCCAGAGCCAGCACAGCTCCCAGGGCCAGAACAACTCCCCGTGTCCTTCCAGAGCCAGCACAGCTCCCAGTGCCTTCCCAGAGCCAGCACAGCTCCCAGTGCCCTTCCAGGGGCAGCACAGCTCCCAGTGCCCTTCCCAGGGCTCCCTGGCTAGGCAGAGCAGCAAGCGCTTTGTGCTGACCCCAGAGAGGATTTGGGGAGGGCTGTGGGGGATACCCCGGCACATCCAGGTGTGACATCCCCCACTTTAATGGACCCTGTGTTGGTGGCATGGAAATGCAAATGGATCTCGGTCAATTCACCCCCTTCTTGGTCTGCAGTGAATTTATGTGTTGGCATTATTTATCACAATTAAAGCATCACAGACCTTAGGAAAACACCCCAGGTTTTGTGGCAGAGCAGCCCCATGGGCCCTCCCTAAACAAAACCCCACCCCAGCCAAGGCGGGCAGAACATTCCTGACATTGCCCTGGTTGGGATGAGCCAACCCCGGGGACAGGAGCACCTTTGGTCCCAGCTGCGTGAGGAGACCCGAGGTGACAGCAGAGCCCCCTTCCCTGCACAGCCACAGCCACCTCTGCCCGCCCAGCTGGGCCCAGTCCTGCTCCTGTGTCCCCACCCGGGGCAGGGGAGGGTTGGCCGAGCTGATCCTGGCACAGCTGATCCAGCGCTGGAGCTTGGCCAGCTTTGAGCTGGAACGGGATCCCCCAGACCTCCCTGCCAGCCTGAACTATCCTACAGACCCTGCGTGGAGGGCCCAGTGAGGACACCACTGGCTCTGGGGAGGGAAGGTGTGAGATCCTGTCCTGGTTCTTCCCCTGAGCACCCTGACCAGTTCTTCCTGTGCTGTTTGACTCTGTCCCCTCCTCTGACAGCCCCTGGTGCCCTGAGGCACAGTCAGGACAGAGCTGTCACAGCTCGGGGATGGCTCCTGCTGCAGCTCCTCCCCAGCTGGGGCCTGCTCAAGGTACTGGAACAGCAGGGATTTTTCTTTTAGGGACATTTTAAACGTCAGTGTCTCCTGCAGTGTTTTCCAGATGTTCCAATCTCCATCTCCGCGTCCCGTGCATTATTCCAGTTGAGAAGATCCCTTCAGAAACTCCTCCAGGTTAGATTACTGTGCCCCATTTAAGAACTCTTTTTAATTCCCCCTTCCCAGACCCTGTAAAATAACCCCTGGACAGTTGGTGCCACAGGGACCACAGTGAGAACCTGGCCTGGGGAGCTGCCCAGGTTCTGTGGAGCACGGAGGAAGTGGGATCATCCCTTGTGTGATGCTGAGATGATCAGCAGACAAATCCCTTTTGGTCACGAAGCAAACAGCACACAGGGACCTCAGCGGTGCTCGGGGTCTCTCAGAACAAAGGCTGGTGACAAACTGGAGGCTTTTAAAGCTCCATCTCTACTTTCACTGATCAAAGACTTCCAATAAAGTTCTACCAGAGGAGCTGAATCAGGAGAGCTGAGCAGCACAGGCACGCTGCCAGGAGTGGAGGGATAAACCTTAAGGAATTCTGACAGGCAATAAAAGCCCTGTTTTCCTGAGCAGTCAGATCCCTGGAGTGAATTAAACTGTGCTGGATATTGGTGCAAACAGTCATTTCTGCACAAGCAGCATCCCCAGGCTTGGATCAAAGCAAACCACACCACCTCTGCAGGGGCCCTGGACTCGGCTCATTGATTTGTTCACAAAGTTGAGGACCTGGTATTATTTATTTTGTGTGAAGCGTGCAGAGCAGAGATTGTGGGAAAACCAGACAGGAAAACTTCCCTGCGTTTATCTGACAGGATCCTGTTTACTCCTTGGATACTGCTGGGCTTTCCCTCATCCTGTTTTGTATGAAAGTCTCCCTAAATATCAAAAAAATTTTAAGAATTTCAGTTCTAGGTCCACAGCTGCATAGTCATTATTTATGATCACCCAACATCCATTTGTTTCTATTTCCGTAACAAACCCTTTTCAAAAATCACTAATTAAAGTATCCCTCAATAAACATTAAATAATAAATAAATAAATACATAAATAAAAATAAAATAATAAATAAATATAAATAATAAATAAACATCCTTCTGCAGAATAATGATGCCCTGACTCCCCGGGAAGGCCCTGCCAGCCTGGTTAGCAGCACTAAATCTCCCCCAGCACTGGGCGATTTCAAGATTTCATTTTAATAACAGCAGCCCAGGCCTTATCCTTTCCCTGCCTCCTCCTGCCCTTGATCTCCCAGTCAGGGATGAGAGCAGTGGAAGGGGTCCAGCCCCACAGTGCAGTCAGACTGTCACCCAAAGTGCTGCCACAGGGCCACAAAAAGCTCCTGTGGAATTCTTCTTCCCAAGGGAGCCTGTTGATAAAAACAGTGACTGTTTCCATGTATTTCTCTGTGTCCGTTCACGGGAGCTCACACACTCAGAGGTTTGATTCTCACGGAAGGAATCCATTGCAATTCCCTGGAAAAGAGCCTCAAAACCCACCAAGAACAGGAAAATTATTATTGTCTAATCAGACACTTCCAGGAAGATCCCTCTCAGCCTGTGACACACCCGGCCGTGGGCTCAGTGTCCTGGGGAAAAGCCATTTCCTCAGCCCTTCCCCTTCCTGCAGCTCCAGGACTGGGGAGGGCTGAGAGCAGGCAGGGCAGGGAACCAGGCTGTGAGGAGCAGAACTGCTCTCCCTTCCTTCGGTTAGAGCCAGGGAGCAGAGTGCTGGGAAGAGCACGGATTTCTTATCACGGATTTCTTATCATGGATTTCTTATCACAGATTCCTCACCCAGGGAATCCAAGGCCAGGCTGGACGGGGCTTGGAGCACCCTGGGACAGTGGAAGGTGTCCCTGCCGTGGCAGGGGTGGAATGAGGGGGTTTTTAAGGTCCCTCCCCACCCAAACCCGTCTGGGATTCCGGGATTCTCCCACATCAGCAGCTCTCCGTGCCCCAGCAGCTCCTGTGGAGCAGCTGAGGTGTGGGCAGTGAGAGCCACGGGAAGAGGATGGGAAGCGGGAGCTTCCAGAGGGGGAACAAAGAGGGAAAAATGGACAAGCAGGAGCCCACGTGGTGTGGGTGGAGCTGGACAGCACCCTTGGGACAGCACCCTTGGGACAGCACCCCCGGGACAGGGCCCCCGGGACAGGACCCCTGGGACAGCACCCCTGGTACCCCACCCCTGGCACAGCCCCTGGCAGCTCCTGGGTGCCTGGCCAGGCTCTGCCTCCCCACTGAAGCCGCTCAGCACAAGGACCCCAGCCCACCTGCAGGACCTTGGTGCCACGGACCCCCAGAAGCAGCAAGCGCTGGGTTCTGGAGCAGGACACGAGCCCAGCAGGGCACTGCGAGGGCACACGGGACAGCCTTCCCTGGGACAACGGCCCGGGCTGACTGTCCCAGCCTGTGGGGACAGAGTGGCCCTGCCAGCAGGTGTGATGTCCCCAGCAAGCAGCCAGCCTCAAGCCCTCCGTGGTGCCGCCCACCCACCTGGGCAAGTTCCTGGTGCAAACCTTTCGCGAGATTTATCCCTGTGAGGCCCATGGGGGGGACACTCCTGTCCCCTCTCTCAGCTGGACCCACCTTTTGGAAGGGGAAGGACAAAGGGGAAGGACAAGGCTGGGTGAGGGTCACTGAAGGACGTTAGTGAGGGACCAGGGAAGGACGAGACCAAGGCCCAGAGGAGCCTCCTGCCCTGTGGGATGGGGATGCTCCGTGCACCCCCAGCCTGCCCCACCTCTGCTCTGGGAGAAAGGCACTGGGAACAGGCACTGGGAAAAGGGCCAGAGGAGGAGGCTGAAGGACGTTCCCCACACAGCAAACAGGGCCAGGCTGTGCCCTGTCACTGCGCTCTGAGAGGCTGGAAAAGGTGGGAGCTCCTCATGTCCCTGGCACCAGTTCAATTCATTCTGCCACGTTTGCCATCTTGTCTGTGGAAATCATTCTGATATGAATGACCTGGAATTCCCCAGTGAATAAAGAAATGGAAAATGAAGCATCAGGTCCTTCCAAACAGGAGGGTGATGGTCACCCAGCCCCTTCCAAGTTCTGCCTCCTCTCAAGGAGAATTTCATCTTGAGCTTGGAGAATTTCAGCTTGAGTCCCCCTCAAGCTTCGCTCCTGTCTCTCCCCAGCGCTCCCAGTCACTCACACGCCTTGAGCTGACTTTCATTAAATTGAGATTAAAAGGACTTTCTCCACAGACAAAATCATAAAATGGAAAATGTCTCATTTCAGCTTTTCCCTCCAAATCCGAGCCTGCCGTTCAAGGGCACCCAGCACTAATAACCTCCCTGCTGAGGCAGCTCCTTCTCTTGGATTCCTTTCAAATACATGGCAGAGGCTCCAAACCCCAGGGCGGTGGCACAGGACATGTCCTTGGGCACGGATTTACAGCCACTGCTCAGGGCTGGGGCTGGGCCAGCCAGGGTCAGGCTGGAGATTGGGAAAGGCTCTTCCCCCAGAGGGTGCTGGGCACTGCCCAGGCTCCCCAGGGAATCGGCACGGCCCCGAGGCTGCCAGAGCTCCAGGGGCGTTTGGACAGCGCTGCCAGGGATGCCCAGGGTGGGGTTGTTGGGGTGTCTGTGCAGGGCCAGGGGCTGCCCTGGATGGTCCCTGTGGTCCCTTCCAGCTCAGGATGTTCCAAAATCCTACGATTTGATCTGTGAGACTCCACTGCGCCCTGAAAACAAAGGACATGAACAGCCCTGCTCTGCTCTCACACTTTTCCCTGACAGGATTTGCTGTGAATTCAGTCTGCCCATGTCTGAAAAACAGAGATGAGTCAAAGGCATCTGAAAACTTTATCTTTAAAAATCTGGAACGTGGTGATTCCAGTGAAGTTCTGCCAGAAAGGAAATGGAGCATTTCAATAGAATGGATGGAGCCTCATTTGGAGCTCACAGGAATGGAGGGTGTCTGCACTTCTTGGCTTGCAGGAAGTTCAAAGCTCCCAGTAATTGATAATAAAAATAAAATGGAGCAAAATTTCAGATGTAGTGCAACCAAACATCCTCATCAACTCTGCATTTCCGAACTTCAGTTTTGGAAACTTCTCAGGCTTTTTTCTGAAATGCATTTGCAAACCCAAATAGAAATGATGAGTTTTGGAAAGCAGAATGTAGGAAGTGAACAAGGCAGGGGAAAAGGGACAATGAGCAGTGCTGTGTCCTCAGGGCACACCAAGACTGTGACTCATTCCTTGCTCATTTGTTTAGATTTCAACACTAATTGTTATTAGTCCCTAATTCATCAGCATCCCTGGGCTTGGCACGAGTGTAAAATGACAAATATAGAAATTTCCTGTGACCACATAAAACCAGAAGAGATGGAAACAAAGCAGAAAATCAGAAGATCCCACTTTGATTGCTCCCAGATTTATCCCTAAATTTTTCTGCTGGAGAAAGTGCTCATTGCTGCAGCCTCAGGGCGGGTTTGGTGCATCCCTCTGCTCCTGCAAAGTCACACAGGAGAAGAGCTTCTCCAACACTGCTTGCATTTTGCAAGTCACGCCAGCATGTTGAGGTTATTTTATTTTATTTATTTGACTTTATTTTCCCTGTGAGTCACCCGGCAGCCTTAAAGTCACTGCGGGACTTAAAGCAATGAAAAGCCTTCAACCAAATTCCCTTTAAAATGAGACCTGGGCCACATCCTGGCTCCACTTCAAATTACACTGCCAAGGTGTGAGCCAAGTCCCTGAAGGCAAATGGAAACACTTCCATCCCCTCCAAAGGCCCTGGGCACGATCCCAGCCCCGAACTCGGCAGTGCCAACGCCACCCGCAGCCCTCACCAGGGCTGGCACTCCTGGCACAAAACGCTGGCAAACCTTTGGGTTTAATTAAAAAGCTGCGTTCAGGAGCTGCTCCTCCGAGGCCCTGCAGCTGGAAACCCCTCTCAGCTCTTCCCTGGTTTAACTGGAGCTGCTCACTGGCCTCCCCTGGAAGGGAACTCTGCCAAGTTATCCCCATCCTGCTGGGGCAGGGATAAATCCTGCCTGGAGCTCGGAGCTCTCCTCCCTGCCACGGACAGCTCAGACGGGGACAGGCTGGGCTTCTCCTGCTCCTCCCTGGAGTCCTGGGGCGTTCCAAGCCTTCTGTCTGAGGGTACAGACTCCCTCCACCACCCATGGTTCCCCTGCGTTTTTAGTGAGGAGTTTCTTGCTGAGAGCACCAGGACAGAGCTGTTTCCAGCCCAGCTCAGAGCTCAGGAGCTGCTGGAAAAGGAAGGCTCGGGTGTGGTGTCCCCAGAGCTGCCCCGCCCCGGGAGCACAGCACAGGTACAACACACACAGCCCCTGTACCAGTGCTCAGCGCTGATGGGGCTTTGTGTGTGCTCAGCAGGCATTTAATAACTCACCTTGTTCTCATTTGCTCTCTGCTGTCTGTCATGGTTTGGGTGCTTTTAAACGTCTGCAGAGCTATTTAGAATTACTCATCCTTCTGCAGCATGAAATGAGAATCTGAGCTCCAACTGCTGGGACAGAGCTTGTCACTGATGGGTTTCATCTCCTCTAATTACTGCTGAGACAGATGTCTCCGGCACAGAGCCGTGACTCAGCTTCCCAGGGACCCACACTCCCCGTGCTCCCGAAAAACTGAGAGAAAAAAC
Source organism: Platysteira castanea (assembly GCA_013397175.1). Lineage (NCBI taxonomy): Eukaryota > Metazoa > Chordata > Aves > Passeriformes > Platysteira > Platysteira castanea. The sequence continues at coordinate 52,891 of VYXC01011060.1, forward strand.
TTCTCTGCGCTTTGAACTGCCCGAGGGCAGGGCTGGATGGGATCTTGGGAAGGAATTGTTCCCTGGGAGGGTGGGCAGGCCCTGNATGAGGGTGTTTGGGCTGCTCTGCTGCCTAAACCCCAGCCTTGCCCTGGGCTTTGTGCTGCCCAGGAGTCCAAGCCCAGCCCGGCTCCAGCGAGGTCCCAGCAGCAATCCCATGGACAGGGCTCAGCCCAGTCAGGGCTGACCCACCAGGTACCAGCAACTCCCTTTCCACGAAAACACAACCTGGAAATTCCTTTTCATCCTCACCAGTCCCAGATAAGGCACCAGAGCAGAACGGAAGCACAGGCACTGCTCTCCTGGGGCTTGTCCAGTCTGCCCAGTGCACTGATTTACTGGGAGCACTGGGAGCACTGGGAGCACACACAGAGGTTGAACTGTGGAGGCTGCTCGCCAAACCCACACAACCACACCAGCAGTGAACCCTCCATGGTGGCAACCAGCCTCACACCAGCTGATTTAACTTCTCCCCAGCTCCACACACGCAGGGCAGAGCCAGGGTTCTGCTCCACCTGCCTTAAAACCAGACTTTGCTGGGTCCCACATGTGCTGCACAAAGCACAGCAATCCTTGGTGCTGCCAGTGGCACCGTGTGACGGTGGCAGAGGGACTTGGGCCTAGTCCCAGACCTGTAAAATCCCTTAAAATGAGCTAATAGCAGCTGTTAAACAAATGGGGGATTCAAAGGCAGCATTTATTTTCTGCTCTGTCAGGGGTCATAGCCCACATCATCTGCAATCCATAATTAAGGGGTGTTCAGCTCCCTCCAAAAGGCAGCAACAATTACTCAGGACAATGAAACTGTAGTTGCTGTTTTTCTCAGAAGTGCTTTGCTCTGCCCAAACCCATTGTTGTATTTCATTTTCACACTGGTAGTGTTTCCCTTTTTTGCATTTTCTAAATGAAAACCAAACCTCAAGAGTTTTCACACCCCAAAAAAGGAAAAGAAAGCTGAAAACCATTCTTTTTCTCATTTTCCCTTCCTGCTTTGGAGAGAAACTTAAACAGCCAGAGGGCAGGGCTGGGTGGGATATTGGGCAGGAATTGTTCCCTGGGAGGGTGGGCAGGCCCTGGCACAGGGTGCCCAGAGCAGCTGTGGCTGCCCCTGGATCCCTGGCAGTGCCCAAGGCCAGGCTGGACACTGGGGCTGGGAGCAGCCTGGGACAGTGGGAGGTGTCCCTGCCATGGCAGGGGTGGCTCTGGGTGGGCTTTGAGGTCCCCTCCCCACCCAAACCTGTCCCTCCAAAGGCACTTGGATCCCTCCCACCCCCACAGACACAGAGAGAGATTTCCAGAGAGGTGAGATGGATACTACAGAGCTCATCCACACGTGGGATTGCTTAGGAAGAGCTTAGGTTCGGCACCCCCACACTCCTGGGCCCCTGGACATGCTCCTGTGAGCGCCTGGTGGAAGCAGCATTTTTTAGGCCTAAGGCAATGCCTATCAAAATCAATACCAAATTCCTACAAACCTCACCAGACACTGAATAAGGACTAAAATATTCAGTCACCAGTGAGAAGTTCAAGCTGTCGCTAAGTCCTTATTAAGCAGAATAAACAGATTAATCTCAAAAAAACCAAAACAGAAAAGCTTTTGTCTTTGCAGGCTGGAGACAGCCAGAATGTGGGTGAGGATGTGAGGCCTGTCCTGGGCAGGACTGTCCTGGGATGCAGGTGGGAGCAGCAGAGCCAAATTCCTCCAAAAGCAGGGATTTGTTGGAACAAGTGTTAAGCCAGGCTCTTCAGGTTTGCCTTGGCCGTGCACGGGAAAGGCCCCAGGTCCCTGAGGGTCTCCTGCTGTGGAGCAGAGGGATGGGCACAGCTGGAGCTGCACCCAGGGGAGCACCCAGCTCCCCCCTGCACTAATTAGGTTAATTAAGACTGAACAGCTAATTTCTACACAATTCTGTTTCAACAGATGCCGGGGCAGAGACTCTGCCTGCCATAAACCCAGGGAGCTGAGCTGTGAGTGCAGGCCCAGGGCTGGCCCAGCCCTGCTAGAAACTGCAGGAACAGCCCCAAAGTGCACAGACACGGTCACGGTGACACCCACACCGTCACTGCCACACCGTCACAGCCACAGTCACTGCCACCCTGTCACACACACACTGTCACAGCCACACCGTCCCAGCCACAGTCACAGCCACACCCTCACAGCCACACTGTCACAGCCACAGTCACAGCCACAGTCACAGCCACACTGTCACAGCCACACTGTCACAGCCACACCCTCACAGCCACACCATCACTGCCACCCTGTCACAGCCACACTGTCACAGCCACAGTCACAGCCACAGTCACAGCCACACTGTCACAGCCACACTGTCACAGCCACACCCTCACAGCCACACCATCACTGCCACCCTGTCACAGCCACACTGTCACAGCCACAGTCACAGCCACAGTCACAGCCACACTGTCACAGCCACACTGTCACAGCCACACCCTCACAGCCACACCATCACTGCCACCCTGTCACAGCCACACTGTCACAGCCACAGTCACAGCCACAGTCACAGCCACACTGTCACAGCCACACTGTCACAGCCACACCCTCACAGCCACACCATCACTGCCACCCTGTCACAGCCACACTGTCACAGCCACAGTCACAGCCACAGTCACAGCCACACTGTCACAGCCACACTGTCACAGCCACACCCTCACAGCCACACCATCACTGCCACCCTGTCACAGCCACACTGTCACAGCCACAGTCACAGCCACAGTCACAGCCACACTGTCACAGCCACACTGTCACAGCCACACCCTCACAGCCACACTGTCACAGCCACAGTCACAGCCACACTGTCACAGCCACACTGTCACAGCCAGACTGTCACAGCCACACTGTCACAGCCACACTGTCACAGCCACTGCTGGCCAAACAATTCCAGCTTTCTGAGCACCATCAAATCAAATCTACAAACCAGCAGGAAACCTGCAGGGAAACACAGGAAGGAAACATCTTTGAAAACTCAAACGCTGACTCACTCGAGGAGTGCGAGGACTGGTGAGAACTGGGATGCTGAGAGGATTAAAAACCAGAATAAGGAGTCCCAAATCTCAGAGGCTGAGCTGTGAACCCATGACTCACATGACCTGGGGGTGCCCTCAGGCAGCACCCACTGCCCCCCCTGAGAAGGGCAGGTCCAGGGACCACTGGGCACTTCCTGAGACTCTCCATGGCAAAAGCCACCAAAGTGAAGGAGGAATCAAAAATCCAGAGCTGGGCAGATCAAATCTGGCAGTCTCTGATCAGCCTCATGTGATTTCACTCTGACTCTCAAATCTGTTGGCTTCAGCCCACGGTAAAAAGACACATTCAAAGGAAAGGCACATTCTTACAGGGCTCTGCTCTGCCATCTGCAAATCATTATTCCTCCTTCATAAAAATAACTAAGTGCAAATGGCTACAAGAGGAGGAAGAAATTCCTTAGTTCCTTCCAACAGGAATTTTTACCAGCAGCCAAAAAGGAGAAGAAAAGACCTGGGAGCAGCATGTACACTTCCAAAGCTGAGGGAAAAGGGGAGCAAAAAAGGAGCAGAAAAAGTCTGCATGAGCACAACACACCCCAAACCTCCCCAGAGCAGCACCTGAACTGACAGAGGAGAGCAGTGGATCAGATACTGGGGAGAAATCCTTCCCTGGGAGGGTGGGCAGGCCCTGGCCCAGGGTGCCCAGAGCAGCTGTGGCTGCCCCTGGATCCCTGGCAGTGCCCAAGGCCAGGCTGGACACTGGGGCTGGGAGCAGCCTGGGACAGTGGGAGGTGTCCCTGCCCAAACAAGGTGGTTCCTAAGGTCCACCCAACCCATCCTGGGATTCTCTGGCTGCTGACACAGCTCCACCCACACCAGAGGGAAAGAGCCAGCAAGGAACCAGCCCGAGGGGTGTCTGACCCCCAGCCCGAGCCCAGGCTGGCAGGACAGCTTGTGCCTTTGGCTTCATCCTGTCCTGGCAAAGAGGGCGAGAAGCCTGGCCCTTTCCAGTGTGAGTCATGAGACTGGGACGAGTGAGATTGTAAAATTAAAAAAGTTATTTCCAGCTCTCCATCACTGGAAACATAAACCCCCTTCCCTCTTCAGTGACAATTAACAAGGAGCAACAGCAGATAAACTGGAGCTGGCTGCTTCCATCCCCAGCTAATCTGCAGATAACTCCTTCCTTAACCTGCCAGAGCTGCTGCTCCTTGTCTGCAGCACGGTCCCTGCAGGTGAGGCTGTCTCCACAAGAAGGATAAGGACATACAGGTAAAAAGCAGATAAAGAGATGGGGGAAATGCTAAAAAAAGAGGTGAAATCTACAGAGCTATTGGTGAGAAGCAGCACAGGAGGAGGGATGAGAGGGAACAGATGAACTCCTGGTGCTGGGATTATGAAGGTGCCACGCACAGCCTGAGCTCCTGGGGCCTCCTCCTGGGAGTCCTGTGGGAATATGGAATTAGAGCAGCTACAGCAAGGGGGGTTGGAGATTAAATCTCAGCTCCATGTGAACGCTCATCTGGCCGTGCATGGCCCTGCTGGGCTGAAGGGTTTGCTGGCACAGCTTGGGTACCTTAGAAGTCCTAGAATGGTTTGGGTGGGAAAGGATTTAAAGAGCATCTCATCCCACCCCTGCCACTGGCAGGGACACCTCCCACTATCCCAGCATGATCCAGGCCTGGGCCAGCCTGGCCTCGGACACTGCCAGGAATCCAGGGGCAGCCACAGCTGCTCTGGGAATTCCATCCCAGCCCCTCCCCACCCTCACAAGGGATGATTTCTTCCCAATATCCATTCTACACCTACTCCCTTTCAGCTTGACCCCATTCCCCTTGTCCTGTCCCTCCAGTTCCTGGTGCAGGGTCCCTCTCTGGCTCCCCTGGAGCCCCTCCAGGCCCTGGGAGGTGCTGTGAGGTCTCCACACAACCTCCTCTTCCCCAGGCTGCACAGCCCAGCCACCCCAAGCCCATATCCATAGGGGATGGGCTCTAATTCCCTTATTAACTTTGTGACCTCTTCTGAACTGCTCCAGCCTTCAGCCAACCCACACATTGTGATGAGCAGGGATGTGCCACGGATGAGACAGAGCCCAGGCCAGGACTGTGCTGATTCCCTGTGCAATTCCATGTGCTTGCCCTCAGAGGGCCCAGCACTGGAGAAATCCACCTGTCCTGTGGGAATACAGAACCCACGGCCAGGCTGGAGCAGTGGCCCTGATCACAAGCGAGCCCAGATCCTTCTCCAGGCTGGACCTTCCAGGGGGGTGTCCCAGGAGACAGGGACAGTGCCCACACCTGTGTCCTGCTGTCCCCCACCCCTGAGCTGACCACCTCAGCACAGAAGCCGTGGTCACGTATGACTTGCCCTCATAAATCCATGTGGGCTCTTCCTCGTGGCCTTTTTGGCCTCCAGATGCCTGGAAATGGCTCCCAGGATCAGTTGCTCCATCTCCTCCCAGGGATGGAATTGAAGCTGACTGGCTGTAATTCCGACTCTCTTTCCCACCCTTCGTGGACACAGGGGTGACATTTGCTCTCTTCCAGCCCTCAGGCACCTTTCCCAGCTGCCAGGAGCTTTCCAAGACACTTGAGTGGCCTCTGGATGCCAGGAGACAGCTCCCTCAGCACCCCCGTGGGCCCAGGGATCTGAGTGTGTCCAGGCCATTTCTGCTCCCTTACAATCCTCCTACACTCCTTGTTCACTCCAGAGCCAACAGGACTTCTCCAAGCCATCCTTGCTCCAGGCCTTCCTGCTGGTCCTGGGGGTTCTCCAGGAGCAGCCTGACCCCGGTGAGGGTGGCACTGGGGACCTGACCCTTCCCCAGCTGCCCAGCCCCACCCAGCAGCAGCCCCACACTTTCCCTGCTCTTCCTCCACCTCGGATTGACCCACAGCAGGCTTTGGTGATGCCCTCCAGGTCTGCCACCAGATTCAACTCCAGGCTTTGCCAATCCCACCCTCACACACCTGGAGAGTGTCTGGATTCTCCCTGAGTGATCTGACTCTGCTTTTACCTTTGGAATGTTTTTTTTTAATATGTCAGGAGCTCCTTCTTCACCCACACAGACTCCTGCCACCTATCCTTGACTTCCTGCATGTCCCAATGGGCCACAGGCAGATGATCCTGGACAATCAACCCATCCACCTGGACCCTGCTTCAGTTTGTGTTCTGTACTGTAAAGGAAGGTCAGTATAAAGTAACTCAGAGCATGTCCCAGCCCTCGTGGATCTCCTGCCTGAGCTGAGAAGTCTCAGCAAGCTCCCCCAAAGCTGCACTTAGATATCACACTGCTAAACTACTACAGATGAGACATCACAGAGAGATGATTTGGGCTTTGTTTTTCTTGAGCAAAAAAGTGCTGGAAGCAATTTTCCCTCTCTTTTATCCAAACCTGAAACATATTATTGAGCTCCCTAGATTCCATTAAGGCATCAAAGCTGTGTTCCACACCATGGTTCTTTCAAAAAAAAACAAAATTCAAACTCCAAAGCCTGCTTTCAGCTGGAACTGTCAAAATATTTTCCCGATGCAGCGCAGGTACACGCTGAGGCCTGCCACTCATCCCAGATGGCTTCCCTGGAAAGGACCATTTTACCTTCCTGCTCGCTAGGTTTTTAATTCATTTTGTGGGCACACTTCATCCCAAGTTTCTGTGCAAGGTGAGTAAACAAGCTGTGATGTGCACAGGACGCCCACGGGACACGTGTGAGAGGCAGCACAGCAGCCACGTCCCTGCTGCTCCCACGGAGACACCCGGAGAGGAATAAACACTCCAGCAGGGCTGTGGGTGCTCAGCAGGAGTCAGGACAGCCTTGAAGTCCCTGCTGGTACCCCTCTGAGCCAAAAAAGGTCTGATTTCATCAGATTTAGTGGCCACCAGCAGCCCCTCCTGTTCGGCTGCTGCGTTTCCCTGTCCCAGAGTCTCTGCTCTGATCCCACCCTTCTGCTTCCACCTCTCCCCTCCTCCTGGTGCTCCCACACGGGGCTCTCCTTGCCCTGCCCCTCCACCCCAAACAGCTCCAGGTGAACAGACCCCAGCACTCAGCAGGGTGTTGGATAAACCAGCCCAGCTCTTGGGAACTGCTGGGAACTCCTCCAAGAGCTTCTTTTACCTTTCAGACCAGGACTGAGTCAGGCTGAGACCACCTGTGACCAGTTCCACCCATCTGACAGTTTTTATATGAGAAAAGTTCGAATTGTGGCCTCTTGGCCTCCTCAAGATGCACCTGCAGCCAGGCAGCCTGAGCCCAGCTCAGAGTTCCAGGACTGTTGAAGCCATTTGAGAGAGGAGCTGCTCCTGGTGGGAACCTTCCCCGGGCTGGGGAACCAGCAGGTTCCGGAATCAGAGAATCTCTGAGCTTGGGCTGGAAGGGACCTCAAAGCTCAGCCAGTTCCAACCCCTGCCATGGGCAGGGACACCTCCCACTAGAGATGGGAAGGGGGTGAGGGACATCAGGAATTCTGGAGCAGGTCCAGGGCAGCAGGCACCGTGTCCCCTGGAGGAGAAGCATTTCCTCTCCCTCTCCAAGGTGCTTCAGGTAAAAGGGATTTGTTCTCAGCAAGGTGGGGCCAGGTGCCCCGTGCCCACCCTGCTGGCTCCAGGCACACTCCTGGATCTGCTCCAGCTCCGAGGGCACAGTGGGATCACAGCGGGATCACAATAGGATCACACCGGGATCACAACGGGATCACTACGGGATCACAGCGGGATCACAATAGGATCACACCGGGATCACAACGGGATCACTACAGGATCACAATGGGATCACAACAGGATCATTGTGGGATCACAACGGGATCACAATAGGATCACTATGGGATCACTACAGGATCACAGTGAGATCACAATGGGGAGAGTACAGGATCACAATGGGATCACAACGGGATCACTACAGGATCACGAGGGGATCACAATGGGATCACAATGGGATCACTAAAGGATCACAATGGGATCACTATGGGATCACTACAGGATCACAGTGAGATCACAGTGGGAAGAGTACAGGATCACAATGGGATCACAAGGGGATCACTACAGGATCACGAGAGGATCACAATGGGATCACTATGTGATCACTAAGGGATCACAATGGGATCACTACAGGATCACAACAGGATCATGAGGGGATCACAATGGGATCACAATGGGATCACTACAGGATTACAGTGAGATCACAACGGGATCACTATGGGATCACTAAGGGATCACTACGGGATCACAACGGGATCTCAGTGGTTGGCTGCCCAAACCCAAGCACCGCACTGTGCTCTCCGAACAAACGCCCTGGAGCCGATTCCCGACTCCCCTTTCCCCAGCCGAGCTGTGGGATCAGCCCAGGGGGAGTGACTGCACAATCACCGGGCAGCCCCGGAGCAGCACCGGGCTGTGCCGGGCCCAGTACAGGCCCCCAGCCACGCCAGCACCCTGCAAAGTCACGTCAGTCACAAAATCTCCAGGGTTTGATCCTCAGGGGGCTGATTCTTCACCTTGCTTCTTGCCCTGCCAAGGCTTCCAAGCTGCTAGAGCAGCAGCTCAAGGCTGTTTTGTCACATTTTAAACTTTTCTTGTTCAAAAGTGTCGCACTTTGTGATGTGATTCAGTGGTTCAGGCTGGACTTAAGCACTGGAGGTCTTTTCCAACCTCAATGATTCTGTGATTTCCTTTAATATCAGTTGGATAACAGCATGAATATTCAAAAGCAGAGGGCAGACAGGCCACAATACCCCCACACAAGCTGCTCGCTCCACTGCACAGCCAGGGCTGTGATCAGTTTTGGTGCAGCACTGCCTACTGAGTCCTTCAAAAAAATCCTCATTTTCAACAAACCTCAAAGCTCAGACTCAAGAAAATATACTCAAGGTCCTCCTGAAGCTGTTCCTTTATCTCTTAAACTCACCAAATCAGGCTGTTCTGAGATTCCATGACCATCAGCCCAGGGTAACACGTGACTTTTATTCTTGGAATTAGTGGCAATTCACTGGGAGCTGGATTTGCAGAGCATTGTGGCCAAATATATTCCCTGCTGCTTAAAAAGGCACAGAAAAAGACTCCTTATTCCCATTTTAAAGATGTGGAATCAAAGTATAAAATAGTTGTTCAGAATTCCTGAAGGAACCTGGAAGAGCCAGGCCACGACTCCAGTGCTGGTTTGTGCAGAGGACTGACATTTCCAGTGCCCTGGGAATGGGTGAAATCTTACATTTGCTGCAAAGAATAAGTGAGGATGGGAGGAATTCAGGGGGAAAAAAGGAAAAAATCTTGCTCTTTGCTTATTTATAGCCCCAATCTGTGCTGCTGAAGACTCTGTGCCTGCTCACACCCAGGAGACTGCACAGAACCACGGCCAGATGGGCAAATTCCCTACAAAAGGCTCAGAAGGGACGTGGAAATGGATCTTTTTTCCCAATCAGGAAGCTCAAACTGACAACATTCACTTTGCAGAAAAGTCATTTTGCAGCTTTGAGCCCTGCTTTGCAGCAAAGATGGTGAAATTCATGAAATCCCTGGAATGAATGCAAGCCTGGACCTGGCCAGGATGTTAAACCTGAATCTCATCAGGCAGGAGAAGAGGCTGCGGTTCAATTCATCCCCTGAACTTCTCACAGCTGTGAGCAGGAGGGAAACAGGGAAACAATAAGTTGTGCTGCTTCAGCGTTTCTGCCTTCAGGCTCCCAAATTCAGCATTTTCAGCTGCTGCAAGGCTTGGTCCATGGAGCCTTCACCCTCAAGGAAATTCATGGCATTTAAATCAGTTGTTAATGCTGCCACAATTTCCCTCTCCCAAAAAACAAAGCAGCCCTGACTTTGACAAGGCAGTTAATATACGTAATAACACCTATAATAATATTTATAGCCAATATGTAGGCACTGCTGGATAATCCTGCTGGTGCAGGGCTGCTCAGCCCCTCCCGGGTGATACCGCCAGGCTCTGCATCCCCAGCATCCCGAGGGTTCCCTGCAGCAGGAATTCAATTAAGGCACTGAAAGGCAGCGCTGTGCCCAGACAGGCACAGCAATTCCTGCCCACAATTAACCAGGCTGAGAAAACAAAATGAAATCGAGAGCAGCCCTCGTTCCCTATTGACTAAAATTCATACTCTGCTTTCAGATAAAGGCCACTGTCAATCTCCCACCGTGTCGGAGCCGCTGGGAGGGAGCCGAGGGTAGGAAATGCTGGAGCTGCTTTTCAAACCAGGGGAAGCTTCAAAGTGACACGAGAGAGGGACAGAAAGGCTGTGGGAAGCAGAGTGGTGGGAGGTTACAGAGACCCGGGGAGAAATGGGATTATCTCAGCAACCTTGAGGACAAACCCCTTCGTGTGCCGGGCGACGTCTGGAATTTGTTCCCCTGCTCTTTCAAACCCCTGCTCCTCAGCCACTGAAATTCTCTCTTCTGTCCTGCCTGTCGGGGTGTCCTCTTCTCCAGTCATTCCAACTTCAGTACAGACTTGGGAAACACATTCCTGGTGACAGGGAGAGGACTCTGGTCCCTAGCTGGGACAAACCCTGTCCTGTCCTCTCCTGTTTTAGCTGCTTGCACTTAAAACTCATCAGCTGGGATATTAAGAGAAAAGGTAAAGCAGAGACAGGGCTTATTTATTGATCTTGCTGCTTCACTTATGAGACATTATCACAGCCAAGGCTGCTCATCAAAATGTCTTTTTATTGCAGTGACTTTTATACTGTGAAATGTTGATTATAGTCACATTTGTAATGTGAATTTTTTATTATAATCACATTTATAATGTGAGATGTTGAGTTAAACATTTCACCCAGATCACAAAACTGATTTTATTTGGTGCTTCTGAGCAGTGTTAACGTCTGGTGAGCCCCTCATTCCTTTTCTCAGTCTTGCTGACACTGAGTGCCCTGGAGAGCCTGGAAGTGATTCCAGGGCTGAACTCTCCTGGGTTGTGCTCCAAGAATCCACAGCTTCTGCTGCCACTGACAAATTCCCACTTTAAATTGCTTGAATTCATGGAATCCCAGAGTGGTTTGGGCTGGAAGGGACCTTAAAGCCCATCCAGTGCCACCCCTGCCATGGGCAGGGACACCTCCCTCTGTCCCAGGCTGCTCCCAGCCCTGTCCAGCCTGGCCTGGGACACACCTACATTCCTCTCCAGGTGAACAATCCCAGCTCTCCCAGCCTCTCCTCCCAGCAGAGCTGCTCCATCCCTCTGCTCATCCTGGAGCCTCCTCTGGGCTCCTCCAGCAGCTCCAGGCCCTCCCTGTGCTGGGCCAGGGCTGGGGCAGCTCTGCAGGCGGGGTCTGCCCTGAGCACAGGGGCACAATCCCAATCCCTTTCCTGCTGCAGACAACAAACACAACGCAGTTTGGAATTAAACTCTCAAGCATCCACAGTTTTCCAAGCTCATATTTTGAACATGTAAAATCCACTCTCACGTGGAATTTCATTCCAATTTATGGAAATGCATGGAAAAGGCTCTTCCCAGAAAATCCTGGCTCGGACAGCAGCTCCTCCTCACCACACCAGGGCAGGGTCACTGCCACATCCTTGGCAGGCCCCACGTCTCAGACATCCCACATTTAGGACGCAGGATGTATGGATTTGCTCCTGCCACGCTACACAGGGATTCCTCCAGGCTCCTTCCATGCCCACACACACCAAGGACTCAGTCAGCCTTGTCTAGGCCACTTTGCAGGGAAGGTTCTCCTTGAAAGAGCTGCAGCAGGGGTAGAAATTCGGTCACAGGGGTGTGGTACCACCCAGCCAACAGCTTTCCTTTTTGAACAGCCAGCCCAGGACTTTTCTTGGGAGAAAGAAGAGACCACACGATGTCGAGGGCACCCTTAGAGGACAACACCGAACACTGAAGGTGACAAAAGCCTGGGCAAGCCCTGAGAGCTTGTGGGAGAGCCAGATTAAGCAAAAGTGGTGAAATCAAATATGCTCCAACTCATCCCCTCCCTGTCATCCTGAAAGCAGAGCTGGTGAAGGATACTGGAATCAGATGTGAATTCATCCAACACCACAAACCCCTAGGACATGCTGGCTGGAGGGAGACAGGGGCAGCGGGAGGCCAAAGCCATGACCCAGTTTTAATTTACTCTTTCTAAGGAACAGAATGTGAGCCCTGTGGGCTCAGCCCTGCTCTGATCTGCTGTCCCGAGGGAGGGAAGGAGAAGAGGGTGAACGAAGCACTTTTTGTGCCTCTGAACAACAGCCAGGCCAGGAAAGCAGAGGAGCAGCAGCACAGCCAGAGCTGGAGCAGCACTCCTGCATGAATGGGCCACGGGAAGAGCAAACACAGGCACAGCCACCAGTCCCACTGGGAATGTGGCTGGAATCCCTGGCAGCGCCCAAGGCCAGGCTGGACAGGGCTTGGAGCAGCCTGGGACAGGGGGAGGTGTCCCTGCCCATGGCAGGGGGTGGGATGGGATGGGCTTTAAGGTCCCTTCCCACCCAAACACTTTTGGGAGTCTGTGATCACAAGATACAGAAGCAGCAAATCCAACCCCAGCCCTGCAGCCCCAGCTGCAGCCAGAGCCCACAGCCAGGTGTGGGTTTGGGGATGTGGGACAATTGGGACTTGAATCACCCAAACCTGAGCTGGGTGATCTACACCCCTTCCGTGGTCACACCTGCAGCACCCTCCTGCCCCTTCGGAGATGACCCCGGATTCCCAGGACCACTGGGGCTGGAAAAGCCCTCCCAGACCATCGAGTCCAAGCTGTGCTCACCTTGTCCCCAACCCAGAGCTCTGAGTGCCATGTCCAGCCCTTCCTTGGGCACCTCCAGGGACGGGGACTCCAAACCTCCCTGGGCAGCCCCTGCCAAGGCCTGAGCACCCTTTCCATGGGGAAATTCCTGCTGCTGTCCACCCTGAGCCTCCCCTGGCCCAGCCTGAGGCCGTTCCCTCTCCTCCTGTCCCTGTTCCCTGCCAGCACAGCCCGACCCCCCCGGCTGCCCCCTCCTGTCAGGGACTTGTGCAGAGCCACCAGGGCCCCCTGAGCCTCCTTTTCTCCAGGCTGAGCCCCTTCCCCAGCTCCCTCAGCCGCTCCTGGGGCTCCAGCCCCTTCCCAGCTCCCTCAGCCCCTTCCCAGAGCCAGCCCTGAATGACGGGAGCTCAGTGGGGTGGGGAGGGTCAGGCTGGGGGGTCCCACATCCCCAGCCTCTCCTGCAGGGTCCCCACGAGCCCCAGGGACCACAGCCAGCCCTGGCCTTGCAGACAGCTCGTACCTCACCAGGGCTGTGGTGGGCTGGAGGATTTTAATTCCATGCCAAATCCAAGGATTTACACCAACTATAAGAACAGGGAGCTGCTGCATCTTCTCCTCTGCAGCAGCTTCCACCCAGTCCAAGAGCCCCCAGTTCAGGCCACATCTTTCCTTTGTTCCTCACCACTCTCCACGAGCTCCAATTGGATGTGCCTGCTTTCCTGGCAAAAACAAGCCAGGAGTCAACGGGAGTTCAGATCCATAATGACAAAATGATGGAAAAAATTGGAATAGAAAGAGCCAGGGCGATTTCTCCTTGGCTGCTGCTTGGGAAGGAATAAGTTTTCGTAGCCAGCTCAGAGTCACAAGTCAATCATTCTCTGCACTGGTTTAAACTCCATAAAGATCATGAGCAGAAATTGCACAGCACAAACATTTGGGCTCTCCCCATGGATCTTTCTACATGAGGAAAAATAGAAAATAATTGCTCCAATAAAAGTCTTTAAGGAAAACTAACTTGGAAAAACTGGGCACTAGCAGGCAGTTAACGACACCTTTTGTTTGTGCTGGGCACGATGCCCAAAATTCCCTTTCTTCTCCCTGATCAAGCAGGCAGCCGTTCCAGGGCCCCCAAGGCCCAGCCACAGGGGTTGGGAAGTGATTAATCCTGCACCAGCTGCCCCCCTGCCATCCTTCATGTGTTTTTCCAGATAAAATTAGAAAGCACTTCATCCCCCCTTTAATTTGCAGGACATTCACCTGCATTCCCAACACTTATTACCACGCTCGTGCTGGAATAACTCGGCTCCAGACCCGATGTGAAATTGAGTTTCATTTCCCAGGCTGTGCATTATGTTTTAATTAATTCTGCTCGTAGCTATTAGCCAGGCCAGGACTGGGATGCACCCAGGAAATTCCAGGAAAGCCATTTCTGGGGGAGTATTCTGGCAGGGAAGCGTTCTCCCAGGCCCCTGGGTTTGTGTGGGATCTGGGGACAGTGGGAGTTGCCCAGGTTGGCTGAGTGAGAGGCCAAAGGCACCCAAGCTGAAGGAACAGTGTGGGAAAGGCTCTCCCAGCTTTGCATTTGTGGCTTTTCCAGGGGAAAGGAGAGCACAGAAGCTGGGAGACACCTTCAGCCCCCAGTGGTGACTCCTCGCCCAGCTGGATCCGGATATTCCATACCCATGTGGAGTTTGGGGGCTGTTTGGGGAGATTTCATTAGACTTGGAGCTGCTGGAAACTCTTGGGGAGGGAAGGGCAGGTGGATCCAGCCTCCCTCCACTGGTGCTGGGAAGCAGGGAAGGAGCGCCGAGAATTCCCTGTGTCCTGAGCTGTGGAATCACTGGCATCACCCCTCGGAATTCAAACAAGAGTTCAAGGTGCCACAAAAATCCTGTCCTACATTTGCTTTTCAGGCAAGTAATTTATCAGCAGCACAGTTTCCATCAGCTGTGTGAAACCAGTCAAAATATTCCCACAAGGAGAAAGTTTCAGGGTTTTCTTCCAAGGAAACCTTTCCAAGCCAATTCAGGGCAACACACAGAACCTGCACCACAAGAGCTCTGCCTCCCCGTGCCTTCCTTCTTCTTAAAAAGGAAAACCCTTTCATTTTCTAAACGTGCTTTCCATTTCGTGGTCAGGAAAATAATATTCCAAGTGTCCTCCTCTCCTCAGTGAAACTGTTCCACATAATTCCTGCAGCATCGGGGTTTATTTCAGGAATTTTCTGTCTGGCAAGTGTCACAATTGAGACACGGGATGGGAACTATTATTTATCTTTTTTTTTTGAGATTTTTTATGGCTGTTTCTTGATCTTAAAAAGTCCCGAGCCAGAGCCAAGGGANATGACACGGCTCAAACACAGAGTTCTGTACTTTAGTCTCCAGTTCCGAAACTGCCTGGCAGGGCTCCAGACCCCCCTGTACGGTCTGAGGAGTGTTCTGGGCTGCCACAGGGAACTAAAATGGAGATAGGAATTTGCAGTATGTTTATTCTGACTTCTGGAAAGCTTCAGTAAGGTCCAAATGATCCTCTTGGACAGGGAATGTGAGTTCTGCTGCCAGTGGTTTCCCCCTGAGTTCAGCCCAAAGACACAAATAACTGGAAAAACCAAGGGCTTTAGAGTCCCTTTTTTTATTGAGCCTTAAATAATCCTGGATTTCTATGCATGGCACAATCTATATTTGAACAGGCCAAGTGGGAAAGCACATGAAATCCAGTGACTTGTAACCGAGGACCAAGAAAAACCAGATATTTTATGTGAGGTTTTAGTTTTTTACTGCGAAGGTGGCGGGGGGAGAAAATGCAAGTGAATTTATAATGTGATCTTCCTTTAAATCCTTCCCAAAGAACCGAGACGGAATCAGGGCTGGGCAAAGTCTGGAGAAGCAGCTTTCCAGCACAGAAATAATATTTTTTGTGATAATGTTGGCCAGAAGAAAGTGGCTGTTTTACTAGGACCTGGAATTCCTTCCAGCAGGATCTGGTCAGAAAACTTCATCCAAAGCTGCAACAGCCTGAGGTTCTCCACCACTTTCACCCCAGACTGCTGGGGTAACACGCTCGGGGACACAGAGGGTTTGGTGACGAGGCTTTCCCTGATTTTCCAGACTCTCTGGAGCACCAGGAGATGGAGCTTTGGCTGGGGAAGAGGAGCTGAGCCCCAGCTTCTTTAAGGTTGGAAAAACCCCCGGAGATCTTCGAGTCCAACCAGCCCAGCACTGCCAAGGCCACCACTGCCCCGTGTCCCCAAGTGCCACATCCACAGGGCTGTTAAACCCCTCCAGGGACGGGGACTCCTCCAGTGCCCTGGGCAGCTGTGCCAGGCCTGGACACCCTTTCAGTGAAGAAATTCCCCCAAAATCCACCCTGAGCCTCCCCTGGCCCAGCCTGAGGCCGTTCCCTCTCCTCCTGTCCCTGTTCCCTGCCAGCAGAGCCCGACCCCCCCTGAGCCCCCTCCTGTCAGGGACTTGTGCAGAGCCACCAGGGCCCCCCTGAGCCTCCTTTTCTCCAGGCTGAGCCCCTTCCCCAGCTCCCTCAGCCGCTCCTGGGGCTCCAGCCCCTTCCCAGCTCCGTTCCCTGCCCTGGACACGCTCCAGCCCCTCGGGGTCTGGATTGTCCTGAGGGGCCCAGGACTGCCCCCAGGTGACCACAGCAGTGCCCAGCACAGGGGACAATCCTGCGGCCACCCTACAAAGGATGACCCCTTTTCAGGGAGGTTTCTTTAGCCCCCTGATTTCCCCATCTGTTGATTCCCAGGATCAATAACCCCTGGCTGCCCGGGCAGCATTTGCCACCTCACTCCACGCGTGCCAGACCCCTGTGACCCGGGCAGTGCCCGGCACTGGGAGGAACACGGGGTGCCCTCCGTGGAGCAGAGCCAGGCTGCTGCAGCTCGGGGGCTTACGCTGGCTTAGTGTAAATACAGAGCTTTAAACACTGCCACTTCTGATCTCCCATCAGAGGCAGAATAATAAAATAATCCACTAAAGATGGGAGCTCGGGAAGATGCAGGCACTAAAAGCATCCTTTGTTGGGAGGCTCAGCTGGCTCCGGACCAGAGAGCTCTGCCTGGAGATGGAGAAAGCAGTTAATTTGTTCTGCTGCTAAAACACAGATTAAAGTACAAGGCTGAAGCACAGTAAATAACATCGTGTTCCTTATCAAAGCCAATTGAATGCTTGTATAAAACAAACAGAAACATTTTATAATTCAAGTGGAAAAGGGAAGGAGCTTGGATTTGCACAGACAGACCCAGGCACAGGCTTTTTAAAGGAATTTTCTCTCCAGGAGAGGAGCAGTCCCGACCTGCCTTCATTCAGGACACACTCGGCTGTGGACGTAATCCATCACTTGGAGCTCTTTTTTCCCCTTCAGTAATTATTTGGAGCCCACAGTGTATTCACTGAACGGGAGATCCCATCTCCACAGCTGACATTCCATCAGGAACCAGCACCAGCCCTCCCGGGGCTCTGGGGTTTGCCTGATCCTGGCAGTGCTGGGGAAGGACAAGGGGCTGGCATTTGTGGGCAGACAGGCAAGGTGCCCACACCCCAGTAACTCATCCACAGTGACACGGCCACTGCCAGGCCAGGCCAGCAGCTCACGGGGTGCAGTTTATCTGGCTCAAACAATAGGATTCCACAAAGAAAGAGAGGACACAGCCTTAAGCTGCGCCAGGGGAAATTTAGGTTAGACGTCAGGAAAAAATTCTTCACTGAACGAGTGATTGGGCACTGGAATTGTCTGCCCAGGGAGGTGGTGGAGTCACCAACCCAGGAGGGGTTTAAGAAAAGCCTGGACGTGGCACTCAGGGCCATGGTTTCATTGATGAGGAGGGGTAGGTTGGACTTAATGATCTCAGAGATCTCTTCCAACTTAGTTCATTCTGTGATTCTGTGAAACAGCTGAAAGAGCACAGATTTAAATTGGATATTGGGAAAGAATCCTTCCCTGGGAGGGTGGGCAGGCCCTGGCCCAGGGTGCCCAGAGCAGCTGTGGCTGCCCCTGGATCCCTGGCAGTGCCCAAGGCCAGGCTGGACACTGGGGCTTGGAGCAGCCTGGGACAGTGGGAGGTGTCCCTGAGATGAGCTTTAAGGTGCCTCCAACCCAAACCATCCCAGAATTCTCTGGTAATGATGTAAGGATGTCACAGAAGCCAGGAGTGATCTGGGGATAAACCCAAGTGTGAACGACAGGGTCCATCAGCATCTGTGAACCCTCCACATCCCCTTCCAAAGCCCTGCTCCCTAAGGAATGCCCCCTTTCCCTTCCCAGACTGATGCAGACCCAAAGCCACCACTTAGCATTTCGTTCCAATCACCAGAGACACTTGAGGAGGTAACAAACTGAAAGGATTCTTGTTCTGTGTGTTTCCACAACAATAATTTGCTTTGCTCTATGCAAAACCTGTCATGAATATTCCAGCAGCAGCAGCAGCCATAAATCAGAGCTGAGGGCGAGCGCCCAGCACGCAGCTCCTCAATTAGCAACCTTCTTTCCCTGGAGATAAGGCAGGCTTCACAGGAAAACACCAGGAGCCACCTTGTCCAGAGCACCAGGGCTTCAGGAAAGCCCTGCCCTGCTCATTTCCCACAGCCAGGACTGCTGTACTTCCCTCTCGGAATTATTTTATAACGTGCAGGGGTGGCCAGCCCCAGCCATTGCCAGGTCACAGAGGTCACCTGAGGCTCCTCCTCAGCAAAAAGCCCTCGTCCGAGGGAGGCTGGTGATGCTCTCATGGCACTTGGGTTAACAGAGGGAGGTACAAAGGTACCAAGGCTCACTGCTCCTGCAGGTTGGAGCAGTGCCAGGGAGGGAAATGGTATTTTCACGTCATTGTTAAATGAAGAGGCAATATTCATTATTCCAGCGCCTTTTATCTGGTGATGGAAATGATGAGAAGGTGCTGGTGCAAGCCACGTTCAGCCAGGGAGGATTTGGCAGGGTGGTGTTGATACCAGCCCACCCCACAACCCCGCTGCAGACCGGGCAAGCCCTGCCTGGAGATGCAGCCGGGCTGGGGACCCACACTCAGCTCCTGGGAGTGACACCTCCTGTCACTGACACCCTGACACAGCCTCTCACCTGCAGCTCTCTGGCACTGTTTTCCTGCTGAAATAACTCACGTTGCACCTTCTCCTGCTTTCAGAGCACCTGCCCGAGCCGTGCTTCTGAGCAGGGTGAGCAGGAGCCCAGGGGAGCCCCAGCAGGGAATGGGGTGCCTGTGCTGCAGGGAGCTGTGGGGACAGCCACCTCCACCCAGCTGCAGCCCCGTGGGGACATCAGGCCACGCATGAAGTCCCCTCAAACCCATCCCAGCAGCCTGAAGATCCTCACTGGCTCCTGGCCACCTCCCAGAGCACCGGGAGCGGGTGCTCCAGAGACACAGTGAGAATGGAAAGCAGGCCCAGACGCTGGGAAATGCAAACCCGGGAGGACAGAGCCTGGGAAAACCTCATAAACCACCAGGAGAGCCCAGCAGGTGCCAGGCCCGAGCTCCATCCCTGCCTGTATGCAGGTGCTGGGTTTGGAGGGGACTGTGCTGTGGAACTGTGAGTGAGAGCAGCACAAGCTGTGGCTGCTGTCACCAGCATCAGCCCTGCAGCCTCCAGGAAGGTTCAGCTCCTCGGGTTCTGCTGCTTCCCCCCTGCCACGAGCAGCACCCACAGCAGCAGCAGCAGCCACCCAGACACAAACTGAAGGCAGGCTCGGGGAAAACATCTCCAAATCCTCCACTGAACCCCCTCAGCCAAGGGCTGTGTTGAGAGGGGGCAGAGTCCCACACCTCCCCAAGTCCTTGGGGGCAGAGCAGGGCTGAGTCCCAGCACTCCATTCACTGGAGCAGTGACACCACAGCGAGCAGGATGCCAGGAGCACTCCCACGGGGATGAGCCCACTGGGTCATAAAGGACACCCACACGCCTGCCCCTCATTCTGCTGCCTGTTGGATCATCCAGAAAGGGGGACAGCAGAGCAAAGCCAAGAGGCTGGGGCTGGATGCCCTGGAAGTGATGCCTGTTAGCACGTTTGGGTGCTCCCAGGATTTCTGGCACAGTCCAAGGCTTTGCATTCCCAGGCTTAGGGACACACCGTGCTCGTCATCACTTCATCACCACGTACTTCATCATCAAGCAGCAATAAACGTGGGTTCTGTGTAATTAATTCCTTAAATTCAGGAATACTCTCCTCTGAGGACCAGCCAATAATAACAATAATATATATTTTACAAAAACAATAAAGATCCCAGGGCTCCATTTACCACAGGCACTGCCACATCCCATTCCAGGGGAAAATTTCTACCTCCTCTGATGGTAACCCTAAGAAACAGGAAAATGCCAGATTAAAGAGTGCCTTTTTATGCTCGCAAGACTCAGAAATTCAGGTGAGTTTATCCTATTTCAAGATTTCCCCTTAGCAAACACCAAGGAGTTGCCACTTTCCGCCCCCAAGGGAATTCGTTATGGATCGATTCAAAAAGCAGGTGAGCAGAAAAACGGGCATTTTCCAGTGACTTCAGTGGTTACCTGCTGCCCTGCACATGTTCTCGGGGAAGCAGCAGCATCTGCTTTAAGATCTGACCATGTTGCTGCCAGGACAGCTGCAGGACTGACCCTGCAGGCAGCACAGGGCGAGGCACGGTGAGATGTGCTGGGTACCTGTTTGTGCTCGGGAGAACATCTGCTGCCTTCCAACAGCAGTGCCCTGCAGAGGAGCTGGGACTGGGAGTGACAGTCTGGGAATGGGTGACAGTCTGGGAATGGGTGACAGTCTGGGAATGGGTTACACTGGGAATGGGTGACAGTCTGGGAATGGGTGACAGTCTGGGAGTGAGTGACAGTCTGGGAATGAGTGACAGTCTGGGAAAGGGTGACAGTGAGAATGGGTGACAGTGAGAATGGGTGACAGTCTGGGAGTGAGTGACAGTCTGGGAATGAGTGACAGTCTGGGAGTGAGTGACAGTGGGAATGGGTGACAGTCTGGGAATGAGTGACAGTCTGGGAGTGAGTGACAGTCTGGGAATGGGTGACAGTCTGGGAATGAGTGACAGTCTGGGAGTGAGTGACAGTCTGGGAATGGGTGACAGTCTGGGAATGGGTGACAGTCTGGGAGTGAGTGACAGTCTGGGAATGGGTGACAGTCTGGGAATGGGTGACAGTGGGAATGGGTGACAGTCTGGGAATGAGGCTCCTGCAGGCCCCGAACGGGACAGTCCCCAAAGGCTCAGTGCCTGGTCAGAGCCAGAGCCCGTTCCTCACACAGCTGATGCACCACGGAGTATCCCCAGGTGGAAGGAACCCCGAGGATCATCGAGGCCAGCTCCTGGCTCTGCACAGGCCAGCTTAGGGATCAGCTACAGCCCAGGCTGGCCGGGCTTTGGAAAGCTGGACTTTGAAATGATGAACAAGGGCAGGGTTTGCTGGGTGTGAGGGGAGTGGCTCTCCCAGGCTTGGGGATGCTCAGAGCAGAGCACCGCTGCTCAGGGCTTGCTGCAGGGCAGGAGCTGTCTCCCATGGGTGGCTCTGGTGTCATCTCTGCTGCTCCAGACGTTCCACGTGTCCCTGCTGGGGCTGGGGAGCTGTGTCTGTGCTGACCCCGACCCCAGACAGGGACACACCAGCTGTTCCACTGTGCCTCAAGCATCCTCAGTGCTTTTCCTTTCTCCTTTTTAAAAGCAGCATTTCAATCACTCTTAGAAGAGAAACATCTTTTCTGAGGTGGGGACTCAAAGCTGCTTTTCTTTGGAGTATGAACATGTCCTGCAGTCACTTTTTTTATCTGAGCTCTGCTGGTGCATCGATTCGGTTTGTCTCCTTTCTAACCTGCTGTTCCTGTCAAAGAACAAATCCTGGCAATAACAGCAGTGCCAGAAAAGCATTTTATGGAATCACAGAGCACCCCGAGCTGGAACAGCCCCACAAGGATCATCCAGTCCTGCTCCTGGCCCTGCTCAGGACAGAGATTTGAGTTGTCCTCTGTCAGCTGCATCTCCCCAGCTCAGAGAGCCCATCCCTGCTGCCTCAGGGCACCCGCAGTGCCTCAGCTTCCAGCCCAGCCCGGGCTTTTGTGGCCCAGCTAAACCTGCCTGAAGTGACTGAAATGGAAGTGCTGATGCTTCGGCCTCGCTGCAGGGCCCCGCTGCCAAACACAGCACCCGCAAAAGGGGACAGATTCCATCTCCCCACATCTCCGCCAGACAGCCACAAAGGAGGGGTCAAACGAGGAGCAGCAGCAGGGAAAAAATCAAATAGAAGAATCTGCAGCATCTGCCAGGGCTGCCTTTTAGCTGGGCTGGCAGGGGCGCAGCGAGGAGGAGGAAGCCAGGCCCACCACTCTGATTAACAGGTGATTAAAGGGCAGCGGCTCAGAAGGGAAGGGGGTAAAGGGTTAACAAACAGCACACTCCTCCCTGCAGACGAGAGAACACTGTCTGCCTTGATGATGAAATGAGTGTAGTTTTGACAGATCTGGGGCTGCTGTGCTTAACCTCTCCTGCAAGGAGATTTTGAGCTGATTTGCTCTGTCAGAAGGAATCCTTCCCGCTGCCAAGCACTTCCCTCCGTCCGAGGATTCGGCTGGCGGCAGGGAGCACAGACAGCTCAGAAATCACTTGCTGCAAACTTGTGTGCATCTCCTGTGCTCTCTGGCCTTGCCAGGGCTGTCCTGCAAACACACAGGAGCTGTGGAGCGAGGCCACTCAGGCAGAGGGGAAACAAGCACCGAGATCCATTTCTCCCCATCCCCAGCGCTGGAGCCACCCCCAGGCCTTTATCCAAACTCTGAGAGAAGGAGTGAGACTTCAGCAGGAGGAATCACTCCATATGCAACCCTTTCTTCTCCTTACAAAGCACAGGAATTGTCCAGGATTTTAACATGAGGTTGGGAAGAGGAGACCCTTCAATAAGAAGCCTAAAGCACTGCAAGGCCACAACCAGCACGACCAACACACTGCTGCGTGCTCAGCAAAATGAGGGGGAAATGGGGGTGGAAGAGACTGAGCAGAGGCAAAATCCTGGAGTTCTCTCTTTGCTTTCAGCCAAATCCAAGGTTTTTTACCGGGAAGTGGAGCTGGATGTAGCCAACAGCTGATGCCAGGTGAAGAGGAGGAACGTGCAGTTCTGCCACCCCAGAGCTCACTCCAGCCTTGGGCAGAGATGGGGGTGCCATTTAGAGCCAGAGACAACCTTCTCTACATTTAATAGCCCTCAGTGGGCTTTTCAGCCAGGAATTAATGCAGGAACTTGTTGAACAAGTGAGCTTTTCGCCAAGTATCCACACACAGAGTAAAGCAGCACCTTTGGTGTTCCCAAACCCCTCTGTGCTCCTGGTGCAGGGCCCAGGGAAAAGCCTCTCCTTGCTTGCCCTGTCACTTCTGATTTTGGGGCTTCCCCACATCCTTCTCCTCCCTCCAGGCTCCAGACTCTCTCTGCTGAGCTCTCCCCCTCGAAGGAGCCCTTCTGTGCCCTCTGCCACCTCCTCTGAACCATTTCCAGCTCAGATTCACCTCGGAGCCTGCAGTCCCGGAGCAGGCAGGGTGTGGGCAGCCAGAGCAGCTCATTCTCAGCTCCTTTTCTGACAAATCCCCGTGGCTTTGCTGTCACTGACTCAGGTGCTGTTTGAGGAGCTGCCATGGTGACACCTCCACGCAGAGGAGAGGACAGAGCTTCACAAGGCACAGGAGGGACACGGGCAGGGAAATCTGTGGGGCCTGCATCAAACGTGGCTCAGCCATCACTAAACTCCCACCTCTGAGGGACCAAACACGTCTGGAGCAATTCTAACAGAGAAACCTGCTCAGCTCCGAGAGGCACAGCCCCTCCAGGTGATCACCAGGAGCATCTGTACGATGCTTTTCATGCCTTTCAGCTGCCACCATCAGATACTCTTGGCTCTGTTCTATTTCCATTGTTTGCCAGGAGCTAAATGCTCTCCCTGACAACGATCGAGCTGCTTCTTTAGAGCACAGCTCTCCTTCCTCCCTCCCAGTGACGCTTTCCAGTAGGGAAAGCAGCCCCAGGACTTGCTCTTAACTGGATTGGAAATATGGAAACCCAGGAAAAGGAATCTTATTTGCACTTCCTGAAGGTGTGCTGAGAAAAGCTCAGCAGGAGCAACATCATCCCCTGAGATCTCCAGCCTTGGGTCACGTTTCCCTGCACCTGTGAAGAATATTGCTCCTCTCCTTCCACTGGATTTACACCAGCAGGGTGAGAACTGCCTGAGCATAACCTTCACCAGGTGTAATTCCTCATTTATCTGCAGCTCCAGAAATGGACCTGAGGGCGTAGATCAGCTTGGGGAGCACGCACTGTGCACTACCTTAAACCTTGCTATAAAATAAGGAGGTTTATGAATTCCTGTTGTTTAGTTAATCATCCCTTTATTTCAGAACCCTGCGCACTGCAAGGCAGATCAACTTGAGGGGGAAAAGGAAAAGAGATACAATTTTATGGGAAGATAAAAAAAGAGGTTTATTATATACAACCATTAGAGTTCCTCCCTGAGATGTTTCAATGTCTAATGAAATTTAAAGCTCTGTCTGTGTTTTCCTCCCTCCTCTACAGCGATGATTGCCTTTAGATATACACCCCAGTTACAGTAACATAACCAGAAATGATGGCATGCCATAGGTATTTTATTATGCATTCAGTTTTTTAGGGCTCAGATTCTATCTGCACCACAGAAGCGTGGTCAGTAAAGCTGCCAGAACTTCTGCAAAGACAGCAAAACTGACAATTCCCCATTTCATATCACATTTTCAAACATATCTCCCTCTTAAATGTTACAGGTCTTCTAAATTTGATGCCAATAAATACACTTTCCCCTTTAAATGTGTCCCAGAAAGCCAAGCAAATCCATTAAACACAGCGAGTGCTACCCCTGGAGCAAATGAAATCAGGCAGCCCAGGCTCACACTCCCCTGGCTGCTCATTTTTTGGGAAGATACTTCCCAATTTTATTGGACATAAAGGTGTGGGAACAGGGGAGGAGGATTCAGTGTCTACGTGTCCCTCCCCAAAAAGGAAAATACTGCTGCTGTAAATGTTTATAAATTTAAATATAACAGAGATTTTGGAAGGAAGAGGCACTTCGAAGCTGGACTAGGGCCACGCTCTCCGCCCGGGGTGCAAATCTCCACCAGAGGGTTTTGGAGGCAGGGATGACACAAAGCCCACACCTCCTACCCCTTTTGTCAGAGGCTTTTCCCTCCCGAGGGAGTTGGCTCTTGCCCAGGTGGTTCCCAGCAGGATCCTCACCTCCCCCAGGGCACGGGGCTCCTGTGCCCCAGCTGGGGACACATCCTCCAGCACCAGCTCCTCAAACCCAGCACCCACCAGAGCAGCAGCACCTGCTCCCCGACACCCCAAAACAGCTGAATCCAAACCTGTCCCAGTCCCTCAGCTCCCTGGGGACACCAGACACCCCCTCCATGGGCTGGTCCTTCCACTGGGGATCCATCCGCACTGGATGCAGCTTCAGCTGCCACATCTGAGCTTATACAGCAGGAAAAAAATCTATTTCCTGACAGTTCCAGCTGAGGTAACCACGCTGCTCCTGCTCCTGAACGCTCCTCGGATCACACCACTGCTAATCCCTGAACAACTGTTTGCTCCTGTAATTTAATCTAAATAGACAACAGAACTCTTGTAAAAATGAGACAAAAGACATGACAAGACACACTTCCATGTGCCTGACAGAAGCAGCAAGTGATGGGAATGAACAGTTCTGAAGGGCTTTTACAATGGTTCACTTGGCTGACTTTGGGCTGTCAGCAAAAATTACCAGTGAGGTGCCCTGCTGGAGAGGGTCTGTCTGCTGCTCCTGCTGCTCCTGCCATCCACACAACCCGAGCCACGGGCACCTGGGTCTGCCTCCTGAACCATGTGTAAGCCTAATTTGGAAGCTTCTGCTCCACGGCCTTAGAAGCAGTGGAGATGCAGCTCCAGGCAGCACAGGAGACAAACCCTTGGCCAGGAGGTGCAGCCCAGGAGCAGCAGATGGGGTCAGTGAGGGGGCTGGGAGAGCCTTTAGCAAAGCAAAGCCATGGAAAAGTGATCTCCCTGCTCTGGTGGGATGGCGTGGGATGAGGGGGCAGGGGAGCAGCACCAGGGATGGTGGAGTGTCAAGGTCCCCACTGCTGGGCAGCCGCTCCTCCCTGTGCAGGCAGCAGGAACCCAAGAAAACTCCCGGGCACTCGGTGGCTGTGATGAAATTGGACTGGAAATGTGGCTGCAGCCATTGGATCCCGTGGGCAGCTTGAGCTGTGGGGGAGGGTGGTGTGGGGAACGTGGCTGAGCAGCATTTTGGGTGCCCAGGTGCCACAGCCACACTCTGCCCCTTGCTCGGGGGCTGGGCTGTGGCTGGAGAGGCCTGGCTGGGACTGGGGGCTCTGTGAGGGCAGCTCAGGGCAGGAGCTGTGCTGATGCCTTAGGCTTTCACTTTTATATTTTTCAAATCCTGCACTGCCTGGTGTGTAACTCGGCAGCTCCGTGGGGCCTGTGAGCTGCTGTTCTCTCGTGCTGGGCACACATAACAAACCTCTCTGGGTTTGCTCTTCAAGGACACCTGGATTGCCCCAAGCCTCAGAATGTGTAAACTAAAGCCTAGAAGGGGGGGCAAACTTGGGGTAATTACATCATTAACCGGGGTTGTAATTGGAGAATTAACCCTGAGAATTATAACCCTGATATGCAAATGGACCAAACTTATAAAAGTGTGAAGAACCCGTGACCCAGGGTCCATCTTGGGTATAGCCTTTGACTGCCCAGGCTGTACGTTTGAAAGCCCTTCAAACACACACCTCCTTTTATTCTCTTATTCTTGTCTAGCCTCTGTTTTTAGGTGGCCACCTCAGGCATCAGTTTTTTGGCGACCCAGATGGGACAGGGTCAGGAAAGTGCAGTTTTCTTCCAGCTCTGCATTTTTCAAGTGTGGAATGAAGACATCTGTGCTGGCCATGAAAGCAGGAATCCCTGGGCCACAGCCTGGGCCATCTCCTGTGCCTCCCCACCTCTGAGCACCCTCTGCAGCAAGCATAGATAAGGAGAAAGCAATTCCTGCCAAAATCCGAGTTCACCAGGATGGTGAGAGGTTAAAGGATCTGGAGCAGAATCCAAAGCCACAGGAATGCTTGGGTTTAGTGTTCACAGCCAAAGGCCAGGTTCCTGATCCTGGAATAATCCAACAAGGAACACGAGCTTGTTGCAGCCCCACGCAGAGTTTCAAAATGGCCAAAGCCAAAATGCTGTATAGGAAACAGATGTAATTCTGTACATTTAGATGGACTTAAACCCAAAATCCCGGGAAGGAGAGGAGAAGCATTGAACTTCCAGATGCAAACTTTGTGTTTGTTTGC
This sequence comes from Platysteira castanea, assembly GCA_013397175.1. Taxonomy (NCBI): domain Eukaryota; kingdom Metazoa; phylum Chordata; class Aves; order Passeriformes; genus Platysteira; species Platysteira castanea. The sequence goes on from VYXC01011060.1 coordinate 79,949, forward strand.
AGCTCTACAGCTGCGGAGTTGACCAAATCCAGCCAAATGGGGGGTGGCAGCTGAGCCCCAGGTGCGGGTTTGGGTTCACCCTCCTGGAGCTCACACTGACGGCAGGGGACTGGCAAGAGGGAAACGAGTCCTGACAGCACAGAAAATCACAACGGGACAGTTCAACCTGGGGATTTGGATCAATTCCCCCCATCCAGAGCTCTGGGGACAAAATGGGCAGGCACAGGAGGAATCCAGAGCAGCTGGGGTTCACACTGGGAACCTTCCTGGGCCACGGAAAGGTGAAACTCAACAGTTGTCTCCCTTTGGTGGGAGGATCAACATCTCCGAATGGAAAAGACCAGAGAGCCAGAAGTTTCTTTGCCATTCACAATTTGTCAGCTTTTTGTAAACATGAAAGGCTCCAGCCCCTTCCCCCTGTCTTGGCTCATCAGTAATGTCCAAAATTCCTTTGGGAAGGAAACAAAATGCATCCCACCAAGCAATTCTGAAAACCCTGCTCTGCCCTTAGCACGACCGATGCTTGAACGACGCCAGAGGTACAATCAGATAGAGGAGAGGCTGGAGGCAGGTCAGCCCTGAGCCTGCTCATTGCCAGAGCTCCTCCTGCACACAGGAACCCCCTGCCACGGCCTGGCAGATGTGCAGGACAGGCGTGTGCAGAGTGCTGGGCAAAGAGCTGAGGAATTTCAAAGCTGAGGCACCAGGAGCATCCCCAGTGCCTCTGGCAGTGGCATCCAGGGAGCAGGGAAGGGACACACCACCCAGGATCCCTGTCTGGGCACCTGTCACACCTCCAGAGCAGGTCCTGTGGGTCCTGCTGTCACCATGTGCCTTGGAAAAGCAGAGCTGCAGACTCAGAACTCCCATTTTCCATCTGAAGTTAGATATATTCAGTCCAAATGTGAATTTATGCCTAATTGTCTCTCTCAATTTAACTCTGCTGCTTTGACAGAATGAAGCACCTCCTACAAAAACAAACCGGGGTCCTTTGCGCCTGAGGCAGATCCAGACAGTTCTCTCCTCCCTGGGATTACACAGGAATTCTTCATTATCAGCTGCATCATTTGCAGTGGGTTCTGCAGTGCTGGGAGATTCTGAGGCTCTTTGCAGGCTGAGCTTCAAGGCACAGATCTGATACCAAGGAACTGCAGTCAGCACAAAGCTGTATTTCTTAAGAAAGGAAAAACTCAAAACAAAAAAGGTGATCTCGGCCTGATTGATGCCACTTCATTTGCATATGGCCACTAGCAGCACTTTGGTTAATTAACATGTATTTTGTGTCTGTAGATGAATATGAAGTAATGGCTTTGGTACGGAGGCTTTGGGTATAAATTTCAGCACTGAACAGGTTCACTTCCCTCCTTCTGCATTTCCTGTGTAAATAAGACATAATAACTCCCTGGAAGGTGGTGACACATGACAAGAGCCAAGAAGGATGTACTTGTATTTTAAAGCCAGATGAGTTAATTAGCTCATAAAATGGAAGCACTGTTTGGAGGGGCAGGGATGAGCAACAACACCTTCTTCCAGGGAAAAACTTAATTCTGGGAATGTTAACCCTTATGGCTCATGTTCAGCTCCAGAGGCCTCGATCCAGAGCTTCACTTAAGCAGGTGGAACAGTGCCACTGAAATGAAAAGGGCTGCCCAGGTGCCTGGAAGTTAAGTGCTCTGCTGGATCCCGGCCTGGGCAGCCAGAGGTGGAATTCAATTTCATTTTCTGATCTGCTTCCTGCACCAGCAGCTTCCACCCAGCTCAGGCAGAGACAGGAAATGCAGCTCCAATCCTAGTGCAGAAAAACCACAGTAGATCCTTCAGTTCCAGGGCACCCAGTGCCTCAGTGGCCGAGGTTTTAGGCAAAGCTCAGGAAGTTTGAGTGAACCACTGAATCCTTATGGAATTTGAGGCAGGATAGGGCTGGGGGGCGAGCTCCAGCAGAAGGAGGCTCCTGAGGAGGTCCAGCGGCAGCATCTTCCCTGCCGAGAGACTCCTGAGGAAAGCCTGGAGTCAGGAGAGGGATAAAAGAGGTCAAACACCTCTCAGGCCTTAGGCAGAGGTGCATCAGAGCCATCAGATCATCTCTGAGCCACCAGTCTGGCTGTGAATAATTAATCACCTCAGAGCACGCAGGAAGTTCACTGCTGTGAGGGAATTCCCTTCCCAGGGAGCACCGACTGGGAATGCTGATCAGAACGAGCCCCACCGAGCTCTGTGGGGGTCACAAGAACACTCCAGACAAGGATCAATGCACGGGCAAATGTGAATCCTGTCCAGTGGTTCCCATTGCACTCTCGGGGATGCTCAGGGCAAGGCTCAGAGGTGTCACGTCGAGGGACACGCGTTCAGTGCTGGGCTCCTGCTGCTCATGGAAGGAAACGGGGGACTTTCCAGGTTGGCTGGAGGAGATAAAAGAGGAGTTCCCACTGAATTTAGCTGGGAATTTTCTCCTCCTTGTTGCACTGAAGCAGTCCCTCAGGTCTGGGAAAGCTGTGGGAGAAGGGATCAGTGAACGTGAGAGGACCAAAGTGCTGCTGAGCACTGCCACGGATCCTGGCAGAGCCCCGGGGTGCCAACGCCTTCCCTACACACAGGAGCTGCTGCAATTCCTACCCCAGCCGAGCTTCAGGCACACAAAATCTGCCTGGACATGGCAAACCAGGCCCAGTGAGCTCAAGAATTTGCCTGGATCAGAGCGAGCCACGGGCTGGGCACGGCACGATCCAACAGGGCTCTGCCAGAGCCTTTTCCAAAGCCTGGGAGCCAGGCAGGATCGTGCAGCCAGAGTCAAACCCCTGCTCTGCACTCCAGGCACGTGGAGCTGGTGGCAGCGGGAGCAGCCTCAGGCACACCTCAGGCACAGGGCAGGAGCAGGGACGGGCACACGGACGCCAGGCTGGGTTTGGGGAGCGCTGGGGCTGGCCAGGGCATGGGCCCTTGGCTGGCAGCAAACAGGGCTCCAAACCACCCCCGAAACAAGGATTTGGGTGTCCAAGGGGGTCCAGGAGGAGCTGCTGGGTCCTGCAGCCACATGGGACAGCAGAGGAGGCAGAAAGGCCTCCCTGGATTTGGGAGTGCAGCTGCCTCGCTCCAGGGCTGGGACAGGACCTGGTCACAAACTATTGTCACTGCAGTTTCCTGCTGGCTCTGCAGGGCTGGGGTGGACACGGGCAGGGAAATGCTGCCAGTCTGTTCCGTGCCATCCTGTCGGGCTGCCAGCTGCCTTCCAGCTGCATTCCCTGTCCAGGGGGAGTCCACACGAGAAGGAAGCGCAGCTTAACCAGCTCTGAGAGCCCCGACTGCAGCGAGGGCTCGTGGAAAACAGGAGGTTGTTTGTAGAAATGAACAGGTTTGACCTCAAAGTCCTTGAGAAAGGACGACAGCAAAGCCTCACAGGGACGCCAAACACACCAAAAGCTGCTTGGGAATTTTTAACTCCAAGCTTTTGGGTTGAAAATCACAGGAGTGGAACAGCATTGATTACATCTTATCAGGAATAATCCTCGAGCTTAGCAGAAATCTGGAGTCAATGAACAGAGAGTCTTATCCCTGGAAAAAGCCAACACTCAGCAAGCCAGGGCTGCTCCTGCCCTGCCTGAGTCACCAGACACCAGAGGAGGGATAAAACCAACTTTGTGGCTCTGGCAGAGGTGGGAAGGGACCTGCATGTCCTACAGCCCCAGCAGCTGCATCACAAGTGAGTCTGCTCGTAAGAAAGGACAGATAAAAAGACAAAAAAAATCCCATTGCTTCACAGTCATGACAGGCAGGGAGCTTTCCAAAGGCTTTAGGAATATAATGGGATGAAAAAAACCCTCACTCCTCACCTCAGTTCATTATGAGCCTCATTTCTTGGTGGGTAGCTCCACATCACATTTTCCTCGGCATTTCCCAAGAGGGCTTTTTTGTCAGAAGACAAAGTTCAGTTTTGCTGGGAGTTGGATTTTAGGGAGAGATGAGCCTGGTTTGTCTGGTTGATGGGGTAATTTATATCCCAGACACCGCAGCACACACACAGAGCCAGTGTGCTGATGCTCACCTTGCACGGTGAGGAGCGAGGGCAGGTGGCAGTGCTTGCTCCAGGCACCCAGGAATGCTTTGGAGGACAGTTGTCTGTTGCCCTGGTTTTTGTAAGCCTTCTGTTTTTAACCTTGGAATCAGATTCTTTCACATAGATTTATGTAAATAATAGCCAGTGTTTACTTAACGGTATTTTCTGTTTTTCATTCCTTTTGTGATATGAGAGCTTTGATGAGCACCTTTCTTCTCCAGTGGGATTGAGAAGGAAGTGACATGCTCTCCAATCCCTTGTGGAGTTGGGACATGTATAAGAATGAGATAATGTAAACAATAAAGGCCATTATTCCTTCCTTTCTGCTGAACCTGGCAGGTGCGAGAGCGTCTTTATTGTGTCTCCCCAGACATAGTTGTCCTCCAGGGAGAGCTGCTATAAAACAGCTTCCAGAGGGCCTGACTTCTCTGCAGCTCAGCCATTTCTGGCCCAATCGCAGCCTCCAGGCACTCGGGGAGCCAGGGCTGCTCCAGCTCATGCATCACCCCCGCAGTAATGAGGTCTCGGGGCTGGGAATGGGGCCGTGGCCCAGGCAGTGGGGACAGGAGGGGCTGGCCCAGGGCCCAGGGGGCCGATGAAGAAGGGAAGCAGTGTGCCTTGCAGGATGCTGGGCGAGATGGAATTGAAATGATTTATTTCCCTGCTGGCACCCCCTGCACCAGCTCCTGCTGCAGGGAAGTCCCTGATCCTCCCCACAGCAGCACGGAGCGGCTGGGGACAGGTCCTGGATGGGGCAGCACTGAGGGATCCCTGGGCATGCAGATGGAGGGATTCATGCCAGCCTCGGCTCCCAGGGAGCAAGGGACACAGCCTCAAGCTGCACCAGGGGCAGGTCAGCTTGGACATCAGCAGGAATTCCTTCCTGGAAAGGGCTCCAGGGAGGCTTGGTTCCCGTCCCTGGAGGTGTCCGAGGAAGGCGTGGACGTGGCACTCAGTGAAAGGGGGAAAATGCAGACTCAGTGCCTCCTTTGCCACCTCTTTCCCCACAGAGGATGGAGAGCTGCAAGCCCAGGAGAAGTTAAAGGGAGGGATGTCATGCCCAAGAACCACAGCGTGGGACGGAAAAACAAAACCCAACTGTCCTGGGGACACCAGAGGTGTTCTGTGTCCCCAGCCCGGGTGTGGGCAGGGGGGAACACCTGCTGCAGGAGCAACCTCAGCGGACAGAGTCCGGGAGAGCCAAATCCTTCAGCGGGGGAATTCAAACCTCACCAGAGTTCAGTGGAAAGAGCAACCTGGGTGAGTTCTGCTGAGCGGGAGGAGCAGAGCCAGAGCAGAGCCAGAGCAGAGC
>VYXC01011060.1:86080-108704 GCA_013397175.1 Platysteira castanea
GTTTTTGTAAGCCTTCTGTTTTTAACCTTGGAATCAGATTCTTTCACATAGATTTATGTAAATAATAGCCAGTGTTTACTTAACGGTATTTTCTGTTTTTCATTCCTTTTGTGATATGAGAGCTTTGATGAGCACCTTTCTTCTCCAGTGGGATTGAGAAGGAAGTGACATGCTCTCCAATCCCTTGTGGAGTTGGGACATGTATAAGAATGAGATAATGTAAACAATAAAGGCCATTATTCCTTCCTTTCTGCTGAACCTGGCAGGTGCGAGAGCGTCTTTATTGTGTCTCCCCAGACATAGTTGTCCTCCAGGGAGAGCTGCTATAAAACAGCTTCCAGAGGGCCTGACTTCTCTGCAGCTCAGCGATTCCTGGCCAAATCGCAGCCTCCAGGCACTCGGGGAGCCAGGGCTGCTCCAGCTCATGCATCACCCCCGCAGTAATGAGGTCTCGGGGCTGGGAATGGGGCCGTGGCCCAGGCAGTGGGGACAGGAGGGGCTGGCCCAGGGCCCAGGGGGCCGATGAAGAAGGGAAGCAGTGTGCCTTGCAGGATGCTGGGCGAGATGGAATTGAAATGATTTATTTCCCTGCTGGCACCCCCTGCACCAGCTCCTGCTGCAGGGAAGTCCCTGATCCTCCCCACAGCAGCACGGAGCAGCTGGGGACAGGTCCTGGATGGGGCAGCACTGAGGGATCCCTGGGCATGCAGATGGAGGGATTCATGCCAGCCTCGGCTCCCAGGGGACAAGGGACACAGCCTCAAGCTGCACCAGGGGCAGGTCAGCTTGGACATCAGCAGGAATTCCTTCCTGGAAAGGGCTCCAGGGAGGCTTGGTTCCCGTCCCTGGAGGTGTCCGAGGAAGGCGTGGACGTGGCACTCAGTGAAAGGGGGAAAATGCAGACTCAGTGCCTCCTTTGCCACCTCTTTCCCCACAGAGGATGGAGAGCTGCAAGCCCAGGAGAAGTTAAAGGGAGGGATGTCATGCCCAAGAACCACAGCGTGGGACGGAAAAACAAAACCCAGCTGTCCTGGGGACACCAGAGGTGTTCTGTGTCCCCAGCCCGGGTGTGGGCAGGGGGGAACACCTGCTGCAGGAGCAACCTCAGCGGACAGAGTCCGGGAGAGCCAAATCCTTCAGCGGGGGAATTCAAACCTCACCAGAGTTCAGTGGAAAGAGCAACCTGGGTGAGTTCTGCTGAGCGGGAGGAGCAGAGCCAGAGCAGAGCCAGAGCAGAGCTGAGCACGGCAGGAGCTCCCCCAGCACCATTTTCCGAAACCCACTGGCGAAGGGCACAGACAAACCAAACTCTGCCACACCCGTGAGCCTGCCCAGCCCCTCGTCCTGCTCCCACAGGGCTGCCTGGCCTGCTCTCCACATCTGGATTTCACCACCCAGGCCCCTGGATAGGCTCTGACCATGGCCCAGCGTTAAACCAACCCTGACAAATCCCAACCCCTGCCTACCAGAGGCACCAGTCCCATGAAAATCAGTAAAAAGCTGACACCTGCCAGAGTTTCAAGTGACAACGAGGCATGGCTGAGTCCTGAAATGGATTTCTTCACCCACCAGTGACTCTCACACGGCTGTTGCATGGGCAGAGCCGTCACATTTCCCAGCAAAGATGATCAGCGTCTTCCCAGCATAAAAATCAGCTTGTCAGGGACAACAGGAGAATCAGCTGGGGTGAAAATATCAGCCCTTTCTCCCTCCTCTACCTGTCCCATCTGCCAGCAGATAACGGGGGTGACAAATCCTTTGCTATCAGGAGGGAAGCAAGCCAGGCACCTCCTGGCATCCCCCTCCCAAGGAAGGACAACCACAACCCCCAGCTCCTCCTGCTCAGAAACAATCCAAACACGGCCCCATCTCCATGGAGAAGGCTGGGATGAAAAGCATTTTACCAGTTTAGAAAACGAGAGCAGAGCTTCAGCTGAAGCACCCTCAAGCACCCACCGTAAATCCTGAGCTGACAGCTCAAATGCCAAACCTCGGAGCTGAACTCACACTTGTGCTGCTTCCTGCTCTGAGAATAAACGCAGGCAGTGATTGGATATTGTTCAGGGGTGGAAATATTTCTTCCAACCCTGCCACAATCACTCTGAAGAGCAAAATCTCCTCTAACAGGGGTCCAGGTTTTAATAAACAGACAGAGCTTGTGTATTCCTGGTCTGTCAGTGTTTCTAAGAGCTTGCCCAAGGTCAGTCCTACCCTGACTCTGATTTTCCTCCAAATTAACTTGATTTTTATTTGGAAACATGCTTAAACCCCAGTTTCTAAGTGGATTTTGATGTCTGACAGATAAAATACTTACAAAATACTGCTCTTGAGTTTATATGGTTGGCAGGTTTGGGTTGTGGGGTTTTTTGTTTGATTGTTCCAACCTCTTTTGATGGGTTTTCTTTGCTGTTTGCTGAACTGCAGGAGTCTCCGAGGCCCTGGCAGGGCACCAGCAGGTCTGGGGTAGCTGCTCCATGCTCCTTGTGCCCGGAGATGGAGCAGGGAGAGCTGATCCATCCCCACACAGCTCCATCCCACAGACCGGGCCGGGCCAGCTGCGACTCCCATGGCCAATAAATGAAACTTCCCCAGGTTCCAGTGGTTCCCTGTTGCTTTTTCCACATCTTGATGTAACTCCAGCATTTCTTTCCCTGATAGGTGAGCACAGAACTTCATTCCCTGCTGGAGGGAGTCCAGCTCTGAGGAAGCCCAAGGGGCACCTCTGCTTTGGAGCCAGGCTGGGAGAGCTGGGGGTGCTCGCTCACCTGGAGAGGAGAAGGCTCCAGGGAGAGCTCAGAGCCCCTTGCAGGGCCTAAAGGGGCTCCAGGAGAGCTGGAGAGGGGCTGGGGACAGGGCATGGAGGGACAGGACACAGGGAATGGCTTCCCACTGCCAGAGGGCAGGGATGGGTGGGATATTGGGCAGGAATTGTTCCCTGGGAGGGTGGGCAGGCCCTGGCCCAGGGTGCCCAGAGCAGCTGTGGCTGCCCCTGGATCCCTGGCAGTGCCCAAGGCCAGGCTGGACACTGGGGCTGGGAGCAGCCTGGGACAGTGGGAGGTGTCCCTGCCATGGCAGGGGTGGGATGGGATGATCTCTAAGGTCCCTTCCAGTCCAACCCATTCCATGATTCTGGATTCCCCTCCTGCCAACAGCCCCACTTGAGCACCCCCTCCACTGGCCCTGCCTCATCTCCATCTGACCAATTTTGGGAAGGTCACGGCTCCTCAGAGATGTCCAAAGAGCAGATGTTTGACCAGTACACACTCCCCAGAGAATGGCATCCCCCGGAATTCCACCCCAAAGCCTTCAGCTGGCCCAGGGCACGTTCCCTCCCTCCCTGCAGCTCCTGCAGCCAGCCACAAAGCAGGGCGGGAGGCACCTGCAGCCAGCTCCACCCGAGCTCCTCCAAGCCCAGCCCTCAGAAACCGCAGCTGATTTGTTCCCACACATCCCAGCAAAGCCCTTCCCTGCAGCACCTGGAATTCCACAACTAACTCGGTCTCCTCTGAGCGAGGTGGGGAAAAGGCCCACAAGGACCTGGATTCACCCCTGCCTCCTGAGGGCCCTGACAGCCCAATAAAGCCTCGTGGATGAATTACAGGCTTTCCCAAACAGAGCATCATCCCAGACTCCCGGATCCCACCACGCTCCAGATCCCCCATCCCTCGGCCTGCCAGGAGTGGGGACAGTCCCTGGGAACGCCAGAACTCACACTGGGCACTGATGGACAGGGATTTGGGGTGCAGGCTGTGTCAGCTCCCCCTGCCTGCTCCCAGACTGTAATTCATTAATCAGAAGCACTGAGAGGGAGACAGAGACGTTGGGGGATGATCAAAATCCCAGCAAACCCCACTTCCATGGACACGTGGCGGAGGCAAGAAGTGACAATACAAAAATCAATTCCACCCTAACCAAGGATGTTTTTTCCCTCTTGGTGACAGGCACTCACTATTTTTTAGCTCTAAGCTCCTTGCAAGCCCAAACCCAGCTCAACCTCCATCCAGCAGTGGAATTCGTGTGCCCCCCTGACACTCCCAGCCACCACTCTCCATGGCAATTCCGTGTAAAGTCACATGGAGCCTGAGCTCCCAGCCAGGCTGGCAAGGCCAGCCTGTGCTTGCAGTGTATTGATTTTTATAAAAACAGAGGACAAGAAAAAAATCAAGGCCTCTTTCTCCCAGCTGGCAGCTCTGGGAGAGCCATCCTCCCTCTGCTCCCAGCCACGGGTATCCTCTGCTCCCACGGGCTGCCCAGCCCTCACCTCAGGCCCCACGGGTGCTGAAAGAGCTGCTTGCTCTGAACACCCTCACTGTTTGTTTCTTCACAGGAAGGTACAACGGAATTTTATGGAAAATGCACGCAGGAAGAGAGGGATTTGATTCTCTGGATGCGGAGAGAGTCAGGCTCTCACATGGAATTTAAACACACCTTTCTGACAGCTTTCCTTTTGTTCTTTTGCCTGACCCTCTCAATGTTTCAGCAGGTGAATAACAGCACTGGTATCAACAAAACAGGCTCCTTAGTGGCTGGAGGTTTGTCCCATTGAAATGCCACTAAATCTCCCCTGAGGGTTTCTCAAAGTGAGGGGACAGAGCTGGGGTACCCCCGGGAGGATCGATGTCCCTGCCAGGGCAGGGCGTCACTTTCGTCCTGACCAGCTGCAGGAGGAGGCTCTGGTTGCTAACACCCCCTCTAACAACACCTTGCTGAACCCTTTTATTTTCAAAGCTCCACATGGAGCACCTCAGGAAAGGCTGGGAGAGCTGGGATTGTTCAGCCTGGAGAGGAGAAGCTCTGGGGTGACCTCAGTGTGGCTTTACAGGACCTGAAGGAGCCATAGGAGAGCTGGAGAGAGACTCTGGACAAGGGCTGGAGGGACAGGACACAGGGAATGGCTTCCCACTGCCAGAGGGCAGGGATGGATGGGATATGGGGCAGGAATTGTTCCCTGTGAGGGTGGGCAGGCCCTGGCCCAGGGTGCCCAGAGCAGCTGTGGCTGCCCCTGGATCCCTGGCAGTGCCCACGGCCAGGCTGGACACTGGGGCTGGGAGCAGCCTGGGACAGTGGGAGATGTCCCTGCCATGGCAGGGGGGATGAGATGGTTTCTAACATCCCTTCCAACCCAACCGTCCCGTTATTCCATGATTCCCATGCCCTGGGAATGCCACTCCATGTGCTCCATGCACATAAATCCCCTGGCTTGGCAGTGCCAGAGATCTGCCTGTTGGATCTAGAGGACAAATTCGGGGGAAAAAAGTCTGGGCTATAAAGAGGAGATGCCACACTTTTCTTCTGGAAATTCCTCTAAAGATCCACCGCGACCCTGAGCCCAGGTGACAGCAGCAGCAGAAGCAGCTCAAGTCAGGCACTAACCCTCAGAGGGATCCCTGAATTGTGCTTGACTTAATGAATCCAATAATCGATTCCTGCTGCACAAATAAGGTGTGGGATGGATCAGCTAATAAGCATTCTCAGTTAATTGCTTTCTTCAAGTGACAATTTGTACAAATGATACCATCAAAGTAGTAATAATATCCTTATTGATTAAATTAATCTCGAAAAGACAACTCAAATAACTTTAATTAGCAATGCATGACACGAGCACAAAATGCTCTGAAAACAACCTTGCAGCCCCATCCCAGAGTCTGAAATCGTGGCAGCAGCCAGGGCACAGACTTTGGCCCCTTTATTCCAGCAGATACACACGATTTTATGGAGCACCTCCAGGGAATGCCTGTGACCAGCCATGGAAAGCCACAAACGCTCCCTGCAGAGCACAAGAGAGGCTCGGAGCACAGGCTGCCTCCTCACCGAGTCACACACCCTCTGAAAACCACAGACAGCTCCAAAAGACATGAAAACCTCCCAGCAGAAGGAGCAGGGATCGGGAGTGAAGTGTCTGTGCCAGAATCCCCACCCGGAGCTGCTGGGGACCCACAGCAGCAGCAGCACTGTCAAGCCATGAGAATTGGGCACCAGGTCTAGGAAATCAGAGCAGAAACTCCTCCGGAACAGGAAAGGGTTAAAGAGCTGGCCCAAAGCTCGTTCAGAGAGAGCAGGAGTGGAGCTGGGCCAGGAGAAGGGGACACAGCACCCACAGCCTCGCCAGGATGAGCCTTGAGCAGCGGAATTGTGGAATCCCAGAGTGCAGAGAGCCCAGAGCCACCCTGGCAATGGGATCGACTGGGCTCTTTTTTCAAGGGGTTTTTCAGGGTTTTCCAGAGGCTCCTGCACTGCACCACTCACCCTGCTTACTGAGCTCAGCAGCTGACAGAAACACAAGGCCCAGATGTTTCCCCACAACAGGCACAGTGCAGCTCATTTTACCCCACTTACAGAATCGTGGAGTTCTTCAGGCTGGAAAATTTCTCTGAGGTCTTTGTGTCCAACCGTGCCCCGCACTGCCAAGGCCAGCAGTGCCCCACGTCCCCAAGGCCACATCCCCACTGTTAGACCCCTCGGGGATGGGGACTCCCCCGTTCTGAAGCACATTAATGAAACAGGACCCTTGTGCAGGGCTTTGCCCTCCCAGGTCAGCCCAGCCCAACCCTCTCAATGCTTTATTTCCATTTGTTATTCAGATTCCTTGACTGAATTTCCCATAACAGGGTGAGCTGCTGCTTTTGCCTCCAACACTGCACATTTTCCGTGTCCTTCTTGTAGCCTCGATGGATTTATTGTTTCATTTTTGTTCTTTGGGCAGTTTTGGCTTTAGATTTTTCAGATATTTTGGTACCAGAACTGCTCCCAGAACTTGAGGTGAGGCTGCACCAGTGCAGAGCAGAGAGGGGCAATCACATCCATAAAACACTGAAAAGTGTCCCCGGATTCTCAGAAGTTGCTCCATCGTCAAAGAGCAAAGAAAGACTTCCTGCATTTATTTTCATCCAGGAATCACTGAAACAACCAAGGAACCCCCAGATAACTTCTGGGACTCCAGGCAGCCACTTGTCAGGCAAAACAGCAAGCCACCAACAAAAAGCCTTCCTAATTTTCTATTCACTGAACCTTACATGGATTTTATTAATAAAGAGTCCTTCTTTACCGCTGTGCCACAAGATCTTGGTCACTAAATAAGACACTTGCACAGAGATTGATTTCTGGAGAATCAAGATTTCTTCAAGAATCCTTAAAATTCTACTTTCTGTGTAGTCTTACAAGGCAGATTTTAAAGTATTTTAGCTCTCAAAACCACCAACAATTTAAAAACCTTGACCAGATCCCACAGCAGGAGTGTGAAAACGTGTGGCTTAGAAACCCAAGCTTGGGAAAGTCACTTGGAGAAGGGAAGGATTCTTTTTTTTCCAAAAGGATGATTATTGGCCTTTCTAAAAAGTCCAGCACATGAAAAAGAAGACAAATGCTCACCACTTTCCCTGAGACATCCATGTGGTTTCTCCAGTTAAGAAGCCAATCTTCAGTGAAATCCCCCCAAACCAGGCAGGTGAGCTGAACTATTGTGAGAAGAGCAGCCCCACACTGAGCCCAAGACTCCCAAATCCACACAGACCAGGAGAGCCACAGGAGAGGCAGGGTTTGGAGAGGGATCTCTCCAGCCCCGCTGCAGGAGGAGCAGCACTCACTTCACAAGGAGAGGAGCTCTGTGGCACATTTAGAACCTTTCATTTCCACTCCCTTGTTTAAGTGAGATTATTGCTCCCCATAGCCAACAACAATAGATTTCTCAAGGTTCCTCTGCCTTGCCAGCAAAGCAAACATCCTCTGGTAAATCTCGGAGCTGAACAATGATTTTTCATCTTTATAACAGCACAATCAATGCAATTTTCCAGTTAGAAGTCTCCAGCCTCCCCCTATCAGCTCGTTAAAGCACGAGCGTCGCGCTCCAAACCATGCCTGGGAGAATCTCCGCGGGCTCTGCCATCCCAGGTTGCTCTGAACACGGAATTCATCACTGATGAATCACTTCAGTGTGTGTAAACACTCGAATCACTAAGCCAGATCTAATATTGTACACAGTAATCAAGGGATGTTGTCGGCGTGGAGGCACCGAGGCGGCTCTGAAATCCTGCCTTGTCGAGTTTCACTGCTCAGAGCAGGTTTTGTGCTTGTGAACACGTTTAATTTGCAGATGCTAAATGCCTGGAAAAGATTTGCAGGCTTTGTGTCTTCCTGAGACACTCACAGGAGCCCCAGCACCCCCAAACACTGCTCACCCAGCTGTGATTTTCCTGGTATTTAAGATCCCTGTAGCTTCCAGCAACACTGTGACAGCACAGCCAGGTTCAAGCTGGAAATGCCCTTTCATTTCAGCAGCTTTCTGCACCAGGTCAGACAGATAAAAATCCAAGGAAAAAAATTAAACTCACCCCTAAAACCAAGTCATTTTTCTCCCTCGAAGTGAGATGAAAATGCTGTCAATCCCACCATCTCCCAGCTCCCCTGAAGGATTCCAGTAACTGTTCAGGCCAACTCAGTAAAAGCTTTGGGTTCCTTAAACACCGCGAGCTGAAATTTCCCCTGGCACAAACCTTGATGCCCAGCTCGATGTTCTCCCCTCCGTACACGTCCATGCCGGGGTCCAGCAGCCCGATCTCCCCGAAGAACTTCCTGTCCACCACGAACGAGCAGCCGATCATGGCCGGGGTCCTGCAGCAGGAGAGAGCACAGGAGTGCACAGTCAGGGACATCTCCCAGTCCTTACTGGGCCACGGGCTCATCTCTGCAAAGCTGCTGGGTTCAGGGGCCTCCCACCACTGGGTATCCCAAAGGCTTTGAGGAAATAAGTGAGCTCTGTGCCTTTGCAGACATTGATTTACCACTGCAATCAAATTGCCCAAAATCTTTACCATTGCAGTGAATTGTCCAAAATCCAAGCTCGTTTCAGTCTGTACAGACTGGAGAAAGGGTTTTGCTGGGGGTAAATTATGGAGGAGCTCTCAGGTTGTGGCTTTGCTGGAAATCCCTAGGGGTGTCTGTGGGCAAGGACACAAGCTCTGCCCATAAACGAGGGAAACACAATAATGCCCTTTCCTTTCTCGGACTTCCAGCGTGGGGTAGACTTTAGGATAGAATCTACTTTTTGGGGTATTCCAGGAAAGAGGGTTTCCAGTTGGAATCGCAAAGGAGCCATCACCGCCAGCAACAAGCTCGCTGCAGATCTGTAGCAGCAAATCCTTTAGAAAGTGTTTGCAGAACCATCTGTGGGGTCGTTCCCCGGCTGCCCCAGTACCAGCAGGGCTCTGGGCTCGGGATCAAGGTGTCCCATCCACCCTGCACCTCGTGCCCTCCCGTGCAGGGCTCCCAGCTCACCCTGCAGGAGCAGCCAGGAGCAGGGGCTGGGCAGGGAACGTCCGGGAAACCTGGGAGCATCCGAGGAGTAGCACAGAGAGGGAGGAAACGCGCGGTGCCAGGGGTTAATCTGTCATAGCTGTGCAGCTTTAAGGACATTACAGACGGCTGTGTTTGCTAATGACCCTCATTACTGACAAACCCCCGACCAGCTCTCCAGCTGCCCCAGCTGCCCTGAGAGGAGGATGCAGCTGTGATTCACGCACTGAGATCACATTTCAGGGTATTTTCAGAGCGCTCGGCGCTGCTGACCCTGTCCCTACAGCTGCGCTTTGCCCGGAGCCCAGCGCTGAAGGACCCCGAGTGCTCTGGTTGTGCTCGGGGACACTCGGCTGCTGCTGCCCAGGTGTGTGCAGTCTGCCCCGGGACACTCCCCGTGCCACAACACAAACATGGAAAGCATTCTCCCGTTCGACTGCTGCTCTGGGAATCCACGCCGTGAAGGAAAAACCCTGGGATCCACTGAGCCCAGCAGGGAGGTGCTGGTGAATTTTACAGCGAGGTCCTGCCAGAGTCTGAGTTTTTGGGGCGTTCCAGGACTCCCCTGCCCACCCTGAGCTCCGAGCTCTGAGCAGGGGGATGGGATGGCTGTGGCAATCCCACACCACCTAGGAATGCCTGGTCTCCGGAGAGGTAGGAACAGGGCAACAGGGTCCTGTGTTTTAACAGTGATGCCTTCTCCAGCTACCTAGAAACAGAGACTAGACAAGAGTAAGGGGATAAAGGCAGGGATTTATTTGAAGGCCTTCAGAGGTACCACCCTGGGGAGCCAGGGGCTGCTTCCAAAACGGACCCCAGGATGGACCCCGAGTCACCAATTCTTCACACTTTTATAGGTTTGGTCCATTTGCATATCAGCATAAATTCACCTATTAAAACTTTAGCTAATGATGTAATTTCTTCAATTTCTGCACCTCTCTCGTGGCCCTGGTTTACACCTTTGGACCTACGACAGCCCGAGTGTCCTTGAACAGCAAGCTCAGAGCAGCTTTGTTGTGCCTATTTGGCCTAAGAGAGCAGCTAATGAGCTGCAAGGAACTGCAGAGTCACACACTGGGCAATACAGAAATATAAAAGTTAAAACCTAAGGCATCAACAGCAGCCCCCAAGTCTTGGCTCAAAGCCCATTCCAGCCTGTCCAAGGCTGGACTAAGCAGGTTTGACCTGCAGAGGTGGAGAACAGCCCCGAGCTCACCCAGGCCTGGCTCACAGACAGCAAGGCCCAGGCTCCAGGTCTCCACCAAACCTCACACAGTGCCCAAATCTGCCAGAGGAGCTCCTGGGGTCCCCAGGGCAGCCCAGGGCTCAGTAATTCCAAGGATTTCACAGATTAGCTCCACCAAGAGCCACCAAACTCATCTTGGTGAAAACCATGAGTTCCTTGGATGAAAGCTGCTGCCCACTTTAATGTTATTATTTATAGACATTTTAATACTTCTAATAGAAAGCAGAAGAGCTGGGTGCTGCTGCCACGTTAAATTAGCTCCAGTTGGAATCCATCAGAGGGTTTTTCCAATAGATTTCTTCCCTGACAGCTGGCTCAGCCTTCCTTCCACAGAACAGGATAATGTTTCATGGTTTGCTGCCACTCTGGTACTTAAGATTTCAATTCTCTTGCTTTATTTGTAGCAAGTTAACTGCCATTAACAGAAACAATTCCTTCCGAAATGACAACCACCTTACAGATGCCAAATCTAATAGTTTCATTATCCTAGATTACCTCTTGGAATTTAGGGGAAGGGAAAATTGCTCTGGTTTTACCCAGAGTATGAACAACCCAGTTCATCTCCTCCACTGGGAATAGGTGTGGGAACCTCTGACTCCTCCAGTCAAAACCTGTTAAAGGCACTCAGAGGAGAGGTAAAAGCCAGGAAAGGAATCCAGGTGAAAGTTTCAGACAAAGGAAACTGTATTTTGGACCCAATAATGTGGATCACTGGGAACTCTCAACCAGGTAGGTGAGATTTTGTGGGCTGGAAATAGCTCAGGAGCCATGAACAGGGGCTGTGCACTGAGAGAGCTTCTCTCACTGTTATTTATGAATCATGGAATGGTTTGGGTTGGAAGGGCCTCAAGGCCCATCCAGTGCCACCCCTGCCATGGGCAGGGACACCTCCCACTGTCCCAGGCTGCTCCCAGCCCCAGTGTCCAGCCTGGCCTTGGGCACTGCCAGGGATCCAGGGGCAGCCACAGCTGCTCTGGGAATTCCATCCCAGCCCCTCCCCACCCTCACAGGGAACAATTCCTTCCTGAGACATCACGACACGACTTCACTTCATAAAGCACAGAGCCACCAATCCTTCCCAAAATTCTCCTGCAAACAGCTTAGCTGGGATTTAGCAACTTCACCTCCAGGTTTTCCTCTTCCCCATTGTGCTGCACGTCCTGTTCCAGCCCAGGAGGCCGGGAAGCTCCCGAGGCACCGCTCCTGGTCCTCACACCATCCACATTAAGTGCTCCATTCTCCTCTGTAACAATGCCACCACATTAAATAAATGAGGAATCAAGCAGTGCTCAACAATTTCAATAAAAACACCATTTGATTTGGTGGTAAATCCTTCAAAAAGGTGGCCGCTGACAATAATGGATCGCTCATCCCCAACGAAATAATGGCCTGCAGACAAAGAGCTGATAAAGCCTCTTGTTCCTCTGCCCCTTAATTAAAAGCATTAACGGAGCTTGTTTTTAAAAATCACCCAGCTCAGCCGAATGCATTTTTATTTGTCCCAATAGCTATTCTCCCTTTAATGAGAAAGGAAAAGCAGAATTTGGCAGGAAGGAAGAGCAGAGATGTTGGGCAGAATCCTTGGGTTTGTATCCAGAGCTCCACAGTGTTCCTTCCTTGCCACTCTTTTGGTTGGTTCCTCTATAGAACCAGTGAAGACAGGTCAAGAAGAGCGGCCTTTCTGAAATATCCTGCTCCTGGATCTCTAAATAAAGATGAAGGAGTTACAGGGAAAAACGTTTATCCTGCTCTATTAAGTTACTGTAATGGTCTTCCTTTCTTTAGCTCACAGTTATCATCTAATGATTAAAAAGTCTCAAGGAGATTGCTCCTTCAATTCGAGGAAATTAATTTTCCCCCACAATTGGATTTGGCTTCCAATTTTACACTAAAGAGCAGGTTATAAAATATGTAGAAAAAAGATATTAAAAAAATAATTAGTGGTTTTACCATTGACTGCAAGAGGCTGAGAGCACACTGGAAGAACTTCCAGGGTGTCCAATTCCCATGGAACTGCTGCTGGTTTTAATAAACTTGGATCATGGAGCTGCTCACCTTCCACACCACAAGGCACTGCCCCACATTTGGGACATTTGGGACAGTCCTTTACCTGCCCAGAAGGAAGCTCTTTGTCCCTCTCCCAACCCTGCCATTCCTAATTTAACACACTGAATTCACACATCTCACAGTCAGGGAATCATGGAATGGTTGGGTTGGACAGACCTTAAAACTCACCCAGTCCCACCTGGCAGGGGCACCCTCCACTGTGCCAGGGTGCTGCAAGCCCCATTCAGCCTGGCCTTGGGCACTGCCAAGGATGGGGAACCCATGGAATAACCTCTGCCAGGGCCTCCCCACCCTCACAGGGAAGGATTCATTCCCATATCCCACCCATCCCTGCCCTCTGGCAGCTTGACCCCATTCCCTGTGTCCTGTCCCTCCAGTTCCTGGGGCAGGGTCCCTCTCTGCCTTCCCTGGAGCCCCTCAGACCCTGGAGGTGCTCTGAGCTCTCCACACAACCTCCCCTTCCCCAGGCTGAGCAGTCCCAGCTCTCCCAGCCTGTGTCCACGGGGAGGTGCCCCAGTTGCTTCATCGACCTCACAGCCTCCTCTGGCCTTGCCCCAACAGCTCCATGTCCTCCCCACACTGGGGGCACCAGAACTGTGCAGGGCTCCAGGTGGGGGCTCAGCAGAACAATGCCATTTTCCATTTTGAGATTTCCCACCCCTGCTGCCTCTCGGCACCTCCCCGATCCAGCTGGGGCTCACTGCTGGGACCCAGCATCTCAGCAGGAAACCCTGGGAGCCCCTGAGCTCCAGGGCTGGAATTCAACCAACTCACAATATGTAGAAAACGTCAGGTAAATTACCAAATTAGGGCCTGTGGTTTTAATTAGTGGCCTATCCGTGATTTCCCTGATGACAGCAGGGAAGGGAAGAACACCTTTATTTTCAAGTGACACTCTGATAAAACAGTGGATTTTCTCTGGGCCAGAGGCAAGATTAAGGAGCTGCTTGCAAAAGAAACAACTGTCAGTGCTGTCCCCTCTGTGCTCGGGGAATAAATAGATAAATATTAAAGTCTGGGATGAGAAACACAGGTTTGTACAAGGGAATATTGGTGTGGAAATGTAATACAAGGTTCTGGCATTAGGGATTGACCCCTCTGCCGATCAAACAGGGAGAATCCATCCAAACCCTCTGCTCCACAGCAGCCAGCTGTGTCCCGGGAATCAGGGATGCCAGGATGGAGCCTCCAGCTCTGACTGCTCCCTGACCAGTCCAGCCACTGCAGCACCACGCTGGGCCCAGTCCGAGCTCAGCAGGACAGCTCTGGGGGGCCTGAGGGGCAGCACCCCTGCCGAGTGTCCCCAGGCCACCCTGGGGCTGCCACCGTGCCCAGGTGACATCCTGTGCGCAGGGCACTGCAGCCAGCCCCTCTGCACAGCCACGGAGGACAGCTCTGCTCCCTCAGGCCTGCAGCACAGCAAGGGAGGAGGAAGCTGGCTGGAGAAATCAAGAAGTCACTGGAAAGCAGCAGGTCTGGTTTCTGGACCACCCACTCCCTTGGGAGCTGCCCCGCAGAGCCTGACCTGGCCCCTGGGGTCCCTGGAGGGGGCAGCTGGGGTGGGAGAGGTCAGGCAGAGCCTGGAGCTGGAGTGAGCCCGTTCCCTGGAATGACAGAAGTCCCTGCACAGGGAAATGGGGTCAGGCAGAGTGAACCAGAGACCCCAGGACAGAGCTGGCCCTGCCCCACCTGCCCATTGTCCCCACAGCTTCACCTCTCCCTGTCCTCAGAGAGGGCTGGGCCACATCCAGGAGGCAACAGAGGGGATGAGGATGAGGCAGAACCCCCTGCCTGGCCATGGCCCTCTCAGCCTTCTCCCCACAGGCTCCTCAGCCACAACCCCAAACACATGGTGCCTCCATTCCTACCGTTCTCCCAACCCCATCCCAGCTCCTCCCAAACCCAAACACGTGGTGCCTCCATCCCACCCCTTCCTCAGCCCCATCCCAGCTTCTCCCAACCCCAGACACGTGGTGCCTCCATTCTAACCCTTCCTCATTTCCATCCCAGCTCCTCCCAGTCCCAAACCCATGGTGCCTCCATCCTAACCCTTCCTCAGGCCCTGGAATGGGCTGCCTGGGGAGGTGGTGGAGTCACCATCCCAGGAGGGGTTTTAAAAAAGCCTGGACGGGGCACTCAGGGCCATGAATTTGGTTGATGAGGAGGTGTTGGGTCATAGGTTGCACTTGATGATCTCAGAGGTCTTTTCTAACCTAGTTCATTCTGTGGTTCTGAGATTCCTCATTTCCATCCCAGCTCCTCCCAGTCCCAAACCCATGGTGCCTCCATCCTAACCCTTCCTTACCCCACCCCAGCTTCTCTGAATCTCAAACACAGCGGGCAGGCAGGATGCATTCCGGGGTTTGCTTTGGAAGTGACCTCAGCCCGTGGATTTCTGCAGGAAGGGCCAAGTGTCTGAGCCCAGGGTGTCCAGGAGAGGCGGCTGCTGGCACTGCCCAGGCAGGAGCCTGATGGCAAAAGCCCAAAATGCAGTGTCACACACAGCACCTCTCCAAGGGGGAATCACCCATTCCCCGTCTCCACTGCGGGACATCTCCGTGCAGAGCGGGAGCTGGGATGAGCCACGCTCCCAGCACCCCCTCACTGCCAGGGGAATGGAGAAAGCTGGATGTGCTTCCCGGGAATGTGACCAAATGTCCGGGAAGGAATGGCATCTTAGCCCCCAGCAGCATCCCTTCCTTAATCCCAGCCCCAGGGCAGCATCTCCAAGAGCTGTTCCTTGAGCGGCTCCCGTCCCTGCCCCAGTGCCCGGGGTTAATTGTCTGTTTCCAATGGCTTTATTTCCCTGCTGCTGCTAAGTACCACAGAACCTGTGAAACAAATTAAAAATAAGAGACACCACATAAAAGAGATGCTGGATTGAATGGCTTCGCTGAATTTACTGCAGATTAATGCCACTTAAACTTTGAATGGCAAGGAGGCTGTGAAAACTGTGTTTTTCAAAAACCTCTCACATCTACCCATGCCTGTGACCTTGCTGAACACGTTTGACTTTGTCGCTGTTCTCTGCCTGCTCTGGGACTTCAGGCAAAGCATTTAACTCCTGTGTGCCTCTGTTTCCTCCTCTGTCAGGTGAGTTTAACACCTGGATGCTCGTGAGAAAAACCATTTCTGAATCAGTTTAGTGCTTTCCCCCCTGGAGCTGCTGAGTTCCCTGCTGATATTGCCGTGGCTGCCAGACCCCTGAGTCTCTGGGGAGAAAAGCACTGGTGGGAACAACCTCCCGAGCAAGGATGGGCTGTTTCCCAGCCTGGCTGCCAACCCCAGCAGCATCCAAAGCTCGTGCCCACCCTGTGCTCAGGCACAGCCTGGGAACCTGCTCAGGTGAGCATCCCTCCTCCAAGCTCAACGGCAAAATTTCCCCTCCAGGATGAAAACTGCTGCCTCAGCCACTGCCTAAAGGCTTTTCCTTCCTGGTATGTTCTAAAACCCCAAGGATGTGCCAGCACTGAGGATCCCTGGGTGCTTGGACACCTCCTTCATGCCCCAGGTGCTTCTTGCAGGAGTTCCTGGATGGATGTGCTGCTCTAGGCTGCCAAAATTCTGATGTGCAGGGAACAATTGTCCCCAGCTCTCTGTGTTTTGTCACCTGAAGTTTGGGGGCCTGGCAGGTAAGGAGAGCACACCCCCTTATTAACCCTCCTCAGTGACCATCAGTCACCCCAACCCAGACTCGAGCACCTCCTCAGAGCTCCTTGGGGGCTGCAATCCCACAGAAATTCCCCATTAAACTGGCAATGTTTGCCTATGCAAACCAGACCTATTTGTTCCACGGTGGGGGGGATGCACATCTCCCCAGGGCAAAGTCAGCCACTGGCTTCAAAGTCCCCCCGAAGTGGTTTAAAAGCTCATTTGTGCTAATTGGCAGCCACTGAGATCCAGCTCATGGGCAGCTGGGAGCAGAGCGGGAGGGGCCGCTCCAGATCTGGGATTTCACACTCAGGGCACCCTCAAACCAGTCCCCAGCTCCTCGAGAGACAGTGAAGCCTGATCATAAAGCCCAGATTTAGGGATTTGTATTTGCACCATTTCGGACCCCCAGTGACAGCACGTGGATGCTGAGGTTTCACCTCTGGGAAGGGCAGAGATTTGGTGGCCTTTTATTTCAGAGAATCCCCAAATGGTTGGGGCTGGAACCTTGCAGACTGTCTCATTTCAACCCTAAAGATCAGGTGCAATAAGAAGGAAATAAGATATTTGTACTGAATATAAAAGCACTCCAAGAGGAGTAACACTGATTTCTTTAACACTTGGCACTTACAGCCTGACTCACAACAAAATGAAGCTCATGAAAAGGGACAGGAAAAGGAGGCCAAACATTTCTCCTCAGAAACTCCTCAGATGGTGACCAGAGTTTGGGTGGCCAAGACTGCAGGGGCTCACCTAATCCCAAATCTCATCCTAAATCCACTCCCACCGCCTTCCAGGTGGGAGCACCCCGTTCCTTGTGGCAAGAGCAATGGGAACCCTGCAGGTTTTGGGGTTTGGCTCCTGGTGCTGCTCACACTCCCTGAAGGGCCCTTCCAGGAATGCAGGAGTTCCTCAACAGGAGCACGACCCTTCAGCAGTAACTGTGCAGTAACTCCATCTCCTTGTGCTGCTGCCAGAGTGCTAATTAAATGGTAATTACTCTGGGATGTAATATGTATAACTATCAGGCACTTAACAGGGCCGAGTTATTTACTTTGCTGTTTTTAACATGAATGTATTTTCTCTCAAGGGCAGCCAAGCAGCTGATTTTCAGGCGTGTTCTTCCTCTCCACTGAGCATAAAAATCACAATGAGCAAATTCCGCAGGTAAACAAAGTTCTCTTTGTCTCAGGCACAACAACAACCATGCCCTGGTTAAAGCACCGAGCTGGGGCTGAAGGATCAGGGTTGATACCCTGAGCCTGAGCTTGGCCCCAAAGTGGGACTTGGGCAGTGATTTCTGACCTATCGTCCACCAAAATACTCCTGCAACTCCTCCACTTGCTCCAAGTGACATCAGATGAAAGACTCTACAATAAACTGACTTTTAAAGGTGAAGGTGTGCTCAGGTGAGCATCTCTGCGGAACAAACCCGCTTTGTTTACAGCTGAAACACCATTTTAAATCTCTGAACACTCAAACCAAACTGCAGAAATCAGGAGAGGAATCTCCCTGAGCAAATCACTGCCTGGAATGAAGATGCTGCGAGCCCAAGCTGTGCATCTGGGGACAAAGACACAAAGGAACAAAGCCTGCCACAAAGCTGAGCGGAGAAGTAATTCCCTTGACAGGTAGAACAGAGCACGAGTCCCTGTCAGCTCCTGGGAACAACAGGAACGGCAGAGCAGGGGAAGGCTGAGGCCATGGTTAGGTCAAGTCGTGCTGGGGGAGCAGCCCCAGAGCCCCTCTGCCACCACAGGGCGATTTTGGACTGATTTTGGGCTGATTTGGGGGTGATTTTGCACAGTCACATTCAAACCTCCAGTACAGCCACACCTCACCCACTGGTCCCAGCTCCCTTCAAACCCTCAGCAGCAGCTCCTGAACACCAATTCCTCCTCAGCTCTACATTCCAGGCACTGCTGGAAGCTTGTGGCGGGTGATGCCATCAGCAGTGGGGTTTGCACAGCCCCTGGTGCTCCCTGATGGATCCCTGCAATGGCTGGGAAAGAGTCAGGAGCCTCCAGCCCTTGGGAATTTCAGGGATATTCCTGCAGACAGAGTTCAGGTGAGCGATTTCCATGCACATTATGGGGTGTGAGGAATGGTTACTGACAGCTGGAGCAGCTCCCCTCCCTGGGAAAGGAGGCACCTCGAGAAGCTGAGCAATGCATTTCTTGTGACACCTCCCTGAGAGCAGCTATTGCTGGGGAGGGAGCTCCCGGCTCCATCTCACCCTTCACGCATCCCTGGCACGGCAGCACAATTCCTGGGAAACACAGCAGATCCATCCTGTGCCTCCAGCCTTGAACAGCAAATGTCACTCCCAGTGCTTAGCGCTGGGTTTGTTTTGTTTGAAACAGCGAGCGGAGCTGATGGGGAAGAACAATGAAAATGGGGAAAACTGCAGCGAAATGGAAATGCGAGCTTGGTAAAGCTGATTGCCAGGGAAGGGAACTCGGGGGTGGAGAGGAGGGCTGGGATTCACCTCCACCTGCATTCGTGCAGATCCACCCAACCACAGCGCACAGAGCCCGATGTTTGCACAGAGATTTATCCCAGCCACTTGTTTGGGGTCAGGAAACTCAGAGCCAACAGCTCCCAAAGCAGAAACCCCATCCCAGGCGCCCTGATCCCACCAGGAGACCCAGGGAAATCTGCGTTTCCTGCCTCAGCTGCCCAGGCTGGGAAGCACAAAGGGCTGCAAGAGCTCCTTGCAAAGGCAGGGTGGAGCCTGCTGAGCACGGGGCAGCCGGGAGAGTGCTGGAGATCAGCTCCCGACTGCAAACCCCGAGCACCAGCACAGCCTGGGCTGACTTCTGCTGGGAGGGGGCACACGCACCATGAGCCCCCTCTGAGACAGCTGCTTGTGGTTTTTACATCCTTTTTTAGCGTGGGGAGGGTGCTGGTGTTGGCTTGTTCTTTGTGGGGGTGTTCAATCACCAAATGCCAAATGCATTGGTTTTTCTTAAATCCCAGAATCCCACAATGGCTTGGTTTTAAAGGGACTTTAGAGATCGCCCCCTTCAAGCCCCTGCCATGGCAGGGACACCTCCCACTGTCCCAGGCTGCTCCCAGCTCCAGTGTCCAGCCTGGCCTTGGGCACTGCCAGGGATCCAGGGGCAGCCACAGCTGCTCTGGGCACCCTGGGCCAGGGCCTGCCCACCCTCCCAGGGAACAATTCCTGCCCAATATCCCATCCAGCCCTGCCCGCTGGCCGGGGGAAGCCATTCCCTGTGTCCTGCCCCTCCATCCCTTGTCCCCAGTCCCTCTCCAGCTCTCCTGGAGCCCCTTTAGGCTCTGGAAGGGGCTCTGAGGTCTCTCCAAAACCTTCTCAGCTCCATCCTGAACACCCCCAGCTCTCCCAGCCTGGCTCCAGAGCAGAGGGATTCCAGCCCTCTGGAGCCTCCTCTCCCAGTGGAGACTTGGATTCAAGACCCTCTCAAAGTTGTTGGCAAAACCCTCAGCAAGCTCCTGGATGGCAAGGGTTCACCTTCCTGGATGAAATGTATAAGAAAAGTTTAAAAAAAGTGTTTGGCTCATGGGCTGAGCAGCCAGGGGCCATCCCCAGGCAGCTCCTGCCCTCTGTCCCCTGTCAGTGAGGTGACAAGCTGGGATGAAGGGGCTCAGCCATGTCCAGGTGGCATCAGCCCAGGCAGAACCGGAGCTGCAGAGCCAGGATTTAATTCTACACTGCACATGAGGGGAGCTGGTTTGATGTCAGCACTCAGGGAGCAAAAGAATGCAGGGAACAGGGCCCTTTCCCCTCCAGCTGTCATCCCGAGGGGCAGAACCCCATTCCCTGGCTGCACTCACAGCAGTGAGTGAGCTCCGTGTTCACTCCTGTGCTTGCAGGGCTTCCTCGCACGTCACAGCCAGTGTGGCAGCACAGCTCCCGGGCTGAGAGGGACGGGGATGAGGGAATCCTGGTTCCCCAGGGCTGGCCCAGCACAGGAGGGACCTTCCTGGCACCCAGCTGGTCCTGCCGGGAGGGGGTGACACGGGGGTTTCCAGCTTCGCAGGGTGGGTTTGGAGCCTGATGGGTGAAAATGCAGCTGGGAGCAGAGGGAGCTGCTCCCACCTCCTGGGGCAAGGTGACGCCCTGGCACGGGGAATCCCAAGGGCTTCACCGTTCCCACGTGGCTCAGGAAGGATCTGCCTCACGCCCCAGGAGTGCTGTGGCCCGAGGGCTGAGTCTTGCTTGTGTTTTCCCTCGAAGTTGAGCAGTGTCAGATTCCAGGGGGAAAGGCTCTGCAGTTTGCCCTGGCACAGCTCCAACAGGCTGCAGCCTTCAACAAATCCAGGCTCTGATGGAATCCACAGGCTGGGATGGACTGGGGGGCAGGATGTCAGTGCCTGAAGTCCTGAGAAGAAGTTGGATTTGCAGGGAACCTTTGCTAGGGGATCACCTGCAGAGCCGGGCACAGCAAAGGCTGGGGAACCAAACCCAGGGAGCTGCCCTGAGTTCATTCCCTAAGGACACACTCCAGGAATTCCAATCCAGCTGCCCTCTGGTTCCTGGACAAACCTAACCTGCATTTATGCTGTGTCTTTGCAGAGGCTTCCTGCTTGTGGAACACCAGCAGTGGGAAGGAAACACAGGAACTCCAGTTCCGTGCCAGAACCCGCTGCTGGTTTTACTCCGGGGGGAACAGCTCTGCCCTCCGTGCCCTTCTCCTACAAAGCACCACGTGCCAAAAGAGCCAGGAGCACTTTCACTCCACTCCGGCTTTTCATCAGGAATTCTAATCAGAAAAAAGGTGCTGATTTAACAGCCTAAGGCAGAGCCGAGGAGAAGCTGCAACATCTGGGTGCCAGGTGCAGGGGCAGGAGGTGGAAATGTTAAGGAGGGATTCAAGACGGCCCCAGATTCCCCTGGAGCTGTGGGATAAACGTGTACATAACCTCCATGGGACAAGGGCTGCCAAGGAAAGGTTCCTGATCCCCACCTGAAACACATCTGAGCACTTCAGTGCCGCTGCCGAGCTGCACAGCCTCCTCCTCCAGCTCCCACTGCTCTGAGAGGTGACACTCTGACATTTTCAGAGGTGACACTAAATTGTGCCTGGCAGGCTCTCGCTGAGGAATTCACTGGGAATTAAGAGAACCATTAAACCCCAAATTGAGGGCTTGTGATGCATTTTAGAGCTTCTCGCCTGGCAGTTTTAAAAAAATCCAGGAGTTCTGTCCTGCAAAGCACTGCCCAGATTCACGTTCCCAGAAACTGCAGCTCCCTGCCTGCAGCTGGGCAGCACCAAAGGGAAGCAGGGGCAGCAGAGGCACTGAAATAACCTATCCTGGGGCAGAATCTCCCAGACTGGGGAGAAAACAAACCAACACTTTGCTCTCATTAATTAATAACACAGACACATCACAGAGTCCCAGACTGGTTTGGGTTGGAGGGACCTCAAAGCCCACCCAGTGCCACCCCTGCCATGGCAGGGACACCTCCCACTGTCCCAGGCTGCTCCCAGCCCTGTCCAGCCTGGCCTTGGGCACTGCCAGGGATCCAGGGGCAGCCACAGATTCTCTGGGAATTCCATCCCAGTCCCTCCCCACCGTCCCAGGGAACAATTCCTTCCCAATATCCCATCCAGCCCTGCCCTCTGGCAGTGGGAAACCATTCCCTGTGTCCTGTTCCTCCATCCCTTGTCCAGAGTCTCTCTCCACCTTTCCTGTGGCCCCTTCAGGCCTTGCAAGGTCACACTGAGCTCACCCCAGAGCTTCTCCTCTCCAGGTGAACAATCCCAGCTCTCCCAGCCTCTCCTCCCAGCAAAGCTGCTCCATCCCTGTGCTCATCCTGGAGCCTCCTCTGGGCTCCTCCAGCAGCTCCAGGCCCTCTCTGTGCTGGGACCCCAGAGCTCTCTGTCCCTCAGCTTTTAGAAACAGTTTGGCCAATTTTGGTTCTAATCTTGCAAACAGCACCTAATTTTTGCAATCAGAAGATGTGCAAGAACCCAAAAATATGTATTTTCCACAGGATCAGTGCTTACTCCCGATCCTCTCTTCAAGTCCAGCTCAGCAAAACCCTAAACACGTCCTTGGCATCGAACTCCAACAGCTTCACATCCCTGGCATTATCCATTCCACCCTTATCCTGCTCCAGAGCTGCTTCCACTGAGGCCAAACCAGCTCATTCTAATTAACACTGATAAACAAAACTGCTGCCTTCCAGCTGGAGCCTGGGAACTCCTCCTGCCCTCCAGCAGCTTTTAGGAGACAAAGGAAATCCATGGCCAGGGCATCACTGAGGGAGCATTCCTGGGGTACCATGAGAGGCCAGCCCTTCATCTGGAGCACCCCTGGAAACACAGTTATCCTGGGAATGAGGGAAGGGAAGGGAAGGGAAGGGAAGGGAAGGGAAGGGAAGGG
>VYXC01011060.1:111068-135494 GCA_013397175.1 Platysteira castanea
GCACAGGCCTCCGCTCTGCTCTCCCCGCGGCTCTGCCCTCAGCACGGCTCTCCCCACAGCAGAGATCTCCCCTCAGCACAGCTCTGCCCTCAGCACAGCTCTCACAACAATCGGTCACACAGGCCTGAACCTGACCCTCTCCAATCGATGGAAAATCTGGGCTCAAGAGGAGAAAGGGTTTTGCAGTCAGGTTCAGCTGGGAAAGGGGTTTTGGTCCAACCTGGCCTTCCGGGGATCCAGGAGCAGCCACAGCTTCCCTGGGCACCCTGTGCCAGGGCCTCACCTCCCTCCCAGGGAACAATTCCTTCCCTACATCTGCCCTAAATTCCCCTCTGTCAGTTTGACCCCATTCCCCTTGTCCTGTCCCTCCAGTTCCTGGTGCAGGGTCCCTCTCTGGCTCCCCTGGAGCCCCTCCAGGCCCTGGGAGTGCTCTGAGGCCTCCACACAACCTCCCCTTCCCCAGGCTGCACAGCCCCAGTATTCAACACCAGCTGCTTTGGGATTCTCCTCAGGGTTTATCAGCCACTCCTTTAGACAACATAAACAGTCAGTAAACCCCTGCTCTGAGAGATGACAAATGGTTTAGAGCTGAAAGAGGGTGGTGCTGTGGGGGGAAAAGGCACTACAACCCTCTCTGTCATGAGGGACAAACCTGCACAGGGACAGGGACACACAGGGCTGTGGTTGTGCCATGATCTCTAGTGGCTCTATGAGAATCAGGATCCAGAGACACCACAAACCCCTTATCAGCTCTTTATCAACCCGTTTGGTTCTATTTTACCCACTGCAAAACCAGCACAACCCCTTGCCTGTTGCCCCTGCAGCCTTCTTAACTATTTTCTCTTAATGAATTTCTCATAACTTCCTGTTTTGAAAACTTTGATTAGATTAATGCCCCCAAAAACCCCCAAAGGAACATTTTTGTTTCAGCTGACATCAATGCCTGATTTCCCTTCAGCTTCACAAAGACACGGGCATGTCCTTCCCACCAAACAACGATGGAAACCAAAATCCCTGACAAAAATCACTGAGAACTGAACAGCTGCCTTGGAACGTGATGCAGGCTTCAAAAGTGCCATTTCAGGAGCTGCCAGCAGCACTTCTCCTGCCCACAGCCATTCTCCTGCCCACAGCAATCCAGGGGAAACTAAAGTGCACTTGCCCAAAGCTGGGAGTCTGTCCCCAAGGTCACCCACAGCACAGGTACCTGCCTGGGGCTCTCCCCTGGTAATGGCTCGGCACAAATCAAGAAGAAAGTGGGGTTGAAGGGTGCTGCCTTTGGGGCTGGGTTATTTTTAACCCCAGTGAAGAGAATAATTCATTATGGGGATGATCAACACAGAAGGATCAGGGATTCTGGCTGCAAAACAACCAGACAGCTTCAATATCATTTTTAAAAGAAGGTATTTTCATTTGTACAAACACGGAAAGCACTTTAGTGCGGTGCTTCAGAAAAATTAAACTGGTGGTGTAAGGGTTGTTTCCATCAACCAAAGAGGATAAGAAAGGCAATACAATTTCTAATGCCTCTATTAATAAAATTTATACAGGTTTGAGACAGGGAGAATGGCCCTTGTGAAAATAACCCCCTGCAGAAGCTGAGTGCACTCCCTTAGTTCGCTGTTCCACATCTGCACTGCATCTCACAGGCTCAGGAAAAGGATTTAAAATCCTTGGAATTCTTTATGGAGCATGAGAGCTGCCAGCAAATTCCACTGTCTCAGTTCTGTATTCCCAAGCAACAAAGAAAAAATGGAAAACCAGCAGAAAACAGAAGGGGTGCTGAGGAAGCACTGCCGCAGAGCACAGGTTAATCTTATAAAATTTCATCATTTGAGTAACTAATTTCCTGATCTATTTTCATGTTAAATGGTTCAGGCAGTGCCCTGATGCCCTGACAATCAAAACATTCAGCATCAGAGCTGAGAGACACATTCAGGGTATTTTCCAGCATTGTTTTCTTGGAAAGGACTTTGCCTTCATTGTGCCTGAAATCCAACATTTCAGGCAAACCCAGCATCACACTGTGCCTCCTGACATTCCCACACTGCGCCTCCTGACATTCCCGGCCAGCTCGAGAGCCCTGTGCTGCTCCCCGTGGGGCTGAGCTGAACAGAACCCAGGGACTGGGGAGCAGCACAAGGAAATTTGGATATTGGGCAGGAATTACTCCCTGGGAGGGTGGGCAGGCCCTGGCCCAGGGTGCCCAGAGCAGCTGTGGCTGCCCCTGGATCCCTGGCAGTGCCCAAGGCCAGGCTGGACACTGGGGCTGGGAGCAGCCTGGGACAGTGGG
This sequence comes from Platysteira castanea, assembly GCA_013397175.1. NCBI lineage: Eukaryota > Metazoa > Chordata > Aves > Passeriformes > Platysteira > Platysteira castanea. Next base: position 113,362 of record VYXC01011060.1, read on the forward strand.
AGGTGTCCCTGCCAACAGAACAAGATGGGCTTTAAGTTCCCCCCCACCCAAATCATTCCATCATTCTGTGAGACTCAGCTCCAGAGGTGACATTAATGCCAGGGGTGACACCATCCCCATCACACCTTGGCTCTGCTTTCCTCTGACACCATTCCCTGTGCAGCAGCAACAGGTCCCCTGTGCTAGTTACAGGTGATGCACACTCAGGACCTCGAGAATAAAGAGGCAAAATTTTAAAAATAACTCATCTGCACTGCAAGCCCCATCCCAGGCAGGCTGGATCCAGGGCCACACACAGCCAATAAATTTATGACATCTTTGGAAACAGCTCCCTGTTCTCCTGGTCATCACAGGATCACTTTGGGGCAAAGCGGATGCCTGCCCCAGCACTAACACAAAACATCATTCAGCACATGGGTGAGTGCCAGCAGCACCAAGCAAAGCTGCTCGCTCCAGACATTTGACATGGCAATCCCGTCAGCTTCCCAAGGAATGCACGGAGCCCTGTGTGCCCACATCACCCGCTGCCACTCCGGGCTGCCCCAGCTGCCGGGCACAGCTCCGGGGCACATGCTGGGCACTCGGCCACTGCGGCCAGGTGCTGGCAGCACGGCCCAGGGACTGGCTGCAGTGAGGAGCCTCAGAAGCAGGGCTGACAGTGACAGGAGCGAGCAGATCTCAGAGCTGATGTTCTCTGGAGCTGTCTGATTCGGGGCAGTGCTCACTGGGAATGGAAATGGACCCTGAAGAGCTTCCCCTTGCCCTCGCTGCCACAGCTCTGCGGGAGGAGCGGATGACGGAGCAGGGCAGGGGCACAGAGGACAGAGCCGGGCTCACCCTCTGGACAGAGCCGGGCTCACCCTCCAGGCAGAGCTGAGCTCATCCTCAGGGCAGAACTGGGCTCACCCTCCGGACAGAGCCGGGCTCACCCTTAGGACAGAGCTGGGCTCGCCCTTAGGACAGAGCCGGACTCACCCTTAGGACAGAGCTGGGCTCACCCTTAGGGACAGAGCCAGACTCACCCTTAGGGCAGAGCCAGACTCACCCTTAGGGACAGAGCCAGGCTCGCCCTTAGGACAGAGCCGGGCTCGCCCTCGGGCAGCAGCTCCCTGCCCTGAGGCAGAGTGGATGTCCTCAGCACCTGCACTGCTCTCAGAGTCCCTGAACACCCCCAGACCCCACAGCACACCTCTAGCTGCCCACCCCAGCCTGGTTAACACCAAGCTGGTGTCTCCAGGAGCAGCAGTCGCCCTGCAGAGGGACTGGGATGGGAGAGAAGGCCCGGCCCAGGGCAGTGGGCTTGGCAGAGGTGCAGGAGAGGCTGTGGGACCAGGAGAGGGCACGGCCTCGGGGACAGGCACCTGCCAACAGCCCCCACGCCCGCACGGACACAGAGCCGGGCTCTGCCCGCCCTCTCCCAAAGCCGGGTGTTCCAAGTCACCCTGGTCAAACACTCAGCTCCTCCAAGAGCTCCAGCCAGCCCCCGCTCACCAACGCAGCAGGACGTGCTGCAGACAGATCCCTTTGTTATTTCCTGGGTGGAATCCCCTTCCCGTCCACTGGCTCTCATATTTTCACATTTCTAATTTCACTGCTGTGTTTTTTGGAACATCAAATCTTCCCCGGGTTAGGGTTTTAATCCAGGGAAAATTCTGCATGCCATATGTGAGGGGGAGCAGAACATGCTGACTGCACAAGTGGGTGGAAAGGCCCGGGGGGAGTTGCAGCAGAAGGAAGGGAAGACACTGCATTAAATATTGGTGTTTCAAAGCTGCTGAGCAAAGGAGGAGGGCTGTGGCAGCCAGGTCTGAGATCCTCCCCTGCTCCATCACTCCAGTCCCCGGCAGCAAGGCACAGAGTGCAGAGCCTGATGCCCGAAGGGGAACATATGGTGAGTAATTCCAAACTCATCCATTTTCCTGCTGAAAGCTCAGCAGATAAATATGCCAGTATTTGTCTGATCCTTTTCCCTGCACAAAGGGGCAGATCCTGCAAGGTGCTGAGCACCAGCAACTTTTTGGGGACAGATCCCGGAGCTGGATCTCGTGGGTGATAAGGATGCTCATGCTGGTGTTCAGCAGGATTCCAGCTCAGCTTTGGGAGAGTTTAGCTCTCCTTATCCTTGTCAATCTGCATTTGCAACTCCACTGCCTCCCTTCTGCCCCCCTCTCTCCTTTCAGAGGCTGAATATTGAGCAGGGTGATGCTGGATGAGAACATATTGATCTCAATAAGCAAACCAAGGGATTCTGCTGGAAGTTTGGGGCAGGAGCAGTTGTCCATCGAGAAGTTCATTTCCTGTAAATGTTGTTTCCATAGACAGTGAGTGACAGTTACAGGAGTTCGTGAAGTTCTGGCTCACGAGGAAGAGTAATTGCATCCCAAAACCTCAGCTCTTCACTGCAGCAAATCACTCAGCAGTGCTCGGAGGCCCTCAGAACCAAAATCCAATCTCCAAAGGTGACCTGGACACCCACAGTGCTGAACCTCATCGATTTGGGACAGATCCCTCTTTTCTCTGACTGCTCTGAGGAAAATGGCTCTGATATCCATCCCACTGGCTCCCCAAATACTGCAGGGGAAGCTCAGCACTAAAGAGGTGTCACCACAAATCCCCTCAGCTGGTCACCTGGTTATTGTCAGCAATGCAGCAGGAACCCTTCCCACCAAAACACCTGCAGAGAACTGGGCAGTACCTGGATTTTCAGGTGTCTCCCCTGCCCTTTGTGCCTTGGGGCTGGGCCCTGGCACACCACACTCACCAACCCCTGCCCAGCTCTGCAGCTCAGGTGCTCCTCGTGTTCCAGGCAGTGGGGCCACCCAGGCCTCCCTGTCCTTAGGGCCATGGAGAAATCCCAAATATGTCCCCTGCCACATTCACTCCATCCTCCCAAACCCTTCCAAAGCTGCTCTTAAATCCCAAAGTTTGTTCAGCCTGCAGGCAGTCATGGTTGTGCCAGGGTTTTGGAGCCATTATGGGCATCCAGCAGCACAGCCCTGCTGTTGGTAAGTGCAGATATTCCAGAACCTTCCCAAAGACAGACTTTTTTTGGGAAGCCAGTGTCGCTGCTGTCCCTCTTTCCAAAGCCACGTTGTCCCCATGGCTTGTCCCATCACCCTCTGATTTGGATGAAATCACTACAAACTCTTTATATTCTCCCACAACTTGAAATCTCTCCACAGCTGGGCCCCCTTGGTGCCTCAGGGGCAAAAGGTGGGACACACCAACACCCACCACCCCTGGAGACCCTGCAGGAGCAGTCACAGGTGCTTTCAGGGAATGTCCCACCCGTGACATTTGCAGCTTTCTTTAGCAGCAGCCAGAGCCGAGCTGTGCCAAAGCCCCCGAGGGTTCCCGTGACACACAGCCCCAGGGGCTGGTTCTGCAGTGACAGGGCTGTCACGAAGCCAGCCCATGGATTTACATCAGAACGCCTCCCCTGCTGCTGCCAGTGCCCCGGCAGAGCCAGCAGGGCCCTGCTGTGCCACCGAGCCCCCAGGCGTGGCCGGGGGCCACCAGGGCACCCTTGCCACAGTGCTGAGGGCTCCTCCTGCATCACTCCCCAGGGTTGTTCGGGTTTTAGGACACCAAAGGTGCTGCTCTGGGTGTGCCAGGAAGGTTTGTGGGGGACACCTCCACCCCTCTCAGGGTTTCCAGGAGGTGTCATGGGCTTTTCCCAGCAGGATCAGTTGTTTTCTGTTCCACGCTGTGCCAGACTGAGAGCTCAGCCCAGCCCTCACCCGAGCTGGCCCAAAGGAGGCAGGTCCAGCACAGAAACCTGCCGAGAGAGGCTGGGAATTGGTGTTTTTCAGCCTGGCTGCAGTCCTGCCACCCAGCCCAATGTGATGCCTTAGGAATTTAGCTTTCATATTTTGCATATCCTGTAATTCTTTAGTGTATAACTCTAAACTCCACACAGCCTGTTAGCTACTGCCTTCCCATTTTGGTCAGACAAAACAATTCCTCTCCAGGCCTGAACCTCAAGGACACCTCACTGCCTCAGGCCCCGAGAAACATAAATAACAGTGAGTTGGAGGGCAGCAAACTTGGAGTAAATGACCCCATTACCTGAAGCTGTAATTGGAGGATTAACCCTGATATGCAAATGGACCAAACTTATCAAAGTATGAAAACTGGTGAGCCCGTGGTCCATTTTGGGTGTAGCCCCTGGGGGCTTTGACTGCCCTGATGTACCTGAGGGCCCTTCAGTAAATATACTTTTAAATAGGCTTTTCTTCTCTTCATTTTGTCTGGCCTCTGTTTTTAGGTAGCCCATTAAGGCACCAGATGTGTGGTCTTGGGGGAACCTCTGACACCTCACTGCACCTTTCTCCAGCTGTTCCCACTCCCTGCCCTTTGCTCCATGGACTGCTCCTCCTGCGGGCTCCACACGTGGTCTTTGGGACCTTGGTGGGAAGTCCTTGATACAAAGAGAGAGAAAACTTCCATCAGGGTATCACCGGGTCAAGGAGGGAATGGTTACACAACCAGGGCTTGGAGCTGGTGCTGAACACCCTCCTTCCTCCCCGGGCAAGAAAGCACAAAAAGGAGGGTGAGGAGATGGATCTTGTGGACAAGGAGGAGACTCCCTTGGCCAAGCTGATAACAAAGGCCTGCCATTGCCACCAGTAAATTAAACTGGTAACTCCTCAAGCTGCCACGATGCTTTATGGACCCTCTGCTCCTGGCTTCTCTGTGCTGCTGGCTGTAACTGATGTCTGCAGCTGGCAAACTTTGTCATTTTCAGACAGTTCCTCGCTGCTATGAATTTATCTGAGCCTGGTGACTCTCAGTGCTGACACAGGATACCCTGGCAGCAGGACCCTCCTCCAAGACAGAAGAGGCACCCAGCCACCCCCTGGCACCCTTCTGCCTCACCCCAGCCCCACCTTGTTCCCTGCCACGTCTGCAGGCAGCAAAAGGCTTTTCTCCCCTGATGGTTAAAGCCCAGATCCTGTGCTGGGGAACCCCAAACCTTCCACAAAGGCCCCTTCCAGGAGCTCACCCTTTCCATGACTTTTGAAAGAGCATTTGCAAGCAATTAATACTCCCTTGCCTTTTTTTCTCTCCCACACAGAACCAGGCAAAAAAACCACCTCTCCTTCAGAAACCCCAGGCCACAAACCAAGCAGGGCATTTAAAGGCCCTCTGTGCTGATACACAGGGAAGATTCCTCTTTTCAGGGAGCATCCTTGATGTGATGCTAATGAGGGACAATCTTTCAGAGCAGGAGAGCTCCTCAGAGATTTTAAATATCCACGTCTCAGGGTTTCAGAACTTGAGTCAATGTTTCACATCTACAAGGGATGAAAGGAAAGCTCGTGGGGCCTGTGCAAGCTGACTTCCAGCTTCCTGCTCTGGTCCCTGTCCTCTTGGAAACATTTCTGTGAGGCAAATCCCAGTGGCAGCATGCAGGGGGTTCATAATTCAGGATATAAATTCTCTACCATCCATTACCATTGCCCAGAGTCCCAGAGCACTCCCAAAGATTGTCCCCTTCTGGGTAGCGACCTTCACCTTCACCACCTGGTGAGGAAGAACCAGTGGCCACTCCATTTTTAGGCTGTGGGATGAGGATGTCGATCACCCTCATCCCACCTTTCACATATTAAAGACAATAGAAAAGAGCTGAAAAATTCACCCTGCAGAAGCTCTGAAGAAGCCAGTCAGTGATGTTTACACCTCTCAGTGAGCTGTGCATCCAGCAGGCCTTCAGAATGAGTTTTTTAAGTTTACTCACAAGTACAAGACCATGGATTATTTCTTGTGATTTCTGCCCTATGTTTGCAGGGAGCAGAGGCCAAGCTGTCACACATCTCAGCATGCGGGCATGGGGAGGGGGAGCTGAAAGAGTTCAGCAGGGATCTCCTGCACTGCTGGAACTCAGGGGGTGTTCTGGCACTGGGTAGTGCTGGCAGGGAGGTCAGGATAAAATCATGGAATTCTTTGGGTTGCAAAAGATCACTGAGTCCAACTGTTCCCCCAGCACTGCCAGGGCCACCACTGCTGGACAGTCCTTTCATGAAGAAATATTCCCCAAAATCCACCCTGCCCCTCCCCTGGCCCAGCCTGAGGCCGTTCCCTCTCCTCCTGTCCCCGTTCCCTGCCAGCACAGCCCGACCCTCCCGGCTGCCCCCTCCTGTCAGGGACTTGTGCAGAGCCACCAGGGCCCCCCTGAGCCTCCTTTTCTCCAGGCTGAGCCCTTTCCCAGCTCCCTCAGCCGCTCCTGGGGCTCCAGCCCCTTCCCCAGCTCCTTTGCTCTTTTTACACCCAGCAGTTCTCCCGCTCCAGTTCAATTCCTGATAAATTCCCAGGTCAGCTCTGCCCTGCTCCCAGCCCAGAATTGTGGCTCTGACCCTCAGCCACCTGCTCTGGGCTCACTCCAGAGTCTCTGTCCTGGCAGAGCCCAGGCTGAGGATGTGCTGCAGCTCCAGGTGCCACCGAGCACACGGGAGGCTCGCACTCCATCCTGTGCTTGGTCTTTAATCTCTATTTTTAACTCACCCCCAGAGAAGCAGAAGGCTGAAGAAAGAGCTCCTGCCACACAAGGTGGGAAGTTTCTGCTCTGTCCCTGCTCACCCCAGCCCTGAGCTGAACTCCCTGCAGGGCTTTAGGCTGGCTCTGAGCAGGGCAAGAGCAGGAAGGAGCTCTGCCCAAACTGTTGGACAGCCTTTCCCTAAGAATCCACGGTGCATCCTCAGCCAAGGGGGGCTGGCAAACCAAAGGGCTCCAGTAAACTGATGGAGAAGACCCCTTGTCTTCTGAGGCTGCTCATGGAACCACAGAACATCCTGGGCTGGAAGAGCCCCACAGGGATCATCCAGTCCAGCTCCTGGCCCTGCACAGACACCCCAACAACTTGCCCTGTCCCTGAGAGCCTTGTCCAAATGCTCCTTGAACTGTGGCAGAGCTGCTCCTCACCAAGAATAAAGCAAGCCCTGAGCTCTGCTTTCCTCCAAGCCCCAACTCCCAGAGTTTGCTCTGGGGAAAATAAAGAAACAAATAAATAAAATTCCCTTTGCTTGTACACAGTAAGAAAGATAATGCCGGTTTGCTGTGGAATAAAAATGCCACCAGTTATTTATCCAGGTGAGGAATTAGGCACTGCACGAGCTAGGAAAGCTCAATGAGAAAGTAAATCCTTAGGATGGAGCACACAGGGAAAAAAAAGATTAATTGATTTGTGACTACAAGGAGGTTTATTCAGAACCGTATTTATCACTACAGTGTGTTTCAATCCGGCAGGAACTCCACTCAATTTTCTTCTGCAGCCTTTCTTTGCTGTTCAAGGAAATACATCAGCAAGAAGAGAGAAATGACACTTAATTTTAAGGAGCATCACCTTGCTTTAGAGAATAAACTCTCCCTGGAGCTGCAGCTCTGGGACACCTGCCCAGCGGACACCCAGGAGGGACCTGGCAGCTGACAGGGCCCAGAGCTCTGCTGCCACAGTGAAGGGACCCAGCTTTACATCCCAACTGGAGTCACTTTTCACCTCGGGGGACCTGAAGGTGACAAGCTGCTTGGAGTGGGAGATAGGGGAGGGAAAGGGAAGATGGAGGGAAAGGGAAGGATGCAGGAAAAGGGAGGATGTGCATTTTCACTGCTGTGCCTCCCTCCCCTCCCACAGCAGGAGCACCCACGGGCTGTGCCGGGGGTGCCAGGGACCCTCTGGCTCTGCAGACCTCAGCCCCGGAGCAGTTTGTCTGTAAAAGGCCCAGTGGAGGCCTCCTGCGGGTGAGGACTGAGTCCCGTTCCAGTCAAACAGCCCAAATTCTCCCTCAGCTCCCTCTGCACAGCAGCACCGGTGCCTTCTCCACCGGGCAGGAACTGGCCAGCTCCCTCATGTCTCTGCACACAGAAATGGCTCTGTTCTTCAAAGAACTCCCCGTTCACACCCCAAAAATCACCTCAAACACACCTGAGCCCCAGCCTGTTACACTCATCCCACAGGGAGACTGGTACCAGAAGCAGATAACTGACCCCAGGCAGGAGCTGGGCAGGTCCTCAGCTGGGAATTCTCGTGGATTCTGGTTCCCTGATCCTCCTGTCGTTCCCCTATTGCCTGTTCAAACACGCATTTGCTCCTATTTACCCACTACAGCCTTAAAATACACAGAGATTTCAACACTCTAAAGACAGGTTAATCATTTATTTATTGTTTGCTTCTTATTTCCGAGGCCTGAATTACATCATAATTACTTGAAGAGAGGCTCTAACAACCCAAGCTGTTTGTCTAGCAGCCTCATTTATTTTCGCACAGCAAAACCATTATTCCCCCCAAAAATCAGAACAAAATAAGAAAGATACCCTTGAGCACTTCATCCAATTTTAAAGCGAGAGCTGTGTTAGTGCACACGAGAGGCAGCAGCTGAATTCCCGATTTCAGGACAGATCCAGCAACAACCCTGGATCATCTGGCACAGCTCAGGCAACTCAGGAAGGAACAGGCAACTGCAGGAACTGGGCTGCCAAGGGGTTGGAAGGAGCAACGTGAGGGAAAGCTGATGTCCTGTGCAGTCCCCTGAGGGCAGCGAGGGGAAGCCCAGCCAGCCCAGGGGTGTTCCAGCTGTGCTGTCCCAGCAGGAGGAAGGAGAGGGGGTCAGGCAGGAGCCCAGGAATGCTGCAAAGCTCTGCCACAGACCTGCTTTGGGCTCCCTCTGTGCTTTGGGCCCCACCGCTCCTGCCCCCAGCCCGGGAACAGGAGCTGTGGGGTCAGAGCCACCCCCTCCTTGCTCTTGTCCTGCTGGTCCCAGACATCCTGGGGCTGGCTGGGTGCCGGGTGGGAGCCCTGTTCCATGGAGCTCTGCTCTGCTCCAGATGGAGAGGGAGAGGTATCCACACCCCTGGCAGTGCCCAAGGCCAGGCTGGACGGGGCTTGGAGCACCTTGGGACAGTGGAAGGTGTCCCTGCCATGGCCGGGGTGGAATGGGATGGGATTTAAGCTCCTTCCAGCCCAAACCAGTCTGGGACAAAACATAAAAATTCTCCCCACAAACACTCAGGACTCCCAGCGTTTGTCCCCGCACGGTCCCGGCCGTGCCTTGCCGCCAACCTTTAAGGAGGTTTTCCCTTAATTCCCAGTTTTCCCCGCTTCTTCTGGAAAATGAGCCATGACACATGAGCCATTTGCAATGCGCCGCAAGTGTGACATTGGCTGTATTTCCATGGCAACTCTCCCCCTGCATCCCCAGCCTCTGGATGTGCCTTCCCGGCAGAGCCAGGCTGCAGACACACATCATTATATTTAATCTGAACAAGTGTGTACCTGAGTTGACTTTATTTCATGAAACTGCATAAGAAATTAAATTCCTCTCACTATTTCCTGCTCTCCCATCCCGGTGTCATTACTTGCAGGGCTCTGCCATTACTTGTTGGCATTTTGCATCAGTACATAATGATACAATATCAGATAATGTTAAGATGCAGAAACCACTCCAAACATCAGACAGCAATTTTCTGCTCAGTTTCCCAATTTAACCTGAATTGATACTACACTGTAAGTCTGGATGAGGTTCAGGGACTGCTCTAATTAGAGCAGCATCTTGGGCAGCAGCACTCACTTGCATCCTGCCTTTCTGGTCCCGGCCTTGATAGGGCAATTAAGAGGCAGAAGAGAGAACTCCTCTCTAAGATCTGTCCTAATGAACAGCTCCAGGTCCTGTTACACCTCGTCCTCTGATCCTCCAGCACAGCGCAACTCTCAGCTCTCATGGAATTCATTGTGGTTTATAAATTCCACTTCAAATGGACAAGTTTAACTTCCCCTGCCCGGATAAAAGCCGTGGCATGGTGAGCACACCTCGCGGGGCACAACTCCTGCAGCTCCTGCAGCGAGGCCGGGGCAGCTCAGGAGATAAAAAGTGCCCAGCAGTGGCACCAGAGGCACGGGCAGGGCCTGAGCCCAGCAGTTCCCCTGCACAGGAGGCAGAACTCTGCCCTGGGCAGTGCCCAGCCCTGAGCAGGCTGCCCAAGGAGGGGCTGGAGTCTCCCTCAGCGGGGATATTCCAGAGCCCTCTGGACACACTCCTGTGCCTGCTGCTCTGGGATGGCTCTGCCTGAGCAGGGAGGTGGCACCAGGGACCCTCGGGAGTCCCTTCCAGCCTGGCCCAGTCCATGGCTCCCCACCTCTCCTACCCACTGGCACAGCAAATCTCCTGCTGACTCAACTTTCCCATCCCAGAGGCCACCAAAAGGACACTCAGCAGGTCACAGGCGATGGCAGCAGCCCAGCCCGAACTGGGGATTCACCCACTGCCCTCACACGAGACAGCAGCACATGGATGGATACCAAAGGACACTTCTTCCCTGCTGTCAGTCCAAGGAACCTGTGGGAGCTGTGCTGGCCCCCCAGGAATCCCCCTTGGCCCCGTGAGCCCCATGCAGGCAGGGGGACCCTGCCCACGCCTGTGGGATGGCAGCAGGGACTGAGGCAGGAGCTGCTCCAGGATAAATCCTTCTTCCACAGGGATCATGGAGAGCTGCACCTGGTGAGGAGCAGGGAGGCAGTGAAACATCCCCCTGAGTCCTCATTAGCCCCTTCTCCCCACAAAACCCTGCACGAGCTCAGAAGGTGGCCCAGCTTGGACAAGGCTCTCAGGCACAGGGGGGATTCCTGGGGCTGGCCAGTGCAGCCGGACGCTGAGGATCCTTGTGAGGCCCCTCCAGCTCAGGATGCTGTGTCCAGTGACTGTTCTGTGGTGCTACAGAGAGGACCCACGTCCCTGTGGGGGAACACAGACACAGCCCCACGGGGGCTGGGCCCCAACCCAGGGCATTCAGTGAACAACTCCGTGGCGTGTGATAAAAACCACTGGGTAGAAAGTGCCTGAAGGAGCCTTGGCTGCATTCTTCCCTCTTGGAAAGCCACTGGCAGGAGCTGCCTTCTGTGCAGCTCCATGGCCAAATGTAGGAGGAAAGCTGGCACATGGAAAAGCAGCAGGAATGTTCAAAGCAGGGACGGAGCCTTTTGTGCTGCCTTCATCTGAACTCAGTGGGGGGATCCCTGCAGCCCCAGAAACTCCTTTCAGCCAGTGCCTGTGGACAGAACTTCCTGCGTTTTCAGCCAAGCCTATGAGGATACAGAAAATAAACCCATCACACCCAGCTCTCACTGCCATGCCTAGTGGAAACAGAGCCTAAATGAGGCAAAGCCAGGATGAGATGAAAACTAAATAAAGCTAGTTTAAGCTATTAGAGATGCATCTTGCATCTCTCCTCAGGAACACTCCATGTTCACAGAGATGCTCGTGGCAGATGAAAACATCCACGTGGAAAACACGGAAGTTTAAATGATTCCAAGCAAAGCCACAGCAGCATTTGGTCACACATTTGGTGCACCCACCTCTCACGCCGTGGTTTGAGTGTCACCTGCACAGACACGAGGTTGTGTTATGTCGTTTATCAGAAATGGGGCAATCTGAGAATCTGAACCAGAAATGGCCCCATCACAGGTGTAACACGGTGTCAAATCCCAACAGGAACCAGAGGCCACACTTGGAATTTAAGCCACCACATCCCACCACACAGAAATGTCACCGCACCCAGTGACACCAGTGGCTGGGGATGGCCAAGAAGCAAAACTTTTCCAAAGAGGAGAAAAAAGGATTTCAGCATTTGTTTCACTCTGACTGGATGTAAGAGTTACTGGTTTTTCTCCTAGGGAAGGGGGAAAGATGAGAAAATCCCAGAATCACTGAGGTTGGAAAAGCTGTCCCAGTCCCAGCTGTGCCCGATGCCCACCTCATCCCCAGCCCAGAGCACCGAGTGCCACATCCAGGAATTCCTTGGGCACCTCCAGGGATGGGCACTCCAAACCTCCCTGGGCAGTTCTGAGGGCTGACCACCCTTTCCATGGGGAAATTCCTGCCGGTGTCCACCCTGAGCCTCCTCTGGCCCAGCCCGAGGCCGTTCCCTCCACGGCCCTTTCCAAAGGACAGCACCACCCCAGAGCAAGCACGTGGAGTACCTTGTTCAGGCTGTTTAGCAAAAATGGAATGCATCACCTGGGTCCAGCAGATCCCTGTGCACCCTCACCATGGTGACTGTGAGAGGATCTTGCTTCCAATGCCCTCCCACAGGTCTGGAGGGCTCCAAGCAAAGGCCTGGAAGCAAACCCCAAAATGCAGAACATGGCCCTGGGACCAGCCGAGCTTTGGGTTCCCATCCTTCAGCTCCCTGCTCTGACCCGAACCAACCTGCAGGGTGAGAGGTTTCACACCTCTCCCAAAACCCAGCCCCAGAGGCCCTTGGGCAAGCTTGGCTGCAGCTGCTGAGGCACCACTGAAACATCATTTTGGGGAAAAAATGGCAAAAAGAAGGAATTTAACCCAACACTTTTCCACCTGCATTCCAGAGGAGCCTCTCAGGTCCCACCGCTCCGGCTGCGGGTGAGGCCAGCACCAGCTCCTTTCTGGGGCCCCAGACTTGGGCTTCCAACTGTAACCCCTCTGTTTTCTGTCTCCACAATAATAAATCATTTCCCTTTAAAAGGAGTGGCTCCACTGCAATGTTCACTCGTGCACAGGAAATTAAGACTTGTTACAAAACTAATTGATGTGCCCTGCTGGCCACAGAGCCTCTCTGGACACAGACTGGGGGAGCACTTCCACGTGTCTGATCTGAGTTTTTCTAAACAGTGTTAGAAACAGCTGGAAAGTTCTGAACTTCATTTTTGCAAATGAAAAACTTCATCAAAATGAGCATTTACACACAGCTCGGGCAGGGCAGGGGAGGTGCCATCAAAAGTTCCATCCCTGAAAAATCTCCCAACTTTTTCATTTTTCAGTACTGAGGGTGCAAATCAGCCCAATTTCCTTTCATTAGGACTTGTTATGCTGTTCTTGCTTTCTCTGAAAAATTTCACAGGAGAGAAAGAATTCCCAACAAGCTTTAATTTGAACTGATTCCTATTCAACCCAATGAGGTCATGCATGTTTAATTACCATCATCCCTATTACGGACGGAAAATCAACTTCCTCTGATGTTGCTATGCTAATTAGCATCTCATTTGTTTGGCAATGGCATCACAGAACCGATGGAGATTACGGAAAGCCAAGAGCAAAAGGACCTGTACAGAGCACTGCAAGCAGTGGGCAGCCCTCAGCACAGTCCTGGATGGATCACAGGGATCCCATCCAGCACCATTTGGAGATTCCTTTTAGCTCTCCAAGGCAGGAACGTGCTCAAGGATTTTGCCACGCTGAACTTTCAGTGAGAAAAGAGGAAAAACGGATGAAAATATCATCCCACTCCTTGAAGTGCTGGGAATGGAGGGGGGTGGAATTAAAGACGAGGCTTTGAAGGGGACAAAGCGTTTGTGACATTCGAGGCTGCTCCAAACACTAGCTCAGGTCTCAGACTGGAAATGAAACATGGAATCATGGAGTGAGTTGGGTTGGGAGGGGCATTAAAAACCACCTCATTCCACCCCCTGCCATGGGCAAGGACACCTCCCACTGTCCCAGGCTGCTCCAAGCCCAGCCTGGCCTTGGGCACTGCCAGGGATCCAGGGGCAGCCTCAGCCTCTCTGTGCCAGCCCCTCCCCACCCTCCCCTACCCTGGGCACACTTTTGTAAATCCCTGGCAGCACTGGTGACCACCAGCTCCCTCCATCCCTTTGCCAGTCTGTCCCTGGGAAGCTCCCAGTTCCCTCTCAGTGACAATGACTTTTCCCCCTGATGATGCTGTTGCTTCAAGACTCTTCAAAAGTGAGCTGGGGTCAGGTACGAGAGCAAACAAAGCCAACTCAAAACCTGCCAGTGGACTGGAAATGCTGCTTTTTGCTCCCAGGGAAGAGGTAAACTTGATGCTAATCTTTGCTCCAAGCAAGTGTAATCCTTCTGCATCCCAATAAACTGTGGCATCTACAAGTACAGCTCCAGCACATCAGTGCAGTGATGTGTGCGACCCAAAATAAGAACATGAGGACCAGGAGACTGCTCTCCAGAGCAGCTGGGTCTGCAGAGCTCTGCCATGGTTATTAGGCTCGTTTAAGTACCAAATTAAGCAATGAGTGGGAGGAAAGACTGATGAAACCAGAATCTGATCTCCTGCTCCAAGTTTAACCTTCGCTTGGCAGCTCTGTCTGCTTCTATGCTGATTTTAATTTAGTAATGCGCTGATGATTTATTTCTATATTGAAGCCTGTTTCACAAAAGCTGAAAGAGAAACGACTGCAGGAACAGCAAATTCTCCCTCAGAGCTGAAATGAAGCCACCTCTGCAGGCTCACAGGGAACGTGGGCTGATTTAGGGCCAGCCAGGCCAAGGGAAGCACTGCTGCCTGGAAAATAAGCACTCACACTGCACTGTCCACCCTGCTAAATGGAAAACGTGGCTCTGCTGTAAGCCCTGAGCGCTGCTGGAGCTGCAGAGCCCCTTGCTTTGTGTCACAGCCTCCCTGGAAATCTTGGACACATCCAGAGTTCCTTGGATGGAAGATGTGGAGGCATCACCAGCCTGGTGCCACAGCCCACAAAAACTGCTAATCCTGGAGGATCCTCGTTCCCATGAATTCCCAAGTGACTTTTCCTGGCAGTGACTGCAGGTCCCCATCCCCAAATCAGACGGAACAATCCAGCAAAGCAGCCATCTGCTTCCCCAATCTCCTCATTCCTGTTCCAAAAGGAACTGGGATCTCTCCTCTCCTTCCTTTCCACTTTATTTTTAGAGCATCTTCAGCCAGAGCTCAGCTCCCCACCCTTAACACTTCACCCTGTGTGCTGCTCTCTCCTTCCAGCCACATTTTCTTCCAGCAGGAATATTCTAGTGGACACAACACATTTGGTGACCAGTGGACAGAGAGCTTTGCAACACAAAGAAAACAAAACATCTTGTGGATTAGACAGACCTACATCCTGAAACTCACTCTGAGGATGGGGAGAGCTTCAGCAGACTTCGTCATCTCAGAGAAAACCAGATTTTTCATTTTGTTCTCTCTGAGAAAAGTGACAAACCCATGACTGCCCACACACAAGTGCAGCTGCCTACGGACACAGAGAAAATGCAGAACTCCTGGAGTGAGTTTGTTTTCTGCTCTGGAGATGATACCCACACAGCTGTCCAGTGGAGCACAGAGATAAGCCTAAACACGGGGCTGACACAGCTCTCAGGAAGGGTTCCCACCCCTTTCCTTCCCCAAGAAGAAGCCGACAATGCTCTGAGACATCCCAGTTCCCTGGGGAAGAGGGGGAGGCTCAGGGGAAGGCTGTACAAGATTAATGGGGGGACTGGAGCACCTTCCCTATGGAGCCAGGCTGGGAAAGCTGGGATTGCTCAGCTGGGGAAGGGGAGGTTGTGTGGAGAGCTCAGAGCCCCTGCCAGGGTCTGCAGGGGCCACGGGGAAGCCAGAGAAGGGACCCTGCACCAGGAACTGGAGGGACAGGACACAGGGAATGGCTTCCCACTGCCAGAGGGCAGGGATGGATGGGATCTTGGGCAGGAATTGTTCCCTGGGAGGGTGGGCAGGCCCTGGCACAGGGTGCCCAGAGCAGCTGTGGCTGCCCCTGGATCCCTGGCAGTGCCCAAGGCCAGGCTGGGCACTGGGGCTGGGAGCAGCCTGGGATGGTGGAAGGACCAAGGTTTGCTCCCCCTGTGAAATTCCAACACATGCAAGGAAGAGCAGCTTCTAACACTCCCATTTTCCTGCATCAACTGCTCCATCCCAACAGCTTCATATCCTGATCTGCCTTAGTGTCCCTTCCAGTGCACACAGCCCACCAGGGAGCTTCCCAGTTCCTCCAAACTTGGAGCAAAATACATCAAACTTCATCCCCAAACCCTTTCTCAGTGCCAGCCTTTGCTTCTGCCTCTGATTTGGCCGCAAACATTCTTGACACGTTTAATGGTTGAACTGCAGTCCCACTCAGGACTGCCAGTTTCAAAATCTGATGTGGCACCTTCCCTGGAGCCTGCAGCTCTCCAAGTTTTTAGTTCTGCCTGCATGGAGTTCGTACCATGAGGAATTCACAATTCCTTGGCACCCAGCCTCAGCTGACTTCCCACACCTCGAGAAAAAGTTCTGTCACTGCAATAGGAAAAAAAAAGAACGTTCCCCTGACAAAGAAGCCAGAACCATGGGACCATGTGGCCATTAAATCCCTTTTGTGGAGAATCGTGGACACCTGGCAGCTGCTCTTTCCTCCCAGGGCCAGGCTTGACAGAAGAGCAGCGATAATGGGGTGCACATCTGTGGCTGTGACTGATGGCTTTTCTCACTGCCAGGAGAACAGAGCTGGGCTGGCACTGCCAGTGCTGGTGACAGGGGACCAGGGCCTCTGCAGGCATCAGTGCCCTGCTCAGCAGAGGGAAGAGCTCCTTCCCAACAGCCCCAGCAGTGACTTTGGGAAGGACTGACAGGGCAAACCCGAGCCTCCCTCTCTGCAGGGAGTGAGGAGCCTCTGGGCAGGCTGCTCTGGCTGTGGAGCCCACCCTGTGCCACCCTTCCCCAGCACCAAACCCTCCTCCAAAGGCCGGTGCTCCCAGTCAGACCAGTTTGCTGCAACCACTGAGGCCTTATAGCAGCCCTCAAAAATGCTGGCAGATGTTCACCTAAATATTTCATGTTTTTTTCTTCTGCCCTCCTAAACAGCTTCTTGCTGAAGGGAAAGCACAGGGAGTGCAGAGAGGAAGGGGAAGGACACCAGGCTGGTGTTCAGCAGGGGTGTCACAGTGCCAGCCACAGCTGTGGGCTGGGTTAATGCCATGCCAGGCCAGCACTACTCCCTGAACACATGCAAATTTAAGCCAGGCCTAAAGAAGGGAGGGGATGGGCTGCAGGGCACTGCAGGGCTGCTCCCCCCGGGCAGATGAGCCCGGAGCAGACCCAGCCCCGCAGGGACACCCGGGTTCTCTGTCCTGTGCCAGGCTCACAGCAGCCCCGTGTCCCCAGCAGAGCTGAGCCTGCCTGGGCACTGAGCAGAGCACAGCGAGCACGAGTCAGATCAGGCTCAGAACAAGCCCAGCCTGTGCTCATTAGCAAGGACCTGCTCGTTCTCTGACAGCAGAGCAGCTACGAGGCACCAGGGATGTGAGCAAGGTGTTCATGAAGCACCACGGGGCCCACACGGGGCACGGGGCTCCCTCGGCTGTCACGGCACAACCTCGGCCAGAGCTGCTCCCTCCTCCATCCCCCTGGAGCAGCCTTGGGCTCTGCCCAGGCCCTCTCAGCACTGGAAGCACCGAGGGTTTCTGATTCTGAGACCCCAGAAATATTAACGAGCTCTGAGGACTCCTCCCCACCTCACGGCCTGTCCAGGTAGGGTTCATTCCCCGGAGCCAAGGCTGAGGAGCTCGTGGTGGGGAAGGTGGGAGCAGCACCTGGCCAAGCCCTGCAGGATCAGCAGGGCTGATGCTCACCCGTGAAGCTCCTACAAATGAGCTTCTGTGGGTAGGCAGCCCAGAGCCAGCCCCAGGTATGTCATTTCCAGCCCTGACAGGATCTGGAGCATCCAAAAACAGCAACTAAAATGTGTTCCTGGGTGACTTCACTTGCACATGGATGCCAGAATTCCCTGGCAGCAGTGCAGGCCGCGGTGCTCAGGCTGTGCTTTGAAGGAGCCCAGCAGTAACTCCACCAAGGGACAGCCTGGGTGCAGAAGGCACCAAATCCCAGCTCTGGAGGTGTTCATCCCCAAAGGTGAGGTGGGGAAAGGGCAGGGCACCCACAGGTGTCATGGAGTCCCAGCATGGGTTGGGTTGGGAGGGACCCCAAAGCCCACCCAGTGCCACCCCTGCCATGGCAGGGACACCTCCCACTGTCCCAGGCTGCTCCCAGCCCCAGTGTCCAGCCTGGCCTTGGGCACTGCCAGGGATCCAGGGGCAGCCACAGCTGCTCTGGGCACCCTGGGCCAGGGCCTCCCACCTTCACACACAGGAATTCCATCCCAGTATCCCATCTAAACCCCCTCTCAGTTCAGTGCCACCTGCCTTGTCCTGTCACTCCAGGTCCTTGTACAAAGTCCCTCTCCAGTCTCCTGTAGCCTCTTCAGGCCCTGCAAGGCCCCAGTCAGGTCACCCCAGAGCTTCTCCTCTCCAGGTGAACACCCTCAGCTCTCCCAGCCTCTCCTCCCAGCAGAGCTGCTCCATCCCTCTGCTCATCTCATCCTGGAGCCTCCTCTGGGCTCCTCCAGCAGCTCCAGGCCCTCCCTGTGCTGGGCCAGGGCTGGGGCAGCTCTGCAGGTGGGGTCTCAAGGACCATCATAACCCTCCCAGCTGCTCTCCCTTGGATCTCCCATTTGGAGATTTCCAAAGCCGTGCTGGAAGCCCGGGATGAAGGGAGGTGGCTCTGCCTGGGTTTGCCAGGGCCCTGCTCACACCCCTGGGCAGACACTCCACAAGCACCAGGAAAGCATTCCAGGGTGGAATCTCAGGGAGGTTCAGTTCAGACTCTGCAGCACAAGCAGCAGGCGGGGGCTCCCAGGGAGGGATGGCAGAGTTTGTGGAACCTCCCGTGCTCCACGGCTGAGCCAGCTGGGAGCTCCTGGGGCATCCAGCACCTCCTGCTGCAGCCTGCCAGGGTGAGAGCAGGGATCCATTTTTCCTTTGACATAATCTAGGCCTATTTATGCACCACTGACGGCAAAGGACAGTGAATTAAAGTGCACATGAAAGGAAATCACAGCCCTCAGCACTGGCTCTCCAGCACTCTCTGAGGGCTGTGTGATGAAGGGCTGCTCTGCTTTGTCACCGAGCGCCACCGGCTCAATTATCACCGCTTTGTTTTGAGTCCCCACCTCCAAAGTCATTAAATACTCCCTTTCTAATGAAAATGGACTGGTTTTGGCCAATAAATCACTTAAAAGCCATCTGCCAATGAAAAAAAATTCAAAGAGCCAAATTCCCCCAACTCCTCCTCGCATATTTTTCGCCTCTGCTTTGGTTTTAGAGGAAAAATATGTTTGGATAATCCATCAACGGCAGCTTTCTCCTGGGAAGTGTGAACAGACCACAGAAAAGGCTCCGCTTGGCTTTGACTTCCAAAATCACTTCATGGACCACTCGGAAACAATTCAGGCAGCGGGGTACGAGCTCCGAATATTGGTGCTGCCCCAGATTGTTTTGTTTTCATTAATAAGATTATTGCAGTGAGAACAGGCTCTCTGAAGCTTAATTTTCCCAGCAATTGTTAAATAATTCAATACTCATCTTTTCTGTCTCTTTAATGCCTCTGAAAAATCAAAACCCTTCACAAATTAAAGGCCAAATCCTGTTTACTCTTTCCATTTCTAAAGCAACTCTGACATCAGTAAAGGCTGCTTTTGTGACTTGGGCTCAGATTGAAGTTCTGTCAGTGCGAGTAGTTTTTATTTTTTCAATCAGGAGCATAATTTTTTTTTCCTTTTAAATCAAAATAATTCTCCTATGCAAGGCTATAAAACTACAAAAGCAAATGTTTCCAGTATGGCCAGTGTGGTTTTCTTCATAAAAAGGATTATGTGAACATTTTCTACCAATGAACTACAGCTCCCTTCAGGAAGGAGAATTTGCTCCCTTGTCTGCACCTCTTGTCCCTGAAGGGACAAGCCAGAGGCTCAGTGTCCCTGCCCAGTTTTCAGGGCCCTTCAGGGAGAAGCTGGGCTGACTGGTGCTGGAAGGATTTATTTGCAATAACGCCTTCGAGTTGGGCAAGAGTGGTGGTTTTGTAGAACCACAGAATAACCTGAGCTGGAAGGGACCCACAGGATCACATCCAGGAGCTCCAGACCTTTCTTACCTTGCCCCAAACTGCCCCCAGAGCAGAGCGGAACAGCCACAACATCTTTAAAAAGTGTCCCCTGACTCCCAGAAAGCTGATGGAATTCACAGCATCATCAACGAGCAAAGAAAGGCCTCCTGCACTTATTTTCATCCAGGAATGAAGGAAACAACCGAGGAACCCCCAAGTTACTTTCCTGACTCCAGCCAGCCACTTCTCAGGCAAAGCAGGGAAATGTTCTGGTGAGAAGAAGCCCCACCCAAGGCTGGGCAGGACTCCAGAGGGTTCCACCTGCACCAGGCTGGAGGCTCAGCACCCCCAGATGGATCTCCCCCATCCCAGGAGAGGCACATCCTCCCCTGGGGCAGATATTTAATGCTGAACCCCGATCCCGCTCCGTGCCCCCAAATGTCCCACCTCAAGAGTGCTCAGACACTGCTTTTGCAAGGTCACTTGGCCAACCCAGCCAGGCACGAGCCCACCCAGGTCCCTCTGCCACGTCCCTGTGCCAACCCTGCCCACAACACCGGGAAGCTGCACGAACATGGGTCCTCTGCTCCAGAAGCTTCTCCCTAACCCACAGAACAATCACACAGCTTTGGGCCCCCTCCCAAACCCTGCTGCGGGGTGGGGGCCTTGCCAGGTTGCAGCAAGAGTTGGATCTTCTGCTCCGGATGCTGCCAGTCCCAAGGAGAGGCTTCCAAGAACGCCAAGATCTGGAACTGGCATCCATGGAGAGCCTGCTTATGCCATGGGCTGCTGCCAGCCAGCTGCAGGTGCACAGACCTCAGGTGCCCCTCGGCAGAGGCTCTCCAGGCAGTGACATCAATCTGCTCATCTTGTACAAGCCGACACCACTACAAATTATTGCACTTGGCACTAAATTAGGCGGCATTAAAAACGGGCAGATGAAGAACTCCTCATAAAGGGGCCCAGCAGCAGCAATCTGAGCTCCAACACGTCCGTGGCAGCTTTCTCACACCACAGGGAATCTCTGGGAAGTTTAAGAGCTTCAAATTAGCACGCCAGGGAGTGAAAGTCACTTTGTGCAGCCAGTTGAGGATCACTTCTCCCAGTAACATAAAAATCCAGAAAGTCAATTAAAACATTTTTTACTATGTGGCCTCAAATCATCCCCCAAAAAACCCTCAGCACTGAAAGGAAAACCCAGGCTGAGAACACTGAAGAGGTTCTTGCTGGAGTACTTTAGAAGCTGATAAAGCACTTGATGGTTTTAATTTAATCTGGAGATGGATGACAAAGTTATTGAGGTCGTGATTCTGACCTAAATCTTCCCTCTCCTACATTTCGAGCCTGAGCAAGACTGACACTAATTAAACAAAAAAAATTCCCTCAATTTCCTCTCTACAAGGCTGGGTTGGAAGGGGCTTGGAGCAGCCTGGGACAATGGAAAGTGTCCCTGCCATGGCAGGGGGTGGAACAGGATGGGCTTTAAGGTCCCTCCCAATCCAAAATTTTCTGGGATTCTTCTGTTATTTGTTTTCAGGTTTTCAGAGCTTCATTCTCTGTGGCAGCCAGGAGTGATCAGACCTTGGTTTTCAGCTTCACATCCCTGGAAGCACAAGCCTGCAGGAGCTGAGGATGGATGGGTTTGGTTTGTTGAGGTGTTCACACAACGAGATGTTTGCAGCAGCTCTTTCCAGAAGCACCAACAAAGCCTTGCCTGGGGAAGAGCCACAGAATCCCAGACTGGGTTGGGTTGGAAGGGACCTCGAAGCCCACCCAGTGCCACCCCTGCCATGGCAGGGACACCTCCCACTGTCCCAGGCTGCTCCCAGCCCTGTCCAGCCTGGCCTTGGGCACTGCCAGGTTGTTCCCATGCTGGGAACCTTTTGGAGATCCAGGGGTTTTGCTGGAAATTTTGCTGAGCCCTGAACATGGAACTGCAGCCAGTGCAGGGATGGAGGAGAGCCAGACTTCAAGGGAGATGAAGGATTTGGGGGGCCAACAGAGAGCTTTGGTTTCCTTGACCTGCTCAAGGAGAGCGGCTTCAGAGCCTGGGGTGGATCACCAGTGCCAACAATTTATCTTCCTGTTTGATTTAAATTTTATCTGTTTAAGTTTCATATGAAGCCATTGAAGAGCTCCATGAGCCTTCTGCAGCTGTTGGGACATTCCCACACATCCCATCCCATCCCATCCCATCCCATCCCATCCCATCCCATCCCATCCCATCCCNTCTCACGCATTCCAGGTGAGGTTTCCAAAAACAAATTCTCACTTCACCGCCCCACATCTGGCCCCTATGGAAATCTTTCCCTCAACTTCGGAATGCCAGAAGAGTGAGAACATTTTACAGCCATCTTGACGCAGAATCAGGGATCTTCCTGCAGTTTGGAGATTGTTAAAGCCAGAAAAAAACTAATTTAAAAAATATTCAGCATTTTGTACAAACACTTCAAGATTTTTTCAAAACA
>VYXC01011060.1:135515-184032 GCA_013397175.1 Platysteira castanea
ACCCAGGAAATATCCTGAAAATTCTGCCTTTTCCTCACTCCTGTGTCCAGCAGTTTGCATCATTCCTGAGCTGCCTTCTGCCACGTTGAGCACCTCAGTGGTGATGAAATGATTTATAAGAGTTATAATCTTTATAATAATAAATCTTTATTATAATTTATAATAAAAATTTATAATTTTTAAGCAAACCTGTCTGAATCTGTTATTGAGGGTGTGATGTGCACCTTGCTAACCCTGCAAGGGTGGAGATGTGCTACAGGAATGACTCAGCCCAGGCCTGGAGATCCTCTTCCATCTCTTTATGGAAGTGGAGGTTATTCCCAAGAGCCCATGGCTATTTCAGAGTTTGTGCAAATCCCGTGTGCACAGAAGTTTCAGGCTGTTACAGTGGCCTGAAAGAAGTCCTAGGAATTAGACTAGGAGAGGAAAGAAACAGCATTTATTTAATTAAAACAAAGAAAACACCTTTGAGCTTTGGAACACCATCATGGGATGATGGCTGCAGGAAGCCCCGTGGAAAAATCAATAGTTAGTGGTTTCTGGAGTTAATAAATAAATGTAATAATGATCCCACCACAAATCCCTAAGGTCCTACCACCAGGGAAAGCCCAGGCACCAGAGAGGGGCAGCTCAGCACACCCGAGCTCTGAATGAAGAACAGTTTAATTAAACACAAACAGTTTGTTAAGCAGCAGAACCTTCTCTCCACTCCTGGGCCATATTCAATAACCTAAAACTCCTCTGTTTTTCCCATCTCGACCCCTGCATCATTCCCACATCTGGGATGAAGTTTGCTCTTTCCTACATACACTGCAAGAGCAAATCCATTAACATTTGTGAGGCTGAGACAGCAGGTAATTGGGCGGGTTAATTAACGCTATTTTCACCTTTATAAAAACCCCCAAACCTATCAGCCCTTCTATTCTTTCCCAGCCCATAACTCTCAAACCCCATTTCCTCCTCACGACGATCTTAATTCTAATTAAATGAGCTTTTGTCTCCAGCACCAGTAAAGGTGAAGAGCCACACAAAACGCCTGCAGCGTGGCCCTGTCTGGAGCCCAGTTTAGCCTAAAGGCTGGCTCCCAGCTGCCATCTGTGCACGGCAGGCCTGCAGAGAGGCTTCTTGCCAGCTCTGGGGCNCTGTGTCCAGCAGTTTGCATCATTCCTGAGCTGCCTTCTGCCACGTTGAGCACCTCAGTGGTGATGAAATGATTTATAAGAGTTATAATCTTTATAATAATAAATCTTTATTATAATTTATAATAAAAATTTATAATTTTTAAGCAAACCTGTCTGAATCTGTTATTGAGGGTGTGATGTGCACCTTGCTAACCCTGCAAGGGTGGAGATGTGCTACAGGAATGACTCAGCCCAGGCCTGGAGATCCTCTTCCATCTCTTTATGGAAGTGGAGGTTATTCCCAAGAGCCCATGGCTATTTCAGAGTTTGTGCAAATCCCGTGTGCACAGAAGTTTCAGGCTGTTACAGTGGCCTGAAAGAAGTCCTAGGAATTAGACTAGGAGAGGAAAGAAACAGCATTTATTTAATTAAAACAAAGAAAACACCTTTGAGCTTTGGAACACCATCATGGGATGATGGCTGCAGGAAGCCCCGTGGAAAAATCAATAGTTAGTGGTTTCTGGAGTTAATAAATAAATGTAATAATGATCCCACCACAAATCCCTAAGGTCCTAC
Source organism: Platysteira castanea (assembly GCA_013397175.1). Lineage (NCBI taxonomy): Eukaryota > Metazoa > Chordata > Aves > Passeriformes > Platysteira > Platysteira castanea. The sequence goes on from VYXC01011060.1 coordinate 137,213, forward strand.
CACCAGGGAAAGCCCAGGCACCAGAGAGGGGCAGCTCAGACACCTGAGCTCTGACTGAAGAACAGTTTAATTAAACACAAACAGTTTGTTAAGCAGCAGAACCTTCTCTCCACTCCTGGGCCATATTCAATAACCTAAAACTCCTCTGTTTTTCCCATCTCGACCCCTGCATCATTCCCACATCTGGGATGAAGTTTGCTCTTTCCTACATACACTGCAAGAGCAAATCCATTAACATGTGTGAGGCTGAGACAGCAGGTAATTGGGTGGGTTAATTAACACTATTTTCACCTTTATAAAAACCCCCAAACCTATCAGCCCTTCTATTCTTTCCCAGCCCATAACTCTCAAACCCCATTTCCTCCTCACGACGATCTTAATTCTAATTAAATGAGCTTTTGTCTCCAGCACCAGTAAAGGTGAAGAGCCACACAAAACGCCTGCAGCGTGGCCCTGTCTGGAGCCCAGTTTAGCCTAAAGGCTGGCTCCCAGCTGCCATCTGTGCACGGCAGGCCTGCAGAGAGGCTTCTTGCCAGCTCTGGGGCCACCTGAGGGCTCCTCCAGCCCCAGCACCTAAGGGGGGTGTCCCAAGGGAGCTGCTCTGCCTCTGCCTGCACTGCTCCGCACAGCCATGCGTGGAAAAGGCAAAGAGAAAGTTGGGAAATTCTACCCTGTAAATAACCCAACCTGTCCGGGGAGGTGGTGGAGTCACCACCCCTGAAGTGTTCAAAGAATGGGCAGAGCTGGCATCTCACAACGTGGTTTATTGGGCTCTCAATGTGGTTTATAAGACCCTGAGGGTCTTGGAGAGCTCTTCCACCCTCAGGGGCTCTGTGGTGTCAGTGGCAGCAGGGTCACTGCACTGTCCCCTCACTGCTGAGGGACCCAGGCAGCAAAGATCCGGGTTTCACAGCTCCTGCCAGCAGGGAAGTGTGGCCAGCCCCATTTCTGTGCTCAGGTGAGTGTCCCCCAGCCCCAAGGCTGCTCAGCCTTCCCTCACGTGGCTCCTGGACAGATCCAGGGGCAGGAGAGCATTTCATTGTTTCCCTGGACCCCTGGAGCCATCAGGATCTCACACCTGTAATTACAGATCCCGGGGCTGCCACTGAAGCACCATCAGCACATGGAGCCAGAAATCTCCCAGATTTCAGCAGCTTTTGGACCAAAGCTGCTGTGACACAACCAAACCAGGTCAGGCAGGAGGAGCTGCTGGCTCTGGGGGTCACACCAGTGAAACAACAGGCTCCAGACCTCGAGAAGCCTCAAAAAAGCTCATGTTCTGTCAGTGGGAAAGAAATCATTCTTGAGGATGCTAAAAAGGTGCATCCCACCACGGGATACTCCAGGACCAGGCCACCAATCTGCTGTTTCACAGCATTTCCATAGATCTCACTTGGATTTCCCACAGGTCCCTGAAAACATCAGCTTTCTTCCATTTCTCGTGGCCTCAGGGGTTTTCTGGACCCTCAGCAAACCCTGATCAACGCCTGTCATTGATGACTGGGTAAATCCTGGCTACATCTCCACAGCAGAGCACACCCAGCACGGAGTGCAGGCACGGATTCCCTCCCAACACCCATCAGCACCAGGAAATCCTGCAGCAGCTCGCTCTGGTGGAGGTCAGGGTCTCTGTGACGACCATTTCAAATGTCATTTTCTGTCTGCCTCTTCTGGGAGAGCTAATTCAGCCACGAGCCATTACCCTGGCATCACAGTTCTACCTCCTGCACGGAGGCAGGCAGAGCCTGGCAAGGCAAGCCTGGCTGTGAAGTCAGGCCCAGCTAGTGCTGAGAGTGGGGGGATCTTTGGTGTGTCAGCATTTTAAACGTGAATCTGACAAAAATACAGCAGGAGATGTATTGCAGACCCCAGGTATGACAGCAGCAGTGCTCCCAGGGATTAAGGGAGGCTGGTTCTGGCAGGGTATTACTGGATAAAGCAGGGCCTGGAGCCAGGCTGAGACTGGGCCATACTTTAGATTAATTTCATTTAAAGAGGCCATCAGCTCTCTGCCTGGATAATCGTATCTGGGAATTAGCCACGAGAGGAAACTGCCCCAGACATGGCCACAAATTCTGTCTGCAGCCCCCACTGAATGTGTTTGGTCACTCGTGGGCTCGCAGGGCTGGAGCAGGGAACTTCTCCTGGGGCTGCCACACTCCCCACGCACCGAGAGTAAACCCAAAATTAAGGGATAAACTCTTTACTCCCACCCTTTAATCCTAAAATATCTTTTAAAAACGAGTGTACCTGTGCATGCTGTGATTTCCAACCTGCCTCCAGTCCCATGCACAGTTACGTGGAGCACTGCACTCGTGTCCCTTCCACACAAATATCCCTACAAAGTGCAGATTTTCATAGCATGGTGTGGCACAAAAATAACTGCAGCCGTCATTTCTGGGCCGTGCATGGTCCCACAGTGGGACAGCACGTGTCATCAGCCTCCTCTGGGGACACTGCCCATTTATCCTCTCTGATCCTCCCCCGGTGCCTGCTGAGGCTGTCATTTCAGGTGTTTGGTTACTGAACATGGCTGGGAGCTTCCCGGGTGTCCCAGGGCCGTGTCCTTCCCCCGGCTCCCTCAAACCCCCGAGGCCTCAGCAGCAGAACCCACGTCAGCTGCCTTTAACAAATCCAGGTGTCTCCAGAAGCCTCCTCTGAGCTCTTTCCCATGTTCCTCCCACTCAGCAGTGCTCAGAGCTGGGCTGGCAGATCCCTGGGATTACCATGGGGGTAATGGGGCAGCCCCTGCTCCAGGGTTGTCTCCAAATAAGGGTACACAAAGGTTGTAGGAACCCCAGATAAGAGCCTCTCCCAGCTCCCAGCTCCTCCTGTTTGCAGCCAGCTGAAATGCGTGGCTGTGATGCTCAGTGTCCTGCCCAGATTTCAGCACCATGCCCACACATTTTTTAAGATGAAACCAGCACCAGAACAACCCAGCAGCAGGAGCCAGCTCCCACAGCAAACCCTCCCCTTCTGTGGGGCAGCAGCAGGTCCATCCCCAGGCAGCACCTCTGGTTCTCAGCACCAGACCAGGGGAAATGAACGTGCTGTGAGATGTGGAGCTGTGCAGAAGTGTCCGGCATCCCCGGGACCCCATTTACTCCTGGCTCATTGGTAACCCCAAACTGGTCCATGTCTGGGGAGCCTGGGGCAAAGCCACGTCCTAAAGAACCAAAATCCTGCTTGTGTAGGTCCTGACCTCCCCACTCCAACTCCTCACGATCACCCAACCCTCCAGCTCCCCACAGGTCTCAGCTCAGAAACTCCTCAGCTCATCACTCTCTGCCTTCTCATCCCCCCTCACATCAAACACCTTCCCAAAACCAACATCAAACACCTTCCAAAACCAACATCAAACACCTTCCAAAAACCAACATCAAACACCTTCCAAAAACCAACTGACCCAACCTCACCTCCCCTCACATCAAACACCAACTTCCAAAACCAACCCACAAAACCTCATCCCCCCTGCCACCAAACACCTTCCAAAATCATCTCCCCTGCCACCAAACACCTTCCCAAACCAACCAAACCTCATGTCCCCTGCCACCAAACACCTTCCCAAACCAAAGCTGTCCCTCCCCACGTGGCTCTGCCTCAGTGTGTCTGTAACCACCCCCCAAGTGCACTGACACAGACTCAAACTCCATTTTGTGAGCACAACAGAGCAGAAGGTGTTCCCAGACCTTTAAATGTCCCACAGGGGGTCTGATTTCCTCGGTCCCCTCAGCTGACAGGTTTTGAAGCCCAGCCAGCTCCCAGGGGTGTCACAGTCACAGGAGATGCTCCACATGCCAAAGCTTTCCTGATCTCCCAACTGCACCACTTCAGTTTAATAAAAGAGGTTGTTCTTCCTCGACTTCTGTATTTACTGGCTGAGAAAGGTTTATCCCAGCAGTGCTGATCCCCTTTTATCACCCTCCAGGGCTCCAGCAGGAGCTGCCAGCACCACACTGCTCACACCCCGCCTGATTTTGGATTCCTCAGCTCTGCCTTCTGCACGGCCCAGCCATCCATGAACAAGCCCAGCAGCCTGGATTTGGTTAAAATAGCTGTTTATTTGTCAAAGCCCTGATTCCTGTCCAGAATAAACAGACAGTTCCTGCACTGAGGGCTGAATGAGCTGCGTGGCACACGGGAGCCAAAGGAGTGACAAGAGGTCTCTGTGTGAATGGGAACAGACCTAATTCCAGCTCCAGGGATTACGCAGTGACCACAGCAGAGCTGCTTGGGCTCAGCACTCCCAGCAGGCAGGGGCTGCACCTGCAGCTGCTCTGGGCCTGAGGAGAAGGCTCCTGCAGACAAACCACCTCGGGGGCCGGGGGATCCGGCCCCCCTGGCCACACACCACTGCTGCTCAGAGCATCACCCGGGACACTGGGGGCTGGGGAGGCAAAACCTCTGAGCTGGGCACACAGAGCAGCCCCAGCTCCCACCCACAGCCAGCTCTTCCCTGCCCTCCTGCTCTGCTTCTGGGCTCATCCCAGCCCTAAAGCCTGGCAGGGCTGGAGCACATTTCAGAGCTGCCAACCCTTCTGCTGGAGTGTTACAACAGCCTGAGACAGATTTTTCCAAAGTTTGCCCTGGGAGGAGAGGGACTTTCCATCCAGGAAAGCACAGTGCTGTGTTTCATGGATCCACACTCGATCCATCCCAGGGGAATAATCCCCTCGTCTCTCATGGTTTGCACAAACTCAGCACTGGAACTGAGGCAAAGCCACTTTGTCACCTGCACTTCAACACCAGGCTGGACAAATCTGCACGGTTCCTGCACCTCCCCAGTGGGTTTGTTACCAAAAACCTTTCCCAAACCCCTCCACCCCTCCAAACCCTCCCTGGCTCCTGTCACACAGCTGGGGGAGGTTATGACGTTGTCCCTGCCTCTCCCAGGTGGCTGCCTCACTTCATCTTCCTGCATTTTCACAGAACCATGGAATGGGCTGGGTGGGAAGGGACCTTAAAGCCCATCCAGAGCCACCCCTGCCACAGCAGGGACACCTCCCCCTGTCCCAGGCTGCTCCCAGCCCCAGTGTCCAGCCTGGCCTTGGGCACTGCCAGGGATCCAGGGGCAGCCACAGCTGCTCTGGGCACCCTGTGCCAGCGCCTGCCCACCCTCCCAGGGAACAATTCCTGCCCAAGATCCCATCCACCTCTGCTCTGCTTGAAGCCATTCCCCTTCCCCCTGTCACTCCAGGGTTGTGTGTGTCCCTCTCCAGCTCTCCCACAAGAGCTGAATGCCTCCCTGCCCCTGGTGATGGTCAGCGAGTGCCCCCAGCCCTGGGGATGGTCAGTGAGTGCCCTCAGCCCCGGCGATGGTCAGTGAGTGCCCTCAGCCCCAGCGATGGTCAGTGAGTGCCCCCAGTGATGATCAGTGAGTGCCCCCAGCACTGGCGATGGTCAGTGAGTGCCCCCAGTGATGGTCAGTGAGTGCCCCCAGTGATGGTCAGTGAGTGCCCCCAGCCCTGGCGATGGTCAGTGAGTGCCCTCAGCCCCAGTGATGGTCAGTGAGTGCCCCCAGCCCCGGCCGTACCTGATGGGCAGGGAGGGGTCCCCGGCGTCCCACCAGTCCTTGGGGGGGCTGATGTACATGCACCACAGCTCCCAGCTGTAGCCGTGAGCCGAGTTCTCGTAGCGCTGCACCTCGAAGTTGTCCTGCTTGATGTTGTCGATGGAGGGCAGGATCACCCTCTTCCTGTTCTCCTGGATCCGGGACAGCACCGGCTCGGCCCTGGGGGGACAGGGGCCAAGCACAGCAGGAGAGGGTCAGCTCCCCGCAGCCTCCACTCGATTCCTCCCCAGACCCCACCCGGCCCTGCCCTCCGGCAGTGGGGAGCCGTTCCCTGTGTCCCGGCACTCCCGGCCCTTGTCCCAAGCCCCTCTCCAGCTTTCTTGGGGGCTCCCTTTGGTTCTGGAATCTCCTCAGAGCCTTCTCTTCTCCAGCTGAACACCGCCAGCTCTCTCAGCCTGTCCTCACAGACGAAGTGCTCCAGCCCTTCGTGTTCCTCCTCTGGACCCACTCCAACAGGTCCATGTCCCTCTTGTGCTGGAGGAAAAAATGATCCCTGGGCTGGGAAACCTGGCTGGAAACCTTCCCCTCTGTAAAGCAAGGCTAGGAAGGGTGTGCTTGGTTTAAACCATGCTTGAACTAGTCCAGACTTTGCCCCAGACCCCAAAGCCTCGGGCAGAACAGGGTAAATTCTTGAAAGCGGGACTGTTTGAAGGGTCTTTTTTCCCCTGGGATGCAGTTTGATGATACATTGCTAAAAAATTCATCTTGGGGATGCAGTTTTATGACTTTATAGCTAAAAATCCCCTCTCGGGGCCATTCACACGTGTTCAGAGCAGGGGGTGTGCTCAGCCTCACCTCTGCAGCCAAGAGCCGCCCGGGCTCAGCGTGCCCACACCAGGGGAATTTGGGGGAACTGGTACTCCCAGTGCCCCAGTAACAGCAGCAGGTGGGAAACAGAGAGAGCCAAGCCCACACTGCAGCAATGCCTCCTCTCTATCCCCACGAAAGAGCTGCCAAAGCTCAGTCAGTGGGAGCTCCTCAGTGAATCGGGCGTGAGGACTGAGCGAGCAGAGGGAGGAATGCTCAGCTGGGAATACAGGTCCCAACACAGCAAACAGCTCCTAAAGACCCCCTTCAGCTGCACTGCCACTAAAAAGGACTCAGGAACAGTGCAGAACTCTGGTGCTAACAGCTGCAAACAGGTTTTTTGTGGCTGTTACTGTGCTCAAATTCAACACAAGCTTATCTTCTTCCACCTCCACTTTTCTAAACATGGACCATTTACTTTTTACACTTGGTTAAAGAAAAAAAATCCCTTTCAGGCTCCTGTCATGATATAGATTCAAACTTAAGCCACTTGAGCTCAAATGTTTTGAATCTCTCTGAAAAAGACCCTTATGAAACACCTTTTGTTGCTTCTGCACCTCTGCACTTATTCCCAGCAGCAGAGGAAACAAATCAATGCAAAGCATCTGAGCCTTCCCCACTGGGATCCAGCAACGGGCCCAGAAGTGGGAAACACTTTCTCCTTCACTCCCTTGCTGCCTGGGCTTTTTTAAACTTGCAGGAATTCTTAAGGCCAAGGGAATGGGAAATCATCCTGAAAAATATAAACAGGGAGCAGGGAAAGTGCACACATAAAGGGAAGGAACAGAGAAGGATTACAAGGAACAAGGGCAAGGAGAGGTTTTCCTGACACGTTCCCGCCATGCCGTTCCATCCAGAAGGAATCCAGAAGGATGCTATAGGAAGGATTAACAAGGCAGAGGGCTTGTGTGTCGTTCTGTGGGGACACATCCCTGTTGCTATAGGACACAAGAAAGGAGAGGGACTCTTGCTAGGTTGAGCAGAAAGAGGAAAAAGGAGAAGTTTATTTTCATGTCTCATACTTATAGGTTTCTCAGTTCCACAAGGGATTGGAGGACATGTCACTTCCTCTTCAATCCCACTGGAGAAAAAGGATGCTCATCAAAAATTCTCTCATGGTACAAGAATGTAAACAAAAGAGGACAGTTAAGTAAACATTAGCTATTATTTACATAAACTCCGTGAGAAAAATTAGCTGACTCCATATTACCACAGAAGGTTTAGCAAAAAACACATCCCTACAGAAGGATGGACATTGCTGGGTCAGGGCACCCCCCGAGCACCTACCAGCCAGCAGTGAACTCCACGTGGGCATCGAAGAACCCGGTGACCTGGCCCGTGGCAGCTTTCCAGCCCTCGATGCGGGCCCGGATCAGCCCTTCCCTCTTCTGGTTCCTCACGACCTTGACCAGCCCCGGGTAGCGCTTGTTGACGTACTCCTCCAGCGGCGCCTTCAGCTCCTCTGGGGACAAGGACACCGAGCCGTGGCAAGGGGCAACAGCTCGCACTGATGCCACCATGACTTTCTGCCTTTCCTTTTACACCCCTTTTCTATACCCTTTTATACAGCTTTTGTGTATCCTCAGTGCTTTTAGCCCACATCCATGTCATTCCCTGAGTCTGGTAACTCAGCTGAGACCCAAAGTTCCATCAAGCCAGGAGACCAAACATCCCGGAGGCCTCGCAGTTGGAGACCAGAAAGCCCCAGAAACCAAGGTCCTCTCTAGAACACATTGTGTAAACTAAGATAGGCCCATCCAGGGAGGACTCCTCAGAATGGGAGGTTCATTCGAGTCTCTCACTGGGGAGTCTTTGCTAGATGTGCTCATTTGCAAGGCCTATAAATTGTAGACGTGATCTCTCGTGTGGGGGCATTTCAGTGCATTCCACGTGGGCAAAGTGCTGCACCTAAGGATGCTTAAATAAACACCGAGGTAAAAAACCCTTTTCCCTTAACCGTGTTTGGCTCTTAATTTTAAGACCAGCGAAAGGTAACATCACCTGAGACAGCCCCACTCTGGGGAGGGATCTGAGCAGGATCACTGGGGCCAAACCCCTCTGCAGCCCGGCGGGAGGGACACAACCACCTGGGGTCAAGCAACGCCGGTTTGCACAAGATGGACCCAGCACAACCCACACAGAAGAAGCTTGAGGTGGCCCAGAACGCTGCTGCTGGGCCGGTGAGGAGCCCACGGGCCACCTCGGAGGCCATGGGCAGGGAGGGGGCACTTACAATCCTTTGCACTAAAGGAAATGGAGCCGAGACACAAGGATAGAAAGACGTCACCCACGGACAGCAAACAGCAGCACTCTGAACTCCTGATGGGGTTTGAACTGAATGCACTGCTAGAAATGCTGCAAAACCCACCTGGAGTGACTCAAACTGCATCAAAACCGAGTGTGAGCCCCCCTGCCCTCTTCTCCCATCCTCACCACTACAGCCTCGGCACGTGCTGTTTGTTTTGCCACCAGAAAAGCTGGAATTCCCCTCGCTTTTCTGAGGGGATGAAAGGGATTTGGGCTTCGCTCAGGAGGTGCTCCTGCCCCATACCTCGTGTTCCCTGCAGCTCACTTCCCTCTGCTGCCCAGGCCCGCGTGTGCAGTGCTGGGACCCTCGGGGCCCTGCACTCCTCAGCCACCACCAGCACAGAAATCACCCAGAGTACAGGACTTGGGCATAAAAGACACAGAGGACTTTGAAGGTGGGAGCAGGTGGAAGGTTACAGTACAGGATAAACTCGAGTGTGTTTTTCAGCCCTTTGGAGAAGTGCCAGTTCTCTGCCAGAGAAACCTTGGTCCTTTCAGTGCCTGTTGCACCAGCTCAATGCACAAAGCTCTGCTGGAGAGAGGAACTCTAAAAGCTCAGCAAAGCCACTGGGCACCAACACAAACTCTCAACGCCATGAAAGCAGTTCCTGAGAGTATCTTTTATCCCTGAGAGCCTTCAGGACAGCAGAAAATAAAGACATGATCCGTGACCTCAAATTATAGCCTGCTACCCTTCACTGCACTCTCTCTCTCTGTCTCCAGGACACAAAATAAAGAGGAAAAATAAAAAGTCACCATTAATCATCCACAGGGTGAAATCCTCGAGACGCACGAGCACACGTGGGCTCCCACATGAAGGAAACACACAACGTAGAGCAAAGGAGTAAACAGCGAGCCTCATCTGGCTCGAAATCTTCAAAGGAAAAGGATTATCTGTTCCCTTCCCCGCCACGCCTCCTCCCAGGCACAGCAAATGTGCTTTCTCACATCTCCGTTTCCCCAAAGTCTCCTTTCTCTTTTATGCTGAAGTGGGAATAAAAAGAATAAAGCAAATGAGCCCCTTCCTCAATTCAAAGCATCTGCATCACACACATCCATAACTCAGCAACTTCCATTTCATGCTGAGCCACTCGGAGCAAAACCAGGATTTTACGGAGACAACAACTCTCCCAAATGGTTTTAAGGAGACAGAGACACCGAATTTTTTGACAGATGAAGCCCCACAAGCGCAGCACTGGCACCTCACGTGGCTCTGGCAGCAGGTAAGTCATTAATGCAGCAGACCACTGCACCACGGAGTGATTAAAACAACTTCCACATTGGAGCTGCAATCTCTGCGGAAGGAAAACAAGAAACTCCTCTGGGGAATTGTCTGAGCAGCTCAAAGCAGAGCGAGGCTCCAGCGAAACAGAAGAGCTGTGATGCCACCTCTCACAAAGGGTCAGACCCGAGAGACCCCTGTGCCCTCCCTGCTGTGTGACAGCAGCTCCTCAGAATGTCCCCAGGGAGCCACAAACTCTCCTTTCCTCTCTGCTGGCTGCCCGTGGCTGGCACCACTCTGACCCCGGTCACTGGCGGAGGGCAGGGCCGCTGTGCTGCCCACAGCGTGTGACACGGGTGTCCCCACGGGGCTGCTGCTGCCCACAGCGTGTGACACGGGTGTCCCCAGGGGGGTGCTGTCCTGCCCACAGCGTGTGACACGGGTGTCCCCAGGGGGCTGCTGCTGCCCGCAGCAATGCTCCAGGGACACGGGCACTGCCAGCAGTGGGAAATGCAGCTCCGGGCCCTCCCTGCCCCGAGGGTTTCCTGGGCAGCCCCACGCACGTCTCCAGGTTTGCTGCCTCGCCCAGCCCACGGCACGCGGCTCCTGGGGAGAGCTGCCTTTGCTGCTGAGCCCCAGCAGCCCTGCTGGAGAGGATGGCTGCAGCCCTGCTGGAGAGGATGGCTGCAGCCCTGCTGGAGAGGATGGCTGCAGCCCTGCTGGAGAGGACGGCTGCACCCCGCGCTGGCCTGGGCCAGCCTCGCCCTTCTGAGCTGTCCTGCGGCTCTGTGAGGAGAGGGCACAGAGCACAGCACCCTTCTGGGATCATGGGTGCTCGGATGGGCTGGGCTCTCTGTTTCCCTTCCCAGAGCATCCAGAAGTGCAGGAGTGGAAAATCCTGCGTTGGGTAACAAAAGGGAAATGCCAGTTTCCAGGAATCCCGGATCCCGAGAATGGTTTGGGTTGGAAGAGACCTTTAAAGTTCATCTCACTCCACCCCTGCCATGGGCAGGGACACCTTCCATAGCCCAGGCTGCTGCAAGCCCTGTCTAGCCTGGCCTTGAACAATTAATTCTCTGAGAAACTCCTGTTTGAGCATCCAGCAAGCCCTGGCCCAGGTCCCCCCTGGTCAGTGATGTGGCTGTGTGGGGAAGCATCAGTGGGAACCCCAGTGCCTGCACAGCTGCACTGGCACAGCTCCTCTGCTCCTGGGGATGCTGATCCTGTGGGACCAGATGTGCTCAAACCTCTGGAAACCACCACTGACTCGCGAATCTCATCCCAATCCCAGTCAGGTGAAGTTATCCCTGATTTCACCCCGTGTTTCCCTCCCGCAGCAGTCACTGAGGAACAGCCTCGGGACCTGCGGAGCTGCTGCTGACCTTGGAGCTGTTCACCCCTCCTGTCAGCTCAGGACGTGTTTCCTCCCCGGCTGATGCATCTCCACTGCAGGGCCCAGCTGCAAAGGGAAGCTCGGGAGGCCTGGAAGGGAGTGCCAGGGATCTGTGACTCGCACCAAGGGGCAGCAGCAGGAGCAGCCCGGCCCTTGGATCTGCTCCTTCCAGGACTCCAGGCAAACCACAGCAGGGACAGAGCTCCTCCAGCTCAGGGCACTTGCTCCCTCCTCACCCCTGCCTGGCACAGGGCCCTGGTGGTGCTGTCACAGGGCTGACACACAGAACATCCACAGGATCCTGGGCCAGGGAATCAGCCTGGAGTTCAAAATCTGGGAGTCTGGATGTGAAGGAGGTCAGGAGCCAGGATGGGATCAGTGGCCCCCAGCTCCCCTGAAGCTCCCCAGGCAGAGGAGCACTCTCAGGATTCCCGTGGCTGGATCCACAGGGGCTGCACAGCCAGGAACTCACTCCAATCCAACGCTGCCCTGGAGCCTGGAGCCTCCTTTCTCTCCTGCACCCCATGGCCCTCCTGCACACACCCTCTGAGGAGGCCTCTGAGACTGCACCATCCCATGGGCTCCCCCATTTATTCGGGGTGCAGTCTGGGAGGGTTTGAGCTCTGCCATTGCACGAGCTGCTGCCCGGCAAGATCTGCAGAGAGAAACGCTCCTGAAAATGCCAGCGGGTTCAATTTCAATCCTGCCTTTTGCTCTCCGTCTGTCCCTATTGATCTTCCCTGAAGGGCAAGTCCGAGGAACTCAAATCCAATGGACCTGTTGCTCCACCAAAACCCCAGCTGCCACCTGCAATCACTTATGTTATCTGTTACCAACTATTCTGTCACCTACACGAGCTGGGGAACGGGGCTGCGGGGATAAGGAGGATGCCAGGGAAAAGGGGGGTGCCAGGGAAAAAGGGGGTGCCAGGGAAAAAGGGCTGTGGGGAAAAGGGGATGCCAGGTAAAAAGGGCTGCNGAGAACGGGGAGAAGCCAGGGAAGAGGGGGGTGCCAGGGAAAAAGGGCTGCAGGAAACGGGGCTGCAGGGAAATAGAACCACCTGATGCCAAGGAAAGTAACCCCACTAGAGACATCAGCCCAACTGCAAGCACAGAAACACCCACTGCTCCATCCCCACCCCAAATCCTGCCCAAACCTCTCCAAACCCCGTGGCAGCCCCCAGAACTAGAGGTGGGAACTGCCTGTAGCCACACAGAGAAAGGAGCAAAGGCCAGCAGCACCAGAGAGCTCAAGGAATTAGCAAGGGCAGGGAATTCCCTGTGCAGCACTGGCCAGGTGGTCCTTGGCAGAGGACCACACCTTCTCTACACCCCTAAGGAAAACATCCCTGTGTTTNGGAACCACCTGATGCCAAGTAACCCTGCTACAGACATCAGCCCAACTGCAAGCACAGAAACACCCACTGCTCCATCCCCACCCCAAATCCTGCCCAAACCTCTCCAAACCCCGTGGCAGCCCCCAGAACTAGAGGTGGGAACTGCCTGTAGCCACACAGAGAAAGGAGCAAAGGCCAGCAGCACCAGAGAGCTCAAGGAATTAGCAAGGGCAGGGAATTCCCTGTGCAGCACTGGCCAGGTGGTCCTTGGCAGAGGACCACACCTTCTCTACACCCCTAAGGAAAACATCCCTGTGTTTGCCAGGCTCAGCTGGGTGGGAAAAGCCCACAGGGCCCCAAGTGTTATCAGAAACACTGGAGGGGTTGGGGCTGGGGGTGCTCCAGTGCCGTGGGAGACCCCAGCCACTTTTGTCCCTCACTGTCACCTGCCTGAACCCCCGAAGCCATCGGGGCTGGGATTTCTGCAGGAGATCACTAAAGCAGCTCCTTCAACAGGCAATGAATAAATAAATGAGCATTTTTCAGGAAGACTCAGAGCCAGAGGAGCCTCTGAAGCTCTTTACCTGCAGCTGGACCAGAGGCAGCTGTGACAGGAGGAGCAGGGGGATGAACCAGTTCTCACAGAGAAAGCTGCTCGCAGTCAGGGCGTGCAGCTCAAGCCTCCGGTCATTCGGTTCAGCAAAACCCCCAGAGAATCACAGAATACCCTGAGCTGGAAGGGACCCCCAGGGACCGTGGAGCCCAGCTCCTGGCCCTGCACCCACACCCAACAACCCCACCCGGTGCTGCTCCGCTGCTCTTCCCCACGGAGCCCCGCAGCCGGACACCCGCGGGACAGCCCCGGGCAGCCCAGTTAAACACCTCCGGCTGCAGCAGCTCAGCCCCGGGCAGGGCTGGGGTGTGACTCAGCTCCTTGCAGTTCCCCCTCCCAGCACGAACACCCGGACGGGCTCCCGGGAGAGCGAGGCACCGGCGCTGCTCTTGCTGCTGGAACGAGCTGCAGGACAAAAAAGGGATCCCGCAAATCCCACTAATGCGCGACGCCGAGACAAATTACAGCCCTGAGCGAGTCTCCCCCGGTGTACCCAGCTCCTTGAAGCAGCCTTTCATCCAAAGGGTTTCCTTTACTGCGAAAGGTTTGCTTTTCAAGATGTTATCCCAGATTAAAAACACTGAGAGACACAACAACAACTGAATAAAAAGAAGCAGGTGATGATGAAGCAACAGACTCAGACAAAGTGTGCAGCTGTGAGATAACAGAGCATCCCAGGGGCACGTGGCTGCATCCTCCGCCGGCCCGGGAACCTCCCTCGTTATCGCTGCCGAACACAGCCTGCACACCGCCCGTGGAATCACAGCCCTGCAACAGGCACGACAAAAGCAGCCTCCAAAGGAGCCTTTATGAAGTGTAATGTGCGGCTCGAGGGAGAAGGGGGTTCGAGCTACAACTCCCCGGGCTTCCTCCTTCAAGGAGGGATTTTTTTTTCCCCCCCGTCACAATACATTGGCATCCTTTATCTATTTACAGCTCAGACATAAAGCATCAGAATGCCTGTGTGCGTTAATTTAATCTCTCACTGCACACTTTTGTGTTGTGCCGTGCTGTTGTACAACAGAGCTGAGAGCAAGGAGTGTCTGATGAGGCTTCGGGAGCTCTTTGTTCCAGCCTGAAAACCTCACACCAGCTCCAGGCTTTGCTCGTGGCCGTGGCACAGCTCTGCCTGGAGGGCACAGAGCCAGGTGGGCAGGGCAGGTGGCTCCTGCCTCTACCACGGGGGTAATTTTAAAACTTGATCTGGAAATCTCTGTTAAGGTTTGGTGCTTTGCTCTCCAGTCACCCAGATGTGCTGTGGTTCCTCTTCTCCCTGACAAACCCACACAAACCCCAGCCAGGGGCTGTCCTCAGCCTTCAGCAACTCCCCAAAGCTGCTTCTGGCCACCCAGGGGACAGCTCAGCTCCTGGGCTTGGGCACTGCTCCCTGGAGTCAGCCTTCTCTGGGGTTACCCAGCTGAGCCCCCAAAGGCTTTTCCTGGGCTGCAACCACATCCCCTGCAGAAACTGGCCCTCACTCCCACATGGCTGCTCCCAAAGAGGCTGAAGAAATTCCTTGTCGTGTTCAATCACAGCCCCATCCTCTGCTTGATCCTCCAGGATTCATCTCTAAATCTGAGAGCTCATGAGGAACTATTTTGCTGTAATTATTTTCCTGTAGAGGCCAAATCTATTTATTTTGACGACTTTGTTTGTAATATCCAAAGCATCAACTCTGCAATGTTGCTATTGCTGCTCAAAATTATTGCCTACCATTAGTGGGAACTCTGTGACAATGTTATTGCCATTAATAATTCCTGGCTGTCACTGCAGCTCCTCGAGGATGCTGAGAGGGAGCACACGGTCCCAGAGCCGCGTTCTGGTTTGTATCATTTCTTTTACATGAGAAAAGTAGATTATTACACGCTTGGGAGGAGCTCTTCATAAACATCTGCCAAGTTACCTCATTATCTTCCTTCAAATCCCTCCTTAAAAATCTCGTTTGTCACGAGGCCTGCACGGCCTCAGCAGCAAACGCTGGCACGATGAGCTCACCCTCGCAGCCGATGGCACCGCCTCGCTCCCCACCCCGCTCTCCGTGTGCACCTCCATCCCCGTGTTTCTGGGGACAGAACCCCGCGGGTTCCAACCCTCAGCACAGCCCCGGGCCACCATGAGGGACCCTGGATGCTCCTGATCCCAACCAAAGCACCCTCGTGGTGGGATGCAGCCTGGGTGTGCCAGGAGACTGCGATTTTCCCTCCTCGTGCCCAGGGTGTCTGAACTCGTCCATCAGCTGGGGTCAGCTCCCTGCCTGTCCCTCCCTGGTGCTGTACAGGGCTCCAACACAGCCCTGGCAGTGCCCAAGGCCAGGCTGGACAGGGCTGGGAGCAGCCTGGGACAATGGGAGGTGTCCCTGCCATGGCAGGGGTGGCACTGGATGGGCTTTAAGGTCTCTTCCCACCAAAACCGTTCCTGGATTCTGTGAAATCCGAGCTGGAAGTGCTTGAACACAGTCCGGCTTTGGCCACCCCTCTGCCTGCCCTGCCACCCCCAGCCCCATCCAGCCCCAGCCCTGGCAGACCCCAGGGACGGTGCTGCCCTGCAGTCCCACACTGGATACGGGGATTCCATCCTGGCCCTCACTGCCAGCTGCAGCCTCGGCCCGTGGAAGAGGCAGATGCTTTTTGGAAGGACTTGTTTCGTTGTCCTGTGCCTTCCCAGGGTCTCCAGAGCACCTGGCTCTCCATCGGCCTTGCACTGAATGAGGAAGAGGCTGTTCAGAGACATTTCTTTGTGCACAGCAGTGAGGGGAGAAGCTCAGTGATTAGCACCAATGGCTTCTCTTTGAAAGAATTCTTCTCTTTGCCCCATTAATGGGATAACATTTGGAGAAGGAGCCTCTCATTTTGGTATTTGAAGCCCTCCAAGGGCAATGTGAGATACCCCAGCAGCACCTCACCTGCACCTCCCCTTCACCAGCCAAGTGGTTCCAGCTCTGAAATCCCAGGGCTGCACCGTGGACACCACCCAAGCTCTGCCT
This sequence comes from Platysteira castanea, assembly GCA_013397175.1. Taxonomy (NCBI): domain Eukaryota; kingdom Metazoa; phylum Chordata; class Aves; order Passeriformes; genus Platysteira; species Platysteira castanea. The sequence continues at coordinate 153,446 of VYXC01011060.1, forward strand.
GGAGCTGCTGTGATTCCCACCAGCTGAGGAGCTGCCCTCCTGATTCTTTTACTGGTGATTAGAACTCATCAGCTTTCCGTGGTGCTCCTCACTGTGGGGTTGGAGTGCCTGTTTGCACAGCCCCTGTGCTCGCAGACACAGCAGCCTCTCAGCTCCCCCAGAACGAGCTCTCCACATCCTGCCCCCTGCCCTGTTCTCCCCTCCAACCACAGGCCCACAGCACTCCTTGATTAACTTTTTTCAAATCACATTAAAAGGATGAAAAGGCAGCACAGCTGAAGAAGGCAATAAACAAAGTCACTTAACTATTTATTTGCTGTCCTTCACAAGGGTTTTAACTGCCCTGATTACATTGTCTGAGTGGATACTGGGAGGAAAAAAAGACCTTGGAAGAATCTGAGTGTGAAAAGGTTCCTGCAGTTCTGTGTTATCAAAAGCCAGCAGGGAAGGAATGCCAACAGTGGTGGAGAGCAGGCTGAACCAAAGGACCCTCGTGTGCAGCGTGGGACACCCAACACCCCCTCCAGGCTGTGGCAGGGCCTGACCTGGACAGGGGGGTGGGATTGTTTCCTCCTCTTCCTCCTTCCTTCTCCTCCCAAAACCAGAGCTCAGGGAAGGAGGACCTCGCAGGGCACCAGCCATCCACAACGCCTGGGATGGCATTTCACAACAGGGAAACTGAGGCACACACAGAGGAAACAGCTCAGGTAACACCACTGGGAGGAGCCAGAGCAGAAACCCCTCTGGGCTCAGGCTCTCGTCCTGGCAAATACTTAGAGATGCATCTGTGCAACAACCAAAGTGTTCTCATCAGAAACAAGGATACCCTGAAACCAGAGCTCCTGGGTGCTGCTGAAGGGAGAGGACAGATGGCTCTCTGGTTTCCTTCACCTCCCAGCTCTCAGCTACGCTTTCAACCACAGCTCTCTCAGATTCTCTGTGGTTTGGTCCCGTTCCTCGCCAGAGGAGCTGCAGAGAACCTTGCGCCAGCAGCACCCCCACCCCTCCCACCACGTGCCCTGCCCGAAGAGCCCTCCAGGAGATTCCCAGGGATGGAACCCCTCCCGGTGGAGCCGGGAGCTGCCAGCACTGCTCACCCTCATCGCTGTTGTCGTCCACCAGGATGATCTCCTTGAGCAGGGCGGCGGGGGTGTGGTTGACGGCGCTGTGCACCGAGCGCAGGATCACCGACAGCGCCTCGTTCACGAAGATGAAGATGATGGAGATCTGCGGCAGGTCCTTCCCGTACTTCAGCTCTTTGCACCTGCAACACGGAGGGCACAGAGGGACACGGGGTCAGCAGAGCTCCCAGGGCAGCGTTTCCAGCCCTGCACATGGGAAATACACGGGGCAAGCCCCCGGCTGCCACCTCCCAGCTGTGCACAGCCAGGGATCCCCACTGCCCACACGCCATCCTTGGATCCCTGCTGCTGGGGAGAGGCAGCAGCAAAGCAGAGCTCAGAGAGCTCAGAGAGGGTTTTAAGAGCTCACCTAACCCAGGCTGTGTTCCCGTGCCCGTGGCCCTCCAGAAGACAGCAGATGCCTTTAGCAGTGCGAGGGAAACTCCTCTGTCCCAAGATTCCCAGGTGCTCAGAAATGAGCCTTGTGCCTAAACAGCACTTGGGAATTTTCTTCCCATTTGCTTTGGGAAGAAATGAACATAAAATGAGCCTTGGCTAAATATTCTCAATAACTGGCTTTGCTCTCTCAGCAGATACTTCTGAGCACACTCCTGTCCCTGAAGCAGAGGGGGAAAAGGGGAGAGCAACCCTTGAGCTCAAACATCACTGGAAAGGCCAGGGGAGAAGCCATTGGGAACAGCAGGAATGGTGAGGACACGGGGTGGGGAGTGGTGGGGTTTGGGCTGTTGTGTGGTTTGGTGTTTTTCTTTTAAGCATTTTTCCTGTGACCTGGTGCCTTTGTACTCCACAGCCAGGGTGGTCAAACCCCAGCTCGTGATCACCCTGCTGGGTTTCAGGAGCCATTCCCAAGCTCAGGCAGGGTTTGGGGCTGGCTCTCTGCTCACACACACTTCAGAGCAGGACCAAAGCGCCAGCTCCCAGGTTTCCACCAGCACCATCCCTGGCAAGCAGCAGGTCCGGACACACCAGGCCTGGAGAGAGGGACACCCCTGGAGCAGGGAAGGGAAGGTTTGGGAAGGGAAGGTTTGGGAAGGGAAGGTTTGGGAAGGGAAGGGAAGGTTTGGGAAGGGAAGGGAAGGTTTGGGAAGGGAAGGTTTGGGAAGGTTTGGGAAGGTTTGGGAAGGGAAGGTTTGGGAAGGTTTGGGAAGGTTTNGAAGGGAAGGGAAGGGAAGGGAAGGGAAGGGAAGGGAAGGGAAGGGGGGTTCCAGGTGACCCCCAGCTCTCTGGGGAGCACAGGGACATGGATGGTGCTCCCCTGCCACGTTTCATCTCGACCAGACACTGCCTCTTCACAGAGCAACCGTGGAAGGCAAACAGGAGATCTTGAACCACTTCCAACAATTTAATTCAACTCTCCTGCTTCCCCTACAATAAATCCATGGGGGGAAGCAGAGAAGGAGCCTCCCCACCCCCTCCCCACACCCATGACAGATCAGATATGGAAGCAGAGCTCCCAGAATGACAGTGGCAGTGAGTGTGCCCAGAGCAAACCCTGCCCAGATCAGCACAGAGGGACCAAAGGCAGGTGACATCCCAGCAGCTCCTCAGCTCCCCAGCAGTGCCTCTGCACTGAATTGTCCCGGGTGTTTCTCAGGCACCAGCAGGCGTTCTTCAGACTCCAAAGTGAGACTTGGGAGACAAAGATTTCCACAGAAGCACAGTTTTCTTTATCAATCTCCTTTAGTTAAACAGGTTTGCTGGGTGAAAACACGGCTGTGTTTCTTGATTTAACTATTGCCTACCCTACAGCAAGCCAAGAGCTCGACAGAAGGCAACCAAACACTGAAAAGGATCTTCCAAAGGGAAAATCTTTAAAATGAATGGGAGAACGGTCATGATGGGGCAAAGTGACAGCTGACCCTGGAATCCTGCCAAGAGAGTCAAAGTAAACTGACTCAGACATTAAAACCAGCTTTTGGTAGATGCTGATGCCTGCTCTGATGAAGACAAGGGTGTCACAGGAGCAGGAGCATTTCCTTTTAATCACTGCTCGCCTCTGGGCAGCCTCTCCCCAAGGAATGCTGCGGGGGATAAAGAGCTCAGCCTGTGATCAAAGAGCTTCGGAGCCAAATCCAAACCCAGCTCTTGCAGGTTCCTCTCCTGCTCCTTGGCATTCTCCCTGTGCCACTCCTACCGGGGTTCTCCTCCCCAGTCACCAGGACAGGCAGAGAAAGATCCAGGGAGAGGAGATGAGCCTGGAAGGGAGGAGTGGGAAAGGCAAACCCCGCATGGTTGGGGGCACAAAGCCCCAATTCTCCAAAGGCAGGAGAGGCTTTGCATAAACGCCCTGCTCTGGTGGCTCTGGCTGCCCCCACAGGGGTGGGAAGGCAGCAATTTTAAACCAAATTCACATCAAGTTTGTTGTATTCCTCCCACGGGGCCCCTTCAGTGCTGGTGCCAAAAGCTGTGGGGTGAGCGACACTGCCACAGCCTGAGGCACTGTCCCTGTGGACAGACCAGCAAATATCCCTGAAAATATCTCTGCAAGAGGGCAGGGAAACACCTGGAGCTCTCCTGGGGCAGGGAGGGGAAAAGGGGAGAGCAACCCCTGAGCTTAAACAGCACTGGACAGGCCAGGGGAGAAACTGTTGGAACAGCAGGGATGGTGAGGGCACGGGGTGGGAAGTGCTGGGGTTGGGGCGTTGGGTGGTTTGGGGTTTCTCTTTTAAGCATTTTCCATAGAAAAAGGGCTGATCTGGAAGCTTTGTCCTTCAGCCCACGTGCAGGCAGAGGTGCAGGTGTGGCTGCTGTACCCTGGGGACACTCAGGCCCTCCAGGGAGCACTCACTGCGGGCAGCAGGCCTGGGGCAGGCGAGGCTGCAGCCCCCACCACCCTCCTCACCTGCACCCTCCTGCACCCCAGGAACAACTCCCTGCCCACCCAGAGAGGCCTTTCCTGGCACAAAATGGGCAATTCCTGCTGCCTTCCGAGTTCCAAGCACAACCCTGAGGAGCAGCACAGAGAACCCAGCACCGAGCCCAGGTGCCAGCAGGAGCTCCAGGGGCTCAGGGACAGTCCCAAACCTCCCCTGAGACACCTGACACCCTCTGCCCACAGCTGTCCCCCTCAGCCTTTGCCTGTGTGCCAGCCAAGGCCTTTGGAATTCAGATCCCAGGCCAAAATACTTCAAAATTCAGTGACAGCTTAGAGCCCTTTCCAGTGCAAACGGGTGCTTACGGGAAGGCTGGAAAGGGAATTTTTGCAAGGTCAGGAGTGATAGGATATGGGGGAATGGTTTTAAGCTGAAAGAGGGTCATATTGGGAAGGAATTGCTCCCTGGGAGGGTGGGCAGGCCCTGGCCCAGGGTGCCCAGAGCAGCTGTGGCTGCCCCTGGATCCCTGGCAGTGCCCAAGGCCAGGCTGGACACTGGGGCTGGGAGCAGCCTGGGACAGTGGGAGGTGCCCTGCCCTGGGACAAGATGGGCTTTAAGCTCCCTTCAACCCAAAGCACTCCAGGATTCTGTGAATCTCAGGTTTTATTTCAAACACCCAGCTCATGCTGTACCTGGCCAGCCCAAAGCAAGCCTCCTTCCAGGAAGCTGAATGCTCAAGGGAACATTCCAAACACTTCACAACTTTTAAATTTACATTAAATACAAGGGACTGGCCACCACGGTACACTCCAGTGCCAGTGATCAGCTACCCAGCTGAAGCCAGCCCATCATTTGATGGTTCATTGAGCCCACGTTCATCATTCCATCAGCACCCAAGGCTGTCTGGGAAGGCTCTCCCTGCCCGTGGGGCCGGAGCTCCCCAGCCACGAGCACACCTGCAGGCAGAGGTGCTGCACATCTGCAGGACACAGCCCTGGGCCAGCTCCAACAGGGCCTGGCTGCAGAGAGCTGGGGCAGCCACAGGTGACCCCTCCCAGGCCCTGCTCTGCCAGGTGAGAAGCACCCCCCAGCCCAGCACAGAGCCCCTGCCAGCATCTGGAAACCAATCAGGGGAGGTTACACAATTACATTTTCCCCCACTAAATCCTGCTCTCTCCAGTTAAACCTAGGCTGGCACCTGAGTGTAGGATTTATATCCAAATATCGTGAATCAATAGCGGAAAGAAAGAGCCACCTTAGAGTTTTGTCTCTCCCTTAGATCAATGGGATATCAAAGAGGCATTTTATGTCCCATTAAATCATGCTTGAATATGTCCCATTAAATCATGCTCAGAAACTCTCCAAGTCCGAGGAGGCTGGGGAAAACCTCCCCATGTTCAGCACCGGTTTAATTTAAGGACCTCACTGAGGTCTCATTGAGAAATGTTCTTGGCCTTAAAAAGGGAAAAAAGGGGTTTCCCCTGTCCTTGGTCCAGGGATCAGGTGCAAAGGGAGAGGTTTAGGGTGGATCTCAGGGAAAGGCTCTTCCCCCAGAGGGTGCTGGGCACTGCCCAGGCTCCCCAGGGAATGGGCACGGCCCCGAGGCTGCCAGAGCTCCAGGGGCGTTTGGACAGCGCTGCCAGGGATGCCCAGGGTGGGGTTGTTGGGGTGTCTGTGCAGGGCCAGGGGCTGCACTGGATGGTCCCTGTGGTCCCTTCCAGCTCAGGACATTCCAGGACATTATTCTCACTTCAGAACCCTGAGGAGCTGAAGAGGGACACCAGTCCCAGCATAAACCAAGTCCATCCTCCCCAGCCACACCTCCAGGGACACAGGGTCTGGATGGGTGCAGAGGTGACAGCTCCTGGGCTGTGAGCACCACCATGGTTTTGGGTCCAAGATCTTTACTCTACGTAAAGCCCAAGCCTGCAAACACGAGAACCTGCAAGGAAACCCACAAAACAAGTGTATTTATGGAGAACATCTTTTCACCTGAATCTTTGCAGTTCGTGTTTTATGTAAGAAACCATCCAGAAACAGAAGAAGGCAGAGCAGGGGAGCTGGGGGAAGGGGAAGCAGGGCTGAGTTTCTGCTGCTCAGCTTGGCACACATCAGGCTGGATTAATCAAGTCAGCCAAATTCAAAACAGCACAAAACCCCAGCTCTGCTCCAATGCGTGTTTGCCTGCTGCAGAGCCTGCTTTGAATCCTCTGATCGTTTGTTTTCTGCTCAGCACACAGCTGTAAATCCACTCTTCAGAGCAGCGAGTGAGATTAGGATGTTTATTGTCTGTCTCAGTATCAGAAAAGGGATATCCCAGCATTTACTGCCTCGTGATCCCTCAGCAGAAAAATCACCTGGAATCACAGCGAGCGCTCCCGGAGCACGGAGAGGCACAAAGGGGCAGCTCAGAGTTACAAACCCCCTCCTCCTGCCCAGGGGTTTAACGAGATCCACTCTGTTACCCAATTAACCCCTCTCACCCGTTCTGTGGGGCACGGAGCCATTTCCATCAACCACCTGGAGCTGCACTGCCTGGCATCAGCCGAACCCCGATGGTTTCTACCCCTCCCCTACCCTGTATGACCCCTGACCAACACCAACCAAGGCAGCTCATGGACAGCCTGGAGCACGGGCTGTTCCAGGACAGCAGAGGCACTCCCTGGCTTCGAGGAGTCTTCACTCCTTGGCCTTCAGGCCAGGTGGGCACAGAGCTGCCAGGGGACCTCTGTGCTGTGGGTGGCACCTTCCCCAGGGAGCCCCTTTCAGAAAGGAAACAATTTAATGGAAGACACAATAATACATTCAAGTTTTTCAGGAGAGCTTTAGGTTGGATCTCAGGGCAAGGTTCTTCCCCCCGAGGGTGCTGGGCACTGCCCAGGCTCCCCAGGGAATGGGCACGGCCCCGAGGCTGCCAGAGCTCCAGGGGCGTTTGGACAGCGCTGCCAGGGATGCCCAGGGTGGGGTTGTTGGGGTGCCTGTGCAGGGCCAGGGGCTGCACTGGGTGATCCCTGTGGTCCCTTCCAGTCAGGATATTTTATGGATCTGTGATGCCCTGAACAGCACAGAGCTCAGGGAGGAGCTGGGCAGCCAGGCTGCACTTGCTTTTCCCCCCAAGGCACTGAGCAGAAATCCTGCTGATCCTGAGAGATCGGGAATCCCTAATCCCAGAGGCTGCACCAAAGATTATGTCCACCATTGGCCACAGGAATTATCTTCCTCTCCCATGCTGTGCCATGACGTGTCATCCACTCCGGACAGCTCCCGCATCTGCTCTGCACAGATCTCAGCATTTCCAGACTGCCACATTTCCTTAACCTGTGCCTTTTGCATGGCTCCTTCCCCCAGTGCCAACATAAACTCTACCAAAGTTTTAAGTGGAGATGAAATCCCATTAAGTGCAGCCGTCCCCATTCCCAGGGAGGAGGCAGCACTCCGTTCCTCTGGAAGCCTGCTCTGGTCAGAGTTCCCTGGTTTTCAAACATGTCCAATGCTTTAAAGGGAACACTTGGATTCAGATGAAAACCAGGCTGCCACAGGCCATCTGAAACCACCCAGCAGTAATTAATTTTCCTAATGATGCCCTTCTAATCCATCCAGCCTGGAGCCCTCTGGAGCCACCTCTGCACCTGAGGGATGGGGGCACAGGTGGAGCTTGGCAAGATCCAGAGGGACACAGGCTGGGAGGAGTAAAGGGGTGAAGAAGTACAGAGGTGTTAGAGGAACACCCCTGAAGGAAATGCAGCTGCAGCTCAGTCTCAGAGCACTGGTGGTGGTTTAAAATCACCGTTCTAATAAACCAGGTAGAAAAAACCCAACCTGAGCCTTCAACACTGGGTACAGCAGTCCCACCCTCTGGCTGGGGATGTATTTTTGCATTCCATGGAACCACACAGACACAACGTTTTGCCCTGAGCTGTTTTGCCCAGGCTGGTGCCGCAGCAGGAGCTCAAGCAGAGGTTCTGCCAGGGGATTTGGCTGTGCAGCCAGCCAGGCCAGAGCTGGGCCCAGCTCAGCCCAGCAGCACAGTCCCTTCTGCAGAGGGCACTGCCAGCCCCGCTCCAGGCTCGGTCCTGCTGCCTGGGATGCCAAGGCAGTGGGAAGTGAAGAAATGCCAGTGGAAAACAGAACCTCTCATTCAGGGAAGGGCTCAAACGTGCCCTACAGCCCCAGGGTGGAGTCACACACTGGGGTCCTGGGCTTCCCGTCCTTCCTTGGGCATAAATCATGGGATCACTGAGGTTGGAAAAGCCCTCAAAGGTCACTGAGCCCAAGTACTACCCCAGCACTGCCACCGTGTTCACCATGTCCCCAAGTGCCACATCCACAGGGATGCGGACTCCAGCCCTGCCCTGGGCAGCCCCTGCCAAGGCCTGACCTCCCTTTCAGTGAGGAATTTCCCCCAAAATCCACCCTGCCCCTCCCCTGGCCCAGCCTGAGGCCGTTCCCTCTCCTCCTGTCCCTGTTCCCTGCCAGCAGAGCCCGACCCCCCAGCTGCCCCCTCCTGTCAGGTTCAAGCCCCTTCAGCTGTCCCCCCCTCAGACCCAGGACACAAAGGACACCCTGTGCAGTGCCCGTGTTCTGCACAGGATGGAACAGGAGCCTCGCGGGATGGGCAGGCCCTGCTGTGCTTTGGATGGATGTCAGGTCTGGAAAACACAGCCAGGAGAAAAGGTCAGTGAGAAGCAGCAGGAGCACAGCAGCCTGCTCTGTGCAGCCACTGAACAACCCCCCTGGCCTGGCTGGAGCCTGGCACAGGTGGGGATGGGCACCACTGTTGCCCTGGTTTTTGCTAAAGCCTTCTGTTTTAACCTTGGAGTCAGAAATTCTTCACACAGTTTCATGTAAACAATAGCCGATGTTTATTTAACTGTCTTTTCTGGTTTTCATTCCTTTTGTGATAAGAGAACTTTGATGAGCATCTTTTTTCTCCAGTGGGATTGAGAAGGAAGTGACATGTCCTCCAATCCCTTGTGGAGTTGAGAATTGTATAAAATGTGCCATATGTAAATAAAGTGGCTCTTTTCCCTCCTTTCTGCTGAACCTGGCAGGTGTGAGAGCCTCTTTATTGTGTTTTCCCAGACACACAGCACCCTGTGAGATCACCTGTGTGTCGGTAGAGGACACAAGAAAACAGACTCTTGACACCTGCTAGGTTGAGCAGAAAGAGAAAAAATAAAAAAAAAACAACTTTATTTACATTTCTCGTACTTTATATGTTTCTCAATTTCATAAGGGATTGGAGGACATGTCACTTCCTCTCCAATCCCACTGGAGAAAAAGGATGCTCATCAAACTTTCTCTTATCACAAAAGGAATGAAAAACAGAATAGATGGTTAAATAAAAATTGGCTATTGTTTACATGAAAGTGTGTGAAAATTCTCTGACTCCATATTATACACAGAAGGCTTAGCAAAAACCAGGACAACACTCCTGGAGCACACAGGCCTGTGCTGAGCTCTTGGGGAACACATTCAGGGCCAGTGCAGGGTGGGACCTGCTGGGTGCTGCCTCACAGGGAGGGTCTGAGGGGCAGAGTGTGAGCTCGGGCTGCCTGATGGCCTCAGAGCCTGTTTAATAACTGCAGCACCATCAGCTCTGATGCTGCCCATGCCAGGGATGCCCCTCAGGGCTGGTCAGGACACAGCTGTCCCCCAGAGCATGAAGGGGACATCCCTGCCTGTCCTGCTGAAGTGCCACCAGCAGCAACCACCATGGACAGGGCTGGACACCCCTGGTCTGCACTACACCCAAGGCTTTGGGGCTCTGGGCTGCTCCCACCCCCTCTGGAGTCCTTCCTCCAGCTCCTGATGGGGCCCTACTGCGCCATCTCCATCTCTGTGGGATCAGCCATGGCAGACACTCAGCAGACAGGCAGAGCCAGACACAGAAACCTGTGCCAGCTGGCACAAAACGGAGCCAGATCACAGAATCATTGAGTGGTTTGGTTGGAGAGGACATTAAAGATCATCTCAGCCCATCCAGATCCCATGCACGTGTGGAAAAGCACAGGGCAGACAAAGAATGTGTGGTTCTGATTACGGACAGCACGCCTCCTCATGAGGGCAGATCCTGATGATGGGTGTTCCAAAATTTCCTCTCTCCTCCAGATCAGAGTGCCAGATCTCCCCTTCCCTCTTTATTTTTAATTCTGAGCACCCAGTAGCGCCCCAGTCCAGATCCTGACTTATTAATAATTTCTCTTTTGGCCATCACACTAAATAAATCCCCCAAACGTGCTTATCAGGAGCTTATTCCTTCCTGACATTTCCATCTTGTATCAGGCTCAAGGGTTTGCATATTTAAACAGGCAAATATTCTTCTCATCAGCAGAACAAATGATTCTTGTTACTTCCTGTCCTGAAAGACCCCGTGAGCACCATGGAAGCGCTCAGCTCTGCTGGCGCAGCCTCCACAGGGCTGTGGAGCTGCTCCTGCAAAACGTGGCTCAGGAAGGGAGGGTTCAGCTCACACACACTTAAACGCCTTTTCCACAGTGAGCTGTGACTGCCACAGCAAAGCCAAGGGTGTGTGAGGGACAGCTCAGCCAGATGAGTGCACAAGAAGTGGAATTTTGCCCAAAATCCCCATCCCAGATGGCTGCTGCTTCGGGGAAACATCACCTTGGAACTGTCACCACTGCATCTCTCAGTGCTGAGGTTCCCAAAACTGAGAGCACTCCTCAGATAGGAAGTCCCAGTGATTTTACCCCATGGCAGAGATCAGGGCTCTTCCAGAGGAGCAGGACCCCGTGGTGTGGTGCAGGAGCCAGCCAGCGTGTCCCTGTCACCTGTCCCTTGTCAGGACAGCACAAGGGATGACATCCACTGTACCAGCTCCTGCACAGAGCCCCTGGCTCCTTGTCAGTCCCAGCAGGACAGGGCAGAGCTGGACACAGCTCCAAGGTCTCCTCATGGCCACACCTGGCCACACCTGGCCACCCACAGCACAGCTGGGGGCTCCCAGCTGGACAAGCCCTCAGCAGAAGGAGGCTGCTGTCCCCTTAGCCGAGGCACCAGGATTTAAGCACCACATGATGCCAAAGCTGTGATGCTCCGGATGAAGTGGTCAGCCCCGGGGGACAGGAGGTCAGCAGGGCTCAGGAGCAAAGCCTGCAGGTCCTGCTGCCCAGATATTGGCCTTCCTCTCCTCCCAGGCAAGGCAGATTGGGCAGGGAGGAAATCCAGGAGCTTTTTTCTCTCTGTTTGTTTTAAAACAGTGCCCTGCAGACACAGCTGAAGCCTGAAGGATGTCCAGGCTTTGAAATGCCTGCCTGCAGCACTTTACACCATCGTGATATCAGAGATATCACCCTGCCCTCCTCTGCCAGGAGGATCCCAAGCTGTGGGACCAGGGCAGCTCTGACCCCATCACCCAGTGCTGAGCTCAGGGGAGGCACAGGCAGGGAGCCCCGACTCTGCTGCACAGGGCACCACCAGATCCTGGCCACGGGCAAGGGGTGAGAGCTCAGAGACGAAAGGCAGCAATGTAAAATTGTAAACTAACAGTAAATTTAATAAATTTACAGTAAATTACTGGAAAGTGTAAATTAACAGTAAAGCATGAATTAACAGTACGTTGTAAATTACCAATAAACTGTAAATTACCAATAAACTGTAAATGACCAATAAGCTGTAAATTACCAATAAACTGTAAATTACCAGTAAGTTGTAAATTACCAATAAGTTATAAATTACCAGTAAGTTGTAAATCACCAGTGCATGTTCTGACAGCCTCTGCCAGAGGCAGCTGCTGCTCTGGGGCTGCTCAGGTGGGCACAGCCCTGGACCAGGCAATTCAGAGCCACCTCAGCCAGGGCAGAAGCCAGAGCTCCCTTCAAGGTCAGTGAAGTGACACTGCCACTGCCAAAGGACAATTTACCCCAGCCCTCTGATCCCAGGTGTATTTCTGTCAGGGGTAACACTGAAGCTGTGTTTTGGGCAGGTGAAAATGCCTTTTTCCTGCCCTGATCAGAGGCAGCCCCAGGCTGGACGTTCAGACAAACACTTCAGTGAGGGATGGGAGCCCTTCGTGTCCCAGCCAGGGATCCCAGGGTGACAATCCCACCAGAAAATGTCACAGCTCTGCTCAGGCAGGCTGGGATAGAACCGGCCCTGCTGTAAATCTTGCCTCCCAAAATGAAAATGAAATCCTTGGTACAGAGCCTGAGGTGGGAGTGTTTCACTCAAATAGATCTCAGGGGAACCCAGGATTTTGACATCCCCAGGACAGACCCGGGGCAATGAAGAAGAAAAGTGGCCACCACTTGTGCTGCCTGGAACAAGGTGGAATGGTGCCACTGCTGGAAGAGCTGGCATAAAAATGATGAAGTTAAAAGGCTCAATGGAATTTTAGAGACAGCTCTTCTTCTCTGTGATCACAGAGCCAGGCTGCTGACAGCTTTATGGACTGGAAGATGGAGAGGTTTTTAAACCTTTCCCATTACATACAGAAATCACCGGGTGAGGTGGGTTAACCTCGGCCAGGATGGCATCAGCCTCGGCAGAGGGGTGTCCCTCAGCCCTGGCACCAGATTCCTGCGTGGGGAGTGTCACACAGGGAGGGCTCTGCCATCCCAGCAAGTGTCACACAGGGAGGGCTCTGCCATCCCAGCAAGTGTCACACAGGGAGAGAGCTCTGCCATCCCAGCAAGTGTCACAGGGAGAGCTCTGCCATCCCAGCAAGTGTCACACAGGGAGAGCTCTGCCATCCTGAAATCCTGGGGCTGGCTCCAAGGAGAGCTCTGCCATCCCAAATCCCAGAGCTCGCACCAGGGAGAGCTCTGCCATCCCAAAATCCAGGAATTGGCACCAGGGAGAGCTCTGCCATCCCAAATCCCAGAGCTGGCACCAGCACAGCCCACCCAGCACGGGCGGCTCCCCAGGGCACACTGACACACTGGTGAGACATTTGCACTGCTCTGGGTGGAAACGAATAAAAACAAGCCCCAGGCACTACCAAGGGGCCAAACCCAGCAGATGGGGCCGATGGAGGTTTGCTTTTCTGCTCCCATTCCAGTGTCAGGTACCAGGTCACTGAGTGCAGCTGAGTGCCCGTAAACACCGGTGCCCCTCCGTGCAGGGCCGTGCAGGATGGAGGGTTAACAAACCTCAGCTCCACACAGAGCTCACTCCAAGGTGCCAGGAGTTTCCCTTGATTCCACAGAGGAAGCTTCTCCCCACCCCAGCTGCTCTGCAGAGAGATCTGTGGCTGCATTCTCCACCTCTGCCAAACAAGATGCACGACAGACAGACCCGGGAGACAGCGGTGACAGCTCGGAGCCCGGGCACACAGAGGCACCCAGTTTAACCCAGAGCACAACTGCAGCCCCATTAAATCCCTGACAGCAGGGTAGGGAGGGACCAACCCAACCCAGCCAGTCAAACGACAGCTGAATTACTGCAAGGGTAAGGAAAAAACACCCCACAAATAAAAATACTCCAACCTCCCCCTGTGCCCTCATAACACCCCAAACCAAAACACTCTCAGGCTTTAGTGACAGGCTGGAGGTGCCCCCTGAGTGGGGATTCACAGCCCTTTGCTGTGCCTGCCTTCACCTGCAGAGATGCAAGGGCAGCAGCCCCAGCTCCCTCCCGCAGACACTTTGCACTGTTGCTCCATGTGCCGGTGAAAGCACAAGAAAGGAAACTCTCACACCTGCTAGGTTCAGCAGAAAAGCGGGAAAAGAGGGAGTTTATTTACATTTATCATACTTTATAGGTTTCTCAACTCCACAAGGGATTGGAGGACATGTCTCCTCCTCCTCAATCCCACTGGAGAAAAAGGATGCTCATCAAACTTTCTCTTATCACAAAAGGAATGAAAAGAGAAAAGACGGTTAAATAAACACTGGCCATTATTTACATCAAACTGTGTGAAAATTCTTTGACTCCAAGGTTATAACAGAAGGCTTAGCAAAAAACAGGACAACAGCTCCACCCCAGAGAGCAGATCTGAGGCTGGGGATGTGTTCATGCCACACCAGGGATGCTGACAGGAGCAACCAGAGCCTGGCACAGCTCGTCTGTCACCCTGCCACCAGCCCAGCCCCGGGGCCAGGCGTGGCTGTGAGCACTCACTGCCTGGCCGGGTGTGCCTGGAGGAGCACTGGCCATGGAGGTGGCACCTGGGGACATGGTGCTGGCCTTGGCCATGCTGGGTTGGTCTTGGAGGGCTTTTCCAACCTCAATAATTCCATAACACACTTGAGAAAGCACAGCAAACTCATATCAAAACACGTGCAGAAGTACACGGTGAACTTCAAAGGCTTAAACCTGATTTCTGATGAACTTAACTCTAAACCTGCCCCAGACATCCTGGTCACCTGCACACCCCAGAGGTTTGGATGCACACCTGAAAAGTGGGGAATTCTGGACTCTTCTTCCCTCTCATCCTCACCTTACCAAGGCCACTGGGCTTTCACCTGCTTTTCACCAGCCCGAGCACCAAAGCTCCCCCCACCTGCACAGCCAAACACAGCCAGGCACACCCAAGGCTTGGCTCTGCTGCCTGCAGCTCCTCCCGTCCCCTCCTGGCCCCCAGAAAACCCCCAGGAACTTTGCAGTGGAAGGCCTGGGAGGTAAATCCTGCTCCATCCACGGGGCACTGGTGGGACTGACTGATTTCCCCGTGGCTGGGCTGCACAGCACCGTGGCTGAAGCACAGAATGTTGTAAATCCCACTGCAGTGTCCTGCCGGGCCAGCACAGGCAGGGCCAGGGTGCACCAACGGCTCAATCCACAGGCACTGCTCCCCAGCTCTTCCTTCACACCTCTGCTGCTTCCTGCCTGGAAACCTCGGTGGCAGAGGAAAAACCTCCCGGGTTTGTCCTTCTGGTGACCCACAGCTCCACAAAGGAAACCCACGGGGAGCAAACAAGCTCTGGTTGTGCTGTGCTCCGAAATAAAGCTTCACCAGGAAAGGGATTGATCTCCATTTGCCTTTTGTAAAGATTATGAACAGGCTTAAAAGAAAGCAAGTGCTCAGCCTGCTATTCATCCTGCCACTTCCTCATCATGCTCCATTCATTAATTGCACATTCTAGTTTGGGTTTTGCTGATTCAGTGCACATGTCTGCTCGCAGAAGGGACTGACAACATTACAGCTATTGTGTCTATCCTATCATTCACATTTTCTGTGACCCAAGCATCTTAAAACACCTAATGCTGTCTGGTACAGCTCAGTGTTTACAGATCCAGCTTCTCAAACTATTTCTGACCACAAAGCCCTGAAACTTCCTCACATTTCCCCAGGAATCTCGATTTTAAAGCACCTACTTTATTCCCAGTAATTCTTTTTCAGAAATGTTCAGCTCTATTTTAGAACTAGGGTCTCAAAAACAGGCGTCACGATTAGGGAGATACAGACATTTCTAAAGGCACATTACTTGGCAAGTCCTAAGAAGAAATTACCTGCAGAGTTGTAAAAACAGAACGTAGAGAATGGGATTTACTCTGGTGAGAGGCTCTTGTAATAAAGTTATTAGGTTCAGACAGATCTAAGGGAGATAAAAGCCAGAGCAATTCCCAGTGTCACATCCACTTACCCAGCTCTGCCCGTGCCCAGCTCTTTCCCACACACACAGAATAAGCCATTGACACCTCCTTGCTCTTGGATTTTCCTGCTGGAAAGTGCACCAACGGCTGCAGGACCAAGGCTGTCGAAGCAGCAGAGCCTGACTCCCCCTCTGCCTGGTCTGGCTGGGAACGTGCTGGTTTGGAACAGAAAAGCTCTGGGCAGTCCAAGGGAGCAGGTTGGTGGCACAAACAAACACACAGGCCCTGATTTCCTTGGAAGCCAGCTGGAAAGAAGTGTATCCAAAGCTTAAATTGGTTCATTTATTCTCATAAGCACAGTTTAGTCAGAAGTATTTATGATAACACAGGTATTTCTCAGCAGTGGGGTTCAGAGGAGCACAAAAGCGAGTTGTTAAATTACACTAATCCCATCCTCTGCCAAAGTGATCATTTAATACTTCTGTTTACGTTAGGAAATGTTTTATAGCACAGAAGGCTTCCCTGAAGCACCATGTTCCCAGCTCACAAGAACAGGTAATCACTTTGTAGTCAGGAAGGGAAAATTGACAATTAGTGGGATGTGTGGCATAAAGAACCCCGAGGTGCTGTGCCATAAATCCATGGTCACAGCGTTTGCAGGTGACACTGAGCAGCACAGTGGAAAGAAGAGACTCCCTGACAGCCACTAAAACTCCAGTTGCTCTCCCCAAAGCTCTTCCCCACCGGGTTTAAAGAAGATATTGGGACTTCAAGCACCAAAGGCTTGTGACACACCCCTGACCCCACACAAGCTGCCTGAGTGTGCTCCGGTGACCTCTGCTTCAAAAGGAAAAGCAAGAAAAAGCTGCTCTGTGTCCCCAGGACAGAAACACAGCACAAACCCCTGAACTTTTCCACAGGGAGTCTGATGGATCCAGTTCTGGGGGTACCTCTCAGCTCCCTGGAGCCAGCCCCGGCTGCCTGCGTGGCCAAGGAACCAGGCTGCTCCTGCAGGCCACAGGAGCAGGCTCAAATAATCATCAACAAATGTACAGCACAGCTGCAAAAGCGTGTCCTTAGAGTCTTGCCCAGTTTTCAGGAAAAAGCATTGCTGGAAGTCGGGAGCAGCATGTCCAAACACACTGAGGAATAAAGATCAATACTGGTATTTTTTCAACAGCCTGCTGGTTTCTGTTAGTGCTGGGGAAGCAGTGGAGCAGCAAAGAGGCTTCTTCCTCCCTGCAGATCATCCCGAGGCGGCAGCAGCTGCAGCCCCATCCCTGGAGGGCAGAGGGGCACAGGGCACTGGCAGCCCCTGCACACACAGCGCAGCAGCAGAGGCTCCTCAGCGCCCAGCGCCCTGAGGATGCAGGAGAAATAAAAACCTGGAGCTGGGTTTGGAAGTGTCTTCTGCCCCTGTGACCTTCAGAGCATGGAGGGCACAGCCTGGGCACAGCCTTGAGTGCTCCTTTGGAGACCACCAGGACCTCACTGGGCTGCAGCTCCTCCCCAGGGCAGCTCCAGTCTCTGCTCTGGGACAGGGACAGGGCCCAGGGAAGGGCTGGAGCTGTGCCAGGGAGGCTCAGGCTGGAGATCAGGAAAGGTTCTTCCCCCAGAGGGTGCTGGGCACTGCCCAGGCTCCCCAGGGAATGGGCACGGCCCCGAGGCTGCCAGAGCTCCAGGAGTTCCCAGGGATGCCCAGGGCGGGTTTGTTGGGGGGTCTGTGCAGGGCCAGGGGCTGCACTGGATGATTTTGCCCCTCACTTCAAGAAAGGCACTGAGGGGCTGGAGCGTGTCCAGGGCAGGGAACGGAGCTGGGAAGGGGCTGGAGCCCCAGGAGCAGCTGAGGGAGCTGGGGAAGGGGCTCAGCCTGGAGAAAAGGAGGCTCAGGGGGGCCCTGGTGGCTCTGCACAAGTCCCTGACAGGAGGGGGCAGCCGGGGGGGTCGGGCTGTGCTGGCAGGGAACAGGGACAGGAGGAGAGGGAACGGCCTCAGGCTGGGCCAGGGGAGGCTCAGGGTGGACAGCAGCAGGAATTTCCCCATGGAAAGGGTGCTCAGGCCTTGGCAGGGGCTGCCCAGGGAGGTTTGGAGTGCCCATCCCTGCAGGTGCCCAAGGAAGGGCTGGAGGTGGCACTCAGTGCTCTGGGCTGGGGACAAGGTGAGGATTGGGCACAGCTTGGACTCGATGATCCTGGAGGGTTTTTCCAACCTCAGGGATTCTGGGATTCTC
This sequence comes from Platysteira castanea, assembly GCA_013397175.1. NCBI lineage: Eukaryota > Metazoa > Chordata > Aves > Passeriformes > Platysteira > Platysteira castanea. Next base: position 171,127 of record VYXC01011060.1, read on the forward strand.
CTGAGCTGGGTCCCTCCCAGCTGAGGAGGTTTCCATGACTTTGTGCAGCCTGGCACAACAAACCTGCCTGGACCACACCGAGATGGGACAGACTGGGCAGGAGCGGACACAGGGACAGCAAATATCCAGCAATCCACCCTGAACTGCAAATCTGCCCTGGCTGTGGTGAGCCCTGCTCTGAGGCACAGCTCCTGCACGCCAGAGCTGTGACACTGATACTCACTGCTTGATTTCTCTACTTGCTCTCCCAGAAAATTTTCAGGTGGCACCTTTCCAAGTACTGGAAAATATGACTTTTCCTTTTTTTACGGCTGAAGCTATAAAAAGCCAAGGGCAGGAGTCTTTTTCATACAATGCTGGATCAAACCCACAGCCATCTATTAGGAGAGAATGTGCACAACCAGTCCTGGCTTTTTCCTAGAGCTGTAAGGATCTTTTAACACACTCCCACATGCGATTCAAAGGGAATTTCACACCTGAAAAAGTATTTTTGGTTTTTTTTGTTCTTCCACTGTCTTGGTTCCTCTCTGGTTTTCCCTTCAGTTATTTGATGAAGAAAAAGCTCTACATCTTGCCTCTCTTTTCCTGGCTGTTGTTTGGATGTGAGACTGAAACCCATCAAAGCACTCTGCAGAAGGTAAAATAATGGATTGTAGTAACACATTGTGCATGCAAGAGAGAAGGAGCTCTTCTGACCCCCTTTGTTTGCAATAAGCAGCAATCACAACAAATAAACAGGCTTGAAACTCTATTTCCCTGCAAATACCACTCACATAATTCAAGTAGTTTGTTTTTGTCTTCTTAAACTCGTGCTTCTCCTCAGACTCACTGCCTCACGCCGGGCTGGCCAGCCCAGGGCAGGGCACGAGTGACCAGCACATCCCACAGCCGTGTGTGTGCCCAGGGATGCCCCAGGCCCCTCAGGAAACCTGAGGAGCTCTCCCTGAGCTGCAGTGATATTTGCACATCTCAGACACTTCTACCAAAGCCAACACGGTCCCGTGGGCAAAAAGCATTTTGTTTCATCAAAGGAGGCTGTGAAACCTCAGCTTTGGGGAGGAAACGAGCTGAGATGCACGGAGCAGTGACAGGGGCACCTCCTGCCCAAGCTGTGGCAGGTGCTGGGAAAACAAACACCTCATTTCAGAGCCTTGGTGCCAGGGACATCTGAGACAAAGGCCTGCAAGGCCGGGGAGCTGGGTTACTCCCACAGCACAGGAGATCTGCTCTTCTCCACAGGAAAATAAATACGATGGCACATGAAACTTGCCCATCAGAGCCAAGCAGAGGGCACAGGCTGGGCCCCCTGGCACAAACCACGGCCGTGTGGGCTCTGCAGGAACATTCTGGATCCAGCACAGGAGAGGGGAAGGCAGGAGGGGTCTCAGGGGCAGGAGACTCAATGCCAGCTCTCCTCCTGGGCAGTCCTGATGTGCCTCAGTCACACCCACACTCACCACTCTCCAAATATGCATTCTGCTGTGAATAAAGCCAAAATGGAATTCTTGGGCCCTGCAAGCTGAGGGGAGGCTGAGGCCCCAGGGCAGCCCCACGGCAGAGGGCAGGAGGCTCTCCAGGGATGGGGAGACACCCCAAGGGGAACAGGGCCTCCCTCCACCCCACAATGTGCCCTAGCACCCAACAGGTACACGCTGAGAGCCCACAGAGGACACATAAACCACTTTAAATAAAATTTAAATCAGGACTTGATGTCGTTTCTTTAGGTTAAGTTGTCGAACAAAGACCCCAAGTCTACCCAGCAGCCCAAACTGCCCATGTTCTGTGCCATACCCCAAAGAAAGGCTGCCAGCCTGCTGCTGCACAGCTCCCTGGTGATGAGGCAGCTGAAGGCAGATGGTGCTGAAAGGCCCAGTTGCTGCAGCTCCGGAAATAACCGGGTGATTCAGGCACTCGAGACACGGCAGTGACAGCTCTGACTCAGCCCCACCACCACGGGAGCAGCCAAACCCAGCCGGGGACGTGGAGCTGCTCCCTCTGCAGCTGATGGGGATGGGGAGGCTCTGCCCAGGGCAGCTCTGCAGGCCCAGGGCTCCCATGGCAAACACAGACCAGGAGCTGCGAGAACACAGCAGCACTTTGGGCTCCCAGCACCTCCAAAGCCTTTCCATCCCGGAATCATGGCATGCTTGGGTTGGAAGGACCTCAAAGCCCACCCAGTGCCACCCCTGCCATGGCAGGGACACCTCCCACTGTCCCAGGCACTCCAAGCCCCAGTGTCCAGCCTGGCCTGGGACACCTCCAGGGCTGTGCTGGAGCACTGTACAGCACCAGGGAGGCACAGCCAGGGAGATGATCCCAACTGATGGATGAGGTCAAACGAGATCAGAAGTCCTGGGCACCTGGCTTTGAACACCCGCAGGGATGGGGCAGCCACCACCTCCCTGGGTAACCTGTTCCTGTATCGCCCCACCCTCCCAGGGAACAATTCCTGCCCCATATCCCATCTGACCCTGCCCTCTGCCATTTTTAAGCCATTCCCCCTCATCCTATCACTACACCCCCTTGTCCAATGCCCCTCTCCATGCATGTCCTGCCCCATGTGCAGGACCCGAGCAAAAAGGAGAAGGGGTTGTGTCCCCAGGCTGGGAAGCCCTCAAAACATCTGAAAAATCAGCCTGTGGGAGTTGCTTATCTCTCACACCATCCTTGCTCTTCACTTTAATACCTCGAGGCTCCCCTCCCGAGAACAGCTGTCGAGAGATTTGCAGCAGCAGGAATGTGTCATCTCCACCCAATGATCCAATAGTCCTAACAATTGTGGGTATTATTTCTCTTAAATCTACCCTTTAATCCCATAATGCCATAAAATACCACTGAATCAGAGCTTAGCAGGATTCCAGAAAGGAACAGACTTTTAAAGAGATAATGAGAACTCCACATTTATATTGGATAGGATTGAAAGGAGAGAACGGGGGAGGCAGAACGTACCAGATGGGCAGATTATTTCACAGTTTTCCTTAATATGATTTCTTCAACCTGAAGCATCTGGTAATTCCACTATCAGAGATTAGATACCGGATAAGATGGACAGGCAGGCTGATCTAACAAAGCAATTTTATTTTCTGGCTACACACAGGAGAGGCTCCCATTAAATCCTGTATCACAGGATGCAACAGAGGTGCAGAAAATGCTGTCTCCAAGCAGGGAATGTCTGCAGGCCCCGGGATCCCATGTAAATATGCTTCACTTTCAATATAGAAAACAACACATCTCCCTAACCCCCCATCCTCCCCAGGCAAGCGGCGAGTGCTGAGAATGGATAAACAACAAAACTCACTCAGCAGCCTTGTCCTTCAGAGGGTTTTGTAGAAAATTGAAGCAAATCTCTCCAGCTCATTCTTGTGGAGATTTGTGCAGAAGTCCTGCAGGCAGCACCTTGGGTACTTCCAATCTGGAAGCAGAGATTGTTCTCCAGAATGTGCAGGAGTCTCATCTTAGAGCCACAAAACCCAATCAAGCACGATGGAAACGTGTTTTTTCTCTTTATGGCACTGTTTGGCAGCAAGTTCTGGAGTAACTCACCCCAAAGCACCAGCCCAGCCTTGTCTGAGCCCAGGGAAGAGCTTTCCCAGCCATCCCAACTGGAATCTCTTCTCTGGCTGGGAAATCCCGGGCACGCCCAGCACAGCCTCTCCTGCGGGGCAGAGGGTGGGGAGCAGGAACCCCTGACAGGCCCAGGTGTGACAGGCACAGCTCCCGCTGGGAATCAGCTCCACACACGTCATCCCACGGACCCAGAGCATCAGCACCACTTCCCTGGAACCAGCCCAGGGCCATTCCCAGTCCTCTCAGAGGGGAGCAGCAGGGAGGAGTTCCCAGCTCCCAGCACAGGGGAGCAGCCCCAGCAGCAGTGGGGAAAGGGAAGGGGGAAAGGGGAAAGCAGGAAACGGGAAAGGGAAAGGAGGAGAGGGGAAAGGGGAGGGGAAAGCAGGAAAGGGAACAGGAAAGGGGAAGGGGAAAGAGGAGGGGGGAAGGGGAAGAAAAAAGGAAAGGGAAAAGAAGGAATGGGGGAAGGGAAAGGGAGAAGGGAAAAGATGAAAAGGGAAGGAGAAAGGGAAAGGGGGAAGGAGAAAGGGAAAAGCGAAAGAGGAAAGGGAAGAGGAAGAAGGAGAAAGGGGAAGAGATAGGGGAAGGGGAAAGAGAAAGAGAAAGGGGAAAGGGATATTGGAAGGGGAGAGGGGAAGAGATAAGGAAGGGCAAAGAGGAAGGGGAAGGGGAAAGGGGAAGGAAATCTCTCGACTGAAGTGAAGACAATAATCCAAACTACCAAAAAGTGACACCACAATTCCCCAAATCAGGACAAACAAGGTATTCTGCCCCAGCTGCTGGGAAAGGCCTGACCTTTTCCTGAACATCATCCTCAAACCCTGCGAATATTTTCCCCAGGGAAGTTCCCTCCTTTCTCTGCCTCTGGGCAGGACTGAGAGGCCCTGAGCTGTGAGCTGGGCTGGCTCCTCCTCACCCACAGCACCCAAAATCCCTCGGAGCAGGGACATCTGAGTCCCTGAACCCTCAGTGATGCTGACCACGAGGTGCAGGGAGCCTGGAGACACAGAAATATACACAAAATGTGCCGAACTTCCCCTGAACTCTCCTTGCTCCACTTCCCTCTGGCCACAGGCACAAAAAAGGAGCTGGAAAAGGACTCAGGGCTGTGACACTTGACCACATGAATCTTTCCTTAAAAACAGGGAAAACTGAGTGGGAAGGATGGGGAGTGCCAGCCTGTGCCAGGAGCAGGCCCAGTCCATTGGCATTCCAGACACTCAGCAGCCTTTAGCTGAACAACGCAGGCTTCACTCTCACATTTAAAACTACTACATGCTTTGTAATGCTTATCAGCTGGAGGGTTTTCAACAGTTTTTCCCCACTAATGCTGCAATTTCAAAGCCATTTAGGCTAATTTCCCTTGGCTTGAATCTATTTTAATCAGAGACCAGGATACTTGACTTAAATGGTTTGTGTTCAACCCTTCATAAAATCAGCCATAAACCTGAATGCACTAAATAGCAAGGGAGCCTTGAAGCCAGAAGTAGGAAAAGCTGAAACTTTCCAAATTCTCCAGCAAACTCCAGCCTATTTCACGCCAGACCAACTGCTCTCTTACAATATCAAGACAATTGATCCCCAAAACAAAAAGAAAACCCAGGAACAAAACACACTCCTGAAGTTCTTACACAGATAAAAGGCACGAGGTTGTGCAGCTGCAGTCGGTGCCCACAAATTCTCCCCCAAGTCTCAGCCCAGCTCCAAACGGAAGCATTTTTAATGAATTGCTGTGCCCCATCCTCTCCCTCACTCTCCCATGGAATGATGGATAGTGGAACTGAGGAAAAACACAACGCCAGCCTAAAAATGTCAGAAGTAATCCTTTTCTTCCCTCAAAATCTGAAAAGAAACATTACTCCTCAAATTAATTCTCGCCAAGTAATGCTGGCTCTGCTGGAAGTCAGAGCTGTGGATGAGAAATGGAAATCAGCAGCTCAGCCTCAGGTAAGTGCTGGAGAAGGTCTCGCTCCAAGGATTCGGCGTGGGGCTGGGATTTGCATATCAGAGAGGCAGAGGTGCAATTTGGACCTGCAAGTCAGCCTGGCTGGAGGAGCTGCGGCAGCAAAGTGCAGGCTGGGCCTCCATTCCTCTGGAAACTCCTCCAGGGATTTCTGCTGCCAGGGGCTGACAGCCCTGGGTGCTCCGAGGGGCTGCTCGGGACCCAGGCAGTGCCTGGAGAGGGGCAGGAACAGGAGCATCCCCTGCTCCCAGAGCCTGCACAGCCTGCCAGACCTGGGGACAGCAGGAACAGGAGCATCCCCTGCTCCCAGAGCCTGCACAGGCTGCCAGACCTGGGGACAGCAGGAACAGGAGCATCCCCTGCTCCCAGAGCCTGCACAGGCTGCCAGACCTGGGGACAGCAGGAACAGGAGCATCCCCTGCTCCCAGAGCCTGCACAGCGTGCGAGACCTGGGGACAGCAGGAACAGGAGCATCCCCTGCTCCCAGGGCCTGCACAGGCTGCCAGACCTGGGGACAGCAGGAACAGGAGCATCCCCTGCTCCCAGAGCCCGGACAGGCTGCCAGACCTGGGGACAGCAGGAACAGGAGCATCCCCTGCTCCCAGAGCCCGGACAGGCTGCCAGACCTGGACACACGGAGCTGCATCCCTGGCTGCATGGTTTTCGGTGCTCTGCAGATGCCAGGCAACAGCTTTGTCACTGCCCCAATGGCACAGGCATTGGACGCGGATCTTTCACAATCTAAACCTCTCTCAGCTCATTTTTTTATCAGGGATTTCACTCCAGGCCTGGACAAACTGACACTTTCCTATTTTGAGGAACACTCTGGCAGCCATATCTAAAATTAACCTTCACAAAGATAAACTTGCAGCATGTCTTCCCTCATCCCCTTAACAAAACCATGTGTCACCTCTTTTAAAGCCTGTTCTGGGCTGCTTGGCAGGTAAACACCACCAGCACCTTAAAAGCTCAATCAGAAAAAGGAGAGGAAGGATATTGCCACAGTGGAAACTCCCTTTAAAGGCCCAGATCTGCTGCTGGAGATCCCAGAGTGTCCCAGGAGGGTCCCCGTGCTGGGAGGAGCCCGAGGGCAGCCCAAGGGCTCCAAAGGTCCTGCAGGGACGTGGAGGAGCTGACAAGGAGGGAGGGAGAGTCTCTGCACTCTTTTACAGGGTAACACCAAAAGCTCGGTGAAAGCAGAGCTGAGCTTCTGATGGCACCACTGCCACCCAAAATCCTGTACTGCTGTGGGAAAACAGAGACAGACTGGGAAGAAATTCACCTTTTTCCCCTGATAAATCATCCTGATGAACCCTCTGACTCTCTCCAACTACCTGAAACAAGGGTGGGGCCAGGTGGGATCAGTTTCTTCTCCCAGGTAGCAACTGACAGGACAAGGGGAAACAGCCTCGAGCTGTGCCAGGGGAGGTTCAGGTTGGATATTAGGAATTATTTCCTCAGAGAAAGGGTGCCCAGGCCTGGCACAGCTCTGCAGGGCAGTGCTGGAGTCCCCATCCCTGGAGGGGTTTAACAGCCCTGTGGATGTGGCACTTGGGGACAAGGGGCAGTGGTGACCCTGGCAGTGCTGGGGAATGCCTGGACTCGATGACCTCAGAGGGCTTTTCCAACCTCAGTAACTCTGTGACCCCATGAGCTCAGCTCCAGCCCAGCCACCCCAGTTTCTCATCCCTGCAAGCAATGAGGGAAGAGCCAACAGCCCCAAACCTGACTGGGAAGGCCACCAGCACTGCTGGCTCTGGGTGACCCCTGAGCACAGCCTGGAGCACCTGGCACTCACTTGGTTGGGCGATAATCCGGGATGGAACGGTCCAGGGAAATCTTCTCGCTGAGGTAGGAGTTGTAACCATACTTCTCGTGGGGTCCCTTGGCTTTCTCCTCCTCCTCGGGGGACAGGGTGGCTGGGAGGCCCCCCTTGCCACGGCCACCATAGCCCTCGATGAGGCCCAGGGACTTGGACAGACCTGGGGGAGAACAAAAACATCGCTGGTAAATCCCATCCTGGGTAAAACCCATCCTTGGGAAAATCCATCCCGGGTAAAACCCATCCAGGTAAAATCCACCACTGGTAAAATCCATCCCGGGTAAATCCCATCCCGGGTAAAACCCATCCCTGGGAAAATCCGTCCCTGGGAAAATCCATCCCGGGTAAAACCCATCCAGGTAAAATCCACCACTGGTAAAATCCATCCTGGGTAAATCCCGTCCCGGGTAAAACCCATCCTTGGGAAAATCCATCCCGGGTAAAACCCATCCTTGGGAAAATCCGTCCCTGGGAAAATCCATCCCTGGGAAAACCCGTCCAGGTAAAATCCACCACTGGTAAAATCCATCCTGGGTAAAACCCATCACTGGTAAAACCCATCCCTGGGAAAACCCATCCTTGGGAAAATCCATCCTGGGGAAAACCCATCCCTGCTAAAACCCATCATTGGGAAAATCCATCCTGGGTAAAATCCACAGCTGGGAAAACCCAGCCCTGGTAAAATCCATCCCGGGTAAAATCCATCCCTGGGAAAATCCATCCCTGGGAAAATCCATCCCGGGTAAAATCTACCACTGGGAAAACACATCCCTGTGAAAACCCATCCCTGATAAAACCCATCATTGGGAAAATCCATCCCTGCTAAAACTCATCCCTGGGAAAACCCAAACTGGTAAAATCCCTTCCTGGTAAAACCCATCACAGATAAAACCCATCCCTGGTAAAATCCATCCTTGGGAAAACCCATCTCTGGTAAAACCCATTCCTGGTAAAACCCATTGCTGTTATTTCCAGCTCCCAAAGAAACAAAACACTCCAAAAAATCCTAGGTGTTTTGGGCTGGTTTTCTGCAAACATTCCAAATCCTCCTCCTCTGGCCCAGGGCTGGGACAAGAGTGCCCCAAGCCCTGCAGCTCCTGGTGGCCCAGGCCCAGGGCCCCTGGCAGCCGTGCCCTGGCTGATAACCTGTCCTGGGATCTGGTATTTGTTTGGTGGTGGGGAGGTGACTCAGGCCTCCTTCCCACTCTCGGAGAGGTGATTACAGGGAAGGTTAGATGTCCTCAGGAGAAGGATAGGTTGAACACGGAGCAGGAATAAAATAGGGTTGGTTAAGTGCCAGCTGAATGAATTTTTGCTCAGTGGGAACAGTGAACAACATACAAATGGTACGGATTTAAAAACAATTTCCCCTCAAAGCTTTCTTATCTTTTAAAGTACAGCGTTCCCAGACCCTTATCAAGGGGAATTATTTCTTTATATCTGCATAGCTGAAGGAAATAGGCAAAGTTTGAAACGAGCTGCACATAAAGAGCTCCATGGATGATTTGGTGGTGGCTGTGGGAAGCCCAGTCCCTGCTCATGTTATTATTTATTAGACAGGACACCTGGAATTTTAATACTTTTCATTAGCAGAGAGTCAGTCTCTTTTTGTCAGAAACAAAAAAATAATAATGATGGATTTTGTTTTGCTTTTTTGCCTGTTTGGTTTTTGAATAAAAGACACCAGGGTATATTCCCATTGTTTCCATGGCAGAGAATGACTGAGACCAGGACGGATTTTGTCACCTCTGAAGCTTCTGAAGGGACAATAACCTTGAGGTTGGTCCAGCTCCCAAACCTACCACTGGCTTCCACTGTCCTGGACAAGACATTCCTGCCTCCCCACAGATTTAAACACTTTTTTCCTCAAAAAGTGGCATTGAGAGGCAGGAAAAACAGCTGGGAATCTAAATCACTGTTGGAAGCACAGTTTGAAGGACTATTATTACTATTATTATTGTTATTATTATTCCTTCTGACAGGGGAGCTCTGAACATCCTTCCCTGCTCCATCAGAGCTGACAGAGCCCCTCTGACCACACTGGGCTTGATTAGGTTTTATCCAAGGAAATTAACAACAATCAGGTGCCAGGAGTCGCTGGCTGTGGCGTGGGGCTGGCTCACACATCCCAGCTGCCAGGGGTCACCCAGGGGGCTGGGGAAGGTGGCACTTTGTGACCTGCAGATCCCTCTGTGAACTCCCCAACCCCAAATGCTTCCACTCCAGGAACCCCCAGCACCTCCCAGCTCGCTTTTAAAGCTTAATTTAGCTTTTCTTGATTTGTTTGAACACATTTCTCACCGGCCCAGTGCTTTTGCTTTTGGTGAAGCCACAGACCTGCAAGAGGGGCTGCAGGCAAGTGGGGACTTTCTGAGGGGGGCAGGAGCTCCATGGAGGGAGGATGCTCAGTGGCATGTGGGAACCAGGAGCATCCCAGCACCCAGCTCTGCTTAAATCAGCTTTTACAATCACAAGTTGGGTTATTATCAACACTAACAGCAGGTAATTAACTCAGACACCAAGGCAGTGCTTCTCCCAGAGCTTCTCCCTCCAAGGCCAATCCCTGCCCCACAGCACCCCAGCCACCTCCAGAGGTTCTCGTCTCTGGCTCAGCTAAGGGAACTGTGCTCCCAAGCACAGCACCGGGGTGAAGGACCTGGAATTCGAGGGGAGGACTGTTGCTCTGGTTTTGTAAGCCTTCTGTTTTTAACCTTGGAGTCAGATTCTTTTCACACAGATTCATGTAAATAATAGCCAATGTTTACTTAACAGTATTTTCTGGTTTTCATTCCTTTTGTGATATGACAACTTTGATGAGCACCTTTCTTCTCCAGTGGGATTGAGAAGGAAGTGACATGCTCTCCAATCCCTTGTGGAGTTGGGACGTGTATAAAAATAAAATAATGTAAATAAATCCATTCCATTTTCCTCCTTTCTGCTGAACCTGGCAGGTGTAAGAGCGTCTTTATTGTGTCTCCCCAGACACAGAGGACTCTCCCTCTGTGTTCAAAGCACCACCAGCCAATGTTTATTTAACAGTCTTTTCTATTTTTCATTCCTTTTGTGATAAGAAAAAGGTTGATGAGCATCCTTTTTCTCCAGTGGGATTGAGGAGGAGGTGACATGTCCTCCAATCCCTTCTGGAGTTGAGAATTCTATAAGATATGTCAAATGTAAATAAACTCTCTCTTTTGCCTCCTTTCTGCTGAACCCAGCAGGTGTGAGCGTGTCCTTTATTGTGCTTTCACCAGCACACCACGCCAGCCTGGGGGCCTGAGCTGCTCTTTGCAGCAGGAGGAGATGCCTGGAGCAGGGATATCTCTGCCAGGGAACTCAAACAGACAGGCTGGGTGTCCCCTGCAGCCAAACCTCCAATCCTGCCCCACCCAGAGAGGGCTGGGAGCTGCTGGACAGCACCAGGGCACCCGCCCTGCCCACCCGGGCTTCCAGCACACAGTACAGGCACCTCAGGGCTGCTGCCCACTCTGCGCCTCCCAAAGCACAGCCAAGGCAAGGGCAGAGCCGGCCCAGCCTGCCAGTGCTCCCAGGCTGGGTGGGAGGCTCCCCGTGAGGGTCCTGCTGAGGTGAAGCCTCTCTGCTCCCTACAGAGGCACCAGAGAAAGGCCAAACACGACTTCAGAGCCACCAGCTTTGAGTGGCAAACCTGTACTGCCATGAACTGCTTCATTCCAAACTGCAGTCAGGACAACACTCAGACCCCAGCACACATTTCCCTCTGCTCACTCAGTTCGTTCATTATTTCTGCATATTCTGTCCTTCTACAACCCCAAGCCAGGAAATGCTGATAAACCAAAGGAATCAATCACATGGATCCATTTGTGCTGGGCAGGGCACCACCACGAGCCCAGCATCCTCCCTTCCAGGAGAGCAGCAGCACAGCCCCACGGGGAGGGCCATGGAGGTGAATATTCCCAGGTGGGATGTGCCAGGCAGGACCCCCTGGCTGTCTCTGTGCTGGTCAAACACTTCCTCTCCAGCCTGGGCCATCAGGAGGGCTCAGCAATGTCACTTTGGAGTGTGGCACTCAAAGCAGGAGTCGAGGAACGTTTGACCAGGAAGATAATTCATGTCCAAACAGCAGAGGAAGAGATTTGTTTCCAGCTGGCTGCAAAGGTGCCTCAGAAGAGGCAGAACTGAAAACAAAATGTGACAGCCCATCCTCATCCAGTCAATCCATTCTTTGGCTTTTATTCACCACGTTTTTGGGCAGCTTTCTGTGAACTTGAGGTGCCTTTGCTGTGACTTCAGGAATTACCCTGAGCCCAGCTTGCGTGAGTGCTCAGGACATTCTGGGATTCCACGAAACCTGCTTGAAACTGGCCTGGAAGGGCCAGAAGTGACACACAGAGACACCATGAGCAAGATGAAGCAAGAGCACGGTGCCACCAGCTCGTTCCCTGGAAGGACAGGGCTGAAAGCAAAGACTCAGGGCTGTCCCCAGGTCACAGAGCAGATCCTTTATCATCCCGGGCAGGCACCAAGCAGGAGTGCTGAACCTCTGCCAGAAATTCTCTCCTGACGCCTGCTCCAGCCTATCTGTAGTGATAAACAGCACTAATCCCCACAAAAAATCCTGATCTTTGGAGTGAATTCAGCCCCCAGGGAACTCTGCAAGCTCAGGAGATGGGAACGGGCTGCATGGAGATGAGGGGGTGGTGCAGATCCGAGCTCTGAGCAGCCACGAGCTCCACTCAGCCCAAAGCTAAAACAGGACTTTTTCTCAGAATCTCCTAAAAATTCTGATCTTTGGAACAAATGGAATATATTGCTATTGTACTGCAGGAACAGAAGGGGAAAGAAAAACCAAGACACCCCTTGGAGCTGCTGAGATCTGAGCCCCTCCTGCTGAAAGGACCAGACAGGGGATCCCTGGGGACTGGCAGGAGTTGGTTTTCTTCAAGATGATATAAAAATTTAATCTCTACAGCAAAATTATTCCTAGACCGAGCACAGTTAGAGTAAATACATCAGTCTCTTCTTAAGCTGAGTGTATTTCAGGAGGAGACAGGAGTTTTCTAGGACAGAGAAAACCTAATGTGATTGCCAGCCTTCACTTCCAAAGGCTCCCCAGGAGCTGGAGGGGGGGGAAAAGCTTTTTGCTCCACATCAGACTGGATGAAGGAAAACATTTACCCTCCCAAACAACCCTCAGCTGAGGAAATTTGAGACCGGGCGGGCTGGGGAAGAAGGAGGAGCCCTGAAATGAAAAGGCATTTCTGAGAAATGGGTGCTGAGCTTAATGCTGGGGGCGAGGAGGGAAAAGAACATCAACCTTGCAGGGCTTAAAGGGGTCACAGGGGGCTGGGGAGGGACTGGGGACAAGGGGTGGAGGGACAGGACACAGGGAATGGCTTAAAAATGACAGAGGGCAGGGTCAGATGGGATATTGGGAAGGAATTCTTCATTCTCACCCTGGCACAGGGTGCCCAGAGCAGCTGTGGCTGCCCCTGGATCCCTGGCAGTGCCCAAGGCCAGGCTGGATGGGGTTTAGAGCACCCTGGGACAGTGGAAGTGTCCCTGCCCATGGCAGGGG
>VYXC01011060.1:184050-207569 GCA_013397175.1 Platysteira castanea
CTTCCAACCCAAACCATCCTGGGATTTCAATACAGCAATGATTTCCAGAAAAGCAAAATTTTTAGCTGCATCTTTCCGTATTTATATCTCCTGCAGCACGAGGCACAGAGCCCACACAGCTCAGGGTGAAAGCCACGCTTCTACAGGAAAGAGGAACTTGAAGCCCCCCTTTTCCAGAAGAAAGAAAGAAATAATAGTGGAATGGTACTGAAAAACACGGGCACCATAAAAGCAAAACTGAAGTAGATGTCACTGCAAAGTGCAGCTCTTACTCACTTAAGGCCAGTGGATTTTTGTCAGTAAACACAAAAACCCGACTCTCAGCCCAGGGTTACAAAGGAGGCTGCTGTCACCCAAGGCTGCTTCAGGGCTGCTTCCTTTCTGGGTAGTGCTGCTCTGGTCTCTCTCTCCCCCCTGTGCCACTTCCATGCTTTCCCAGCAGTAACATCTCCCCCTTGGGCTCCTCTCCCCTCTCTTGAGGCACCTCCCAGAGGCTCAGCTGCTCTCTGGTCCTTAGCAGAAACACCTGGCTCAGCACAGCTGTAACTCATCAGGGTCAGGATTGCCCCCAGCCCGTTCCTGTGCTCCCACNAATACAGCAATGATTTCCAGAAAAGCAAAATTTTTAGCTGCATCTTTCTGTATTTATATCTCCTGCAGCACAAGGCACAGAGCACACAGAGCTCAGGGTGAAAGCCACGTTCCTACAGGAAAGAGGAACTGGAGGCCCCCCTTCTGCAGAAGAAAGAAATAAATAAGTAATAGGGGAANGCACAGGGTGCCCAGAGCAGCTGTGGCTGCCCCTGGATCCCTGGCAGTGCCCAAGGCCAGGCTGGATGGGGTTTAGAGCACCCTGGGACAGTGGAAGTGTCCCTGCCCATGGCAGGGGTGGGATGAGATGAGCTTTAAAGTCCCTTCCAACCCAAACCATCCTGGGATTTCAATACAGCAATGATTTCCAGAAAAGCAAAATTTTTAGCTGCATCTTTCCGTATTTATATCTCCTGCAGCACGAGGCACAGAGCCCACACAGCTCAGGGTGAAAGCCACGCTTCTACAGGAAAGAGGAACTTGAAGCCCCCCTTTTCCAGAAGAAAGAAAGAAATAATAGTGGAATGGTACTGAAAAACACGGGCACCATAAAAGCAAAACTGAAGTAGATGTCACTGCAAAGTGCAGCTCTTACTCACTTAAGGCCAGTGGATTTTTGTCAGTAAACACAAAAACCCGACTCTCAGCCCAGGGTTACAAAGGAGGCTGCTGTCACCCAAGGCTGCTTCAGGGCTGCTTCCCTTCTGGGTAGTGCTGCTCTGGTCTCTCTCTCCCCCCTGTGCCACTTGCACGCTTTCCCAGCAGTAACATCTCCCCCTTGGGCTCCTCTCCCCTCTCTTGAGGCACCTCCCAGAGGCTCAGCTGCTCTCTGGTCCTTAGCAGAAACACCTGGCTCAGCACAGCTGTAACTCATCAGGGTCAGGATTGCCCCCAGCCCGTTCCTGTGCTCCCACTATGGTCACTGTTTTCTATGGGGCTTTTTGTAGACAAGATAGCAAATATGGTATGAGCATTTTTCACAGTGTCAAAATCCCAAATCCCTGCAACACACGTCAGAATCTTAAATCTATACAGCACTAAAGATGGTTTGGCTGGGGCACACTATGGCAGTTCAGATACATTACACCAGATTTTTCCAGCCCCAAGAGCTCTCCCAGGGGTGTTTGTCCCTGGCCCACGCCAGCCAGAGAGCTGAGGGCCAACGAGCAATGCCTGGCACGGGGAAAAGCCCAGCTGAGGAGGGGAATGGCCCAGGGTGGGACTGTGTGACCTGCAGGGGACACGGAGAGCAGGACACAGCACAGAGGCCCTCAGGGCATGGATGAGAAACCTCAGCAGCCACGAAGGGCAGGATGGCCCAGGGAATGCTGGAAATCGGGGAACTGCTGAAGTTTTTAGTGCTGTCCTGCTGACGGCTGCAAACACAGGCTGTTAAAGGGAGGGCTCGGTGACAAAAAGGGGATTGGCAGAAGAGCAGGCACCAGTTTTCCTCTGCAGCCTCGGTGGGACCTGGGGCGTGGGGTTTTCTCTCCTTGCAGCAGTTTTTACACAATTTTTGGGCAGTCTTTGCTCAGAGCAGTTGTTACTGGAGTGAGTAACTCCCACCCCTCTGGCTGTGCCTGTGTAACTGGGACCCTGTGCTGCCACGGGCTGTGGGACCTGTGCAGGGAGCACCAAGCACAGCTGGCCCTGGCTGCTTCCTTTGCTGCTACTGCCTCCCCAAAGCATCCTCGAACGCCCGCAGGGGAAACTAAAAGTAGCAGTAAAGAAATCAGAAGATGAGAGTTCACTTTCTCCCGGGGAAAAAAAAAATATAAAAAGTTTCAAAATGAGCTGAAATAGTAGAGCCCAGTGAAAAACCAGTATTGCCCTGAACCCTGTACAATTCCATTCACTGTAGCTGCTAAATTTATTTTTCCCAGGGCTGACCACTTATCAAAAGTTTATCCCCCAAAATCAGATGCTGCCGCTAAAGGGTCAGTGCTTCGCCTTCCACTGGACAGTCCTTTCCCAGGAGCTGGATTTTAGCATATCAGAGCATCTCCTCCAGTGCACAGAGCTGCCTGGTGTCCTTCACCATGCAAATGATGTGTTGGTTTACTGCAGAGATTACCATGAGCATGGTGACTTTCAGAAGTGGGGGGTCAGGAAAACTCCCAGCCTCTGCCTTCAGGCTGAATGACAAATGGGAACTCAGAAAAAGCAGCAGATGAATGGGCCCAGGCTTGGCAAGCAGGGATTTTAGCAGACACAGACTGAAAATAGAGCATATTTTACCTGTGCTCCAACATATTGCATCTCTGAACAAGCTCCTGCCTATGAAAAATAATGTGAATAATTCTGGCTGAAATGAATTTGTCCAACAGAGCATTAAGATTTCACTTAAATAACTGTGACAGGTGGGGGTGAGGGAATTGAACATATTTTCTTGCAGCCCAGCTAGGCAAGGACCAAAACCAGGATGGGCACAGCTCATTATTAAATATATTTAACAATATAACCTCTTTAATGCCAGGTTGGGCAGGGCTTGGAGCACCCTGGTCTGGTGGAAGGTGTCCCTGCCCATGGCAGGGGGGGAATGAGATGAGGTTTAAGGTCCCTTCCAACACAACCACTCTGGGATTCTCTGATTTAAGCTTAGATTAGATGATGACCTGCAGAAGAAGGTTTTAGGCGCAGCTGTGCTTCCAGCCTTAAGGGAACAACCAGAAACATGGAGGTTTCTCCCCACCTCGCACTCCTTGGAAAGGCTGGAGAAGGGAGCACGGCCACTGCACGGGTTTGAAATGTTTAAACACAAATATACATTTATACAGCCATACACACAGGGACTCAAAAAATAAGTTTTCTTATCAAATGGACATGGAAACAGAGGGAAATTACCTTTGGAGCCAGAGGGAGGATCAGCACCCAGAGCAAGGGCAGTACGGTCACCAGGACAATGTCAAAGCCTATTTAGCCTATTACACTACCAAGTTCTGCTTCCAAGTGATAATTTCCCAATCAAGATTTGCCCCTGGCACAAAACAACAGAAATCCTTCCACAGGCCGAGGCTGTTTAGTTCTGAGGAACCATTTATTTGCTTCCAACACCTGGGACTGGTAGAAGAGCTTGGACATCGCTCTGTCCTCCCTGAAAGTCCAAAAATAGTGGTGTTTACCACTCTGCTCACATTGATCACGCAGCTCTCTGCAAAGGGCAGAACTTGGCAGCAGAGCCAGTGCAGAGCAGAAACCCACAGGCCACAGAAAGCTCTCTGCAGCTCAGCACTGGGAGTCCCAGGCACAGAGACCGTGCTCAGACACAGAGCACAAGACTGAAGGTGATTCCTATCCCAGGGAAAACCTGGGCACAGGTGTGGCACTGCTGGCAGTGAGGGCAGTGCCCTTCCCTGCGGGTACAGCCACCGCCAGCCCAGGGCTGTGCTGCTGCTGGGCTCCCCTCTCCAAGGGGAGACTCCACTCACCAAACCAAGCCCTTACAGCTGTTCCAGGCTTGTCCCAAAATGACCAGTTCCACCCCACTGCCCTCCGTGCTCGCTCACATTCCCAGCACCAGCGGCTGCCTGGGAATTCTGGATGGCAGCCTGGGCTCCGGGGGCAGGGAGGGGTGAAGGGTATTGGCAGAAAAGGTAAAGCAAGGAGTTTGTTGCAACAATCTCACCTGCAAGTTGTGACACAAATACAAATATACACCTCCGACTAACATGGGACCATCACATTCTGGAAATACTGGAGAAAAGGTTGGAAAAAGAGGCAAAAAGGAGTAGATCACAGTGTGCAACCAAAAGGAAAATCAGGGTCAAAACCATCACTAAGGTCCTTTAGTGAGACAGCTGACTCCAGTTACACCACACCTGTGTTCCAGATGTCAGAGAGCTCGGAACCTGGCTTTAGTGAGCCCTGCCTGAGAGCTGCCTTCAGGGATTCAATATTCCTGGGATCCAGGCACAGGCATTGCCCCACCAACACACAGGGAGGTATTTCCACGAGCTGCCCAGAACAGTCTGGACCAACCTTCCCATCAGCTTCTCCCTGGTCTGTTCCCGTGGCACAGAGCTCCACAAAGCACCACCATGCCCAGGCAGCAGTGAGAAACCTCTGGAGACCCTCAGAGAGGGGAGGGAGCTCTGTAAAGAGCACCCAACACAAAATCCCAGACTGGTTTAGGTTGGAAGAGACTTTAAATCCCATCTTACCCCCACCCCTGCCATGGGCAGGGACACCTTCCACGATCCCAGGCTGCTCCAAGCCCCGTCCATCCTGGCCTTGGGCAGTGCCAGGGACCCAGGGGCAGCCACAGCTGCTCTGTGCCAGCACAGCCAGGTACCAGTGAGGAGACCCAGGCAGGGAGAGATGCCCAGCAGAGCAGAGCAGGCTCCCCAGCACAGCACCCCGGGACAGCAGCTTCATCCAAGGCACCAGAACATCCACACGGCTGGAACAGCCCTCGGTGAGCCCTCTGCCACCAGCAGCCTGGGCTCGCTGCAGTGCCAGGACCTCCACCTCCAGCGTCTCTCTGCAGACAGAACGCTCCAGAGGCTCCCCCCACAGCCCTTGGGCCATTTCCCCTCCTCAGACGCCAGCCCGGTGCTGCTCCAGCCCAGCCCTGAGCCAGGGTCCCGGGCTGAGCCCCAGAACCAGCTGGGCTCCGTGAGAGGAGTGTGGAGGGAGCTATTCCAGGCTCTCCTCACCCTGCCAGCAGCCACGCTGAAGGCTTTGCCCAGCCATCATCGGCTGGGAGGGACCATGTGTCTGGGAAAACACAATAAAGAGGCTCTCACACCTGCCAGGTTCAGCAGAAAGGAGGGGAAAGAGCCACTTTATTTACATATGTTACATCTTATACAATTCCCAACTCCACAAGGGATTGGAGGACATGTCACTTCCTTCCCAATCCCACTGGAGAAAAAAGATGCTCATCAAAGTTTCTTATCACAAAAGGAATGAAAAACAGAAAATACCGTTAAGTAAACATTGGCTATTATTTACATGAAACTGTGAGAAAGAATTCTGACTCCAAGGTTAAAACAGAAGGCTTTAGCAAAACCCAGGGCAACAGGACCCCACAGTGAGCTCAGCCCGACGAGGTGTCCCAGGAGCAGTCTGTGCTGGCAGCCACCAGGGCCGTACAACACAACCACGGCAGGGCCTGGCGCCGCAGGGCCAACACCGCTCCAGCAACTTCAGAGACCAATTCAGGGCCTGTCACTGTTCCCCAGACAGACGAGGTCCCTGGTCCAGGCACCTGATGGGGCATTGATCCTCCACACACCCGAGTGCAAGCTCTGCACGTGGGGGGCTTTGCTGAAGCCCCCAAAATGTTCCCCCCCACGTGCCTGGCTCGGTGCCTGTGGGTGCCTTGGGACACGGGGGCTCGAGGGAGCAAGGCCAAGGGCAAAAGCAACCTTGCATATTTACACTGGGCAGCCGAGGGCCCATTTGGGTGATGAATTAAGCAATTACCTGCAGCTTTATTTTTAGGAGGCAGGCTGCAATTCAAGCAAGAGAGAACTTATCTTGCTCTCCTCTCCAAGCTGCCAGGACATCGCTCTGGCAGGACACTCCCCTACGTGCCAGGCTGCTCAGGGACCGTGGCAGGAGCAGCTCTGTGCCCAGGGAAATCACACATATCCCACTACTGGGAGTCTGCAAGGTCAGGCTGGATTTGAGTGACCACTGGAGCAAGATGATCTTCACAGGTCCCTTTCAACCCAAACCATTCTGCTGCTGAGGATGGAGGAGTCTGGAAAGTTCTTTACTACAGGCAGTTTTAGAAGCTCCCAAACGTCCATCCTCAGCAGCAAAACATCAGCCCTCACATTTGTGCTCAGGCAGTGATTTCTGAGGCCAAACTGCAAACTGTTCATCCCCAGGTAGTCACTCCCACCACCACTCCAGGCTCAGGCAAACCTTTCGTTGAGCTTTCATAGCTGCTTTTTCCCTCCAGTGCAAAATTGCAGTTCTTTGGGTAACAACGTCCATTCCCATCCCCAACACGACACTTTAGCTGCTTGGGCACACCACAGGTGTGTCTGGGAAAACACAATAAAGGACACTCTCACACCTGCTAGGTTCAGCAGAAAGGAGGGAAAAGAGCAACTTTATTTACATATGTCATATCTTATAGCATTCTCAACTCCACAAGGGATTGGAGGACATGTCACTTCCTTCTCAATCCCACTGGAGAAAAAAGATGCTCATCAAAGTTCTCTTATCACAAAAGGAACGAAAAACAGAAAATACCGTTAAGTAAACATTGGCTATTGTTTACATGAAACTGTGTGAGAAAGAATTCCGACTCCAAGGTTAAAACAGAAAGCTTAGCAAAAACCAGGACAACACACAGGTCTAACTTCAGTACCAAAACAGGACCACGCAGCCAAAGTTGGGGAAACAAGGATTTCTCAAATCCATCTTGTCCCCAGAGAAGCTGTGACTGGAGTTGCACCTGCAGTGTGGTGGGACTGCCCCAGGAACTGCAGCAGGACCACGGGAACAAGCATGGAAGCAGGAAAAGAACAGAACCCACGAAAACACAAGCCAACAGTTTCTGAACCCCATTCAAAGGTTATAAGTAATATTTAGCATTTTTATTTTCACAAGGAATCTGTGATTTCCAGATCGTGTCTCCATAGCAAGCTGTTAGTGTTTGTGCTTTCCTCTAATGCATGTTCCTGTTTTCCTTCTGAAAACATTTCCTCTCTGTATAGATTGGCCTGCTGGAAAGGGGAAAATCGTTGCCATTTGGCAAGAGAGGAAACGAAGAAATCCCACAGTGGCAGTGCAGACATCATCAGTGCAAAAGTGGCTGCTCGGGTTTTGGGCTGAGCTTTGTGGCTGTGTGAGCCCCGTGCACAGGGCACCTGTGTCTGTGAAAACACAAATAAGGATGCTGTCACACCTGCTAGGTTCAGCAGAAAGGAGGGAAAAGAGAGACTTTATTTACATTTATCATACTTTATACGGTTCTCAATTCCACCAGGGATTGGAGGACATGCCACTTCCTCTTCAATCCCACTGGAGAAAGAAGGTGCTCATCAAATTTTCTCTTATCACAAAAGGAATGAAAAACAGAAAATACGGTTAAATAAACATCGGCTATTGTTTACATGAAACTGTGTGAAATTCTCTGACTCCAAGGTTAAAACAGAAGGCTTAGCAAAAAACAGGACAACAGGCACCCCCTCCACAGAGCCCTGCGAGAGGCAGAAGCTGCAGATGGCCACCAAAACACCTCCCAGGCTGGCACCCCTTACAGAGATCTCCCTGTTCCTCACTCCTGAAGCCTGGGGAAGGCAGGACAGCACGGGTGGTGTTGGTGACCCGAGGCCCAGGCAGAGCTCCGGGTCACTGGGACAGGCTGGGCACCAGGGAACACAGGGGGGACGTGGGGCTGCACCCTGAGAGCCCCACTTGGCACAGGGGCCCTCTCAATGCTTCCAGGTTTCTCCAAAGGGGCCCTTTGGGCCAAATAATCCCTCCCTGGGCTACCTCGAATGCGCTCATTCTTTAAAGACCAACATATTGGGGAAGGAAGGACACTGCCCAAAATCGGCTTTCCCAAGAAAAGAATGTAATTTTGATGTGAACATGGCTGCAGAGGGAGGAACTCTGGGTTTACAAGTGTGTACAAGATTCATCCCACTCATGGCATTTTACTGAGCTGTGAACTCACTAATTACTTTTTAAGGTCGACAAAGTCCATTTGGCAGGGGTTTGCTTGGTGCATTTAACTTCTGTGCTCAGGCACTGTCCTCACTCAGTGCCCGAGCCCATTTAGTGCTGGTTTTGGGGTGTGCACTCCATGCTCTCAGACACACAGGGCACCCCAG
This sequence comes from Platysteira castanea, assembly GCA_013397175.1. Lineage (NCBI taxonomy): Eukaryota > Metazoa > Chordata > Aves > Passeriformes > Platysteira > Platysteira castanea. The sequence continues at coordinate 192,438 of VYXC01011060.1, forward strand.
AGGGTGCTTGTGCTCTTCAAACTCCTGCCATCTGTTTGTGCTCTGCCAATGGGCCGTAGGGGTGACACAGCCAAAGCCAGAATTAAGGAGCTGATTTGGCCATCAGAGAGAAATATTCTGCACTGCAGTGCCTTTACTCCTGCACACATCTGCATCCTCCTGACAAACACAGCAGCCACGGACCCGGGGTGGATTTTGTAAGGGATGTGTTGCTGGAATGAGCACAGGAGCACAGGGGACACCTCCTGGACACAAACCTGGGATTGCCCCAGTGCCACCCAGGCTCTGTGTGGGGAAGGGGGAGCTTTGTGTGCATTCAAGGACTCTGCTACCAAGCCCAGCTCGCTGAGACCACTCAAGTGCTCAAGGAAGGCGTGAGCTGAACTGCTTTGCCTCAAGGAGGGAGCCTGGAGCTCACTCTCCACCATCCGTGCACACCTGAGCACGGGTACACTGCTCAGCATTGGGAACAGCTCCTCAGAGGCCCCAGATCTGTGACTGTTTAGCTCGGTGTTCCTGTAGAGAGCTTCTGATGATAGGCACTAAGTGCTTTAAAAACATAATTAATGCTCAAAGCACTCCTGAGAGGCAGCTAAATATAGGACTGGGAGTTTCAGCTACCTGGAGTAGGACTGTCCTTGATCCTTTGTGGAACACTTGGTACAGCAGGGTACACAGTACAATAGGGTCTCAGTCCCATTGTGTTTGGGGCTCCCAGAGAACTCAGGGGAAAACACCTCACTCCTTATCTGGACGTCAAACACAGAAAATAGCTTATCCAAGGTGACTTAGCTGAGGATTAGTGTTTACAGACAGAACCTGGTCTCTTAGGAAAGTAGAGAAAGGAAATTAGAGACCCTGCCATGGCAGGGGGTTTCCCTCCAGAGGCCCTACCCTCTGGAGTGACCACACCAAGGGACAGGTGACCCCTGACCACTGCCCACTGTGCTTTGACTGCCAAGCCCCAGCTCTGGGGCTGATCCACAAGGACCAGGTAAATCCGGAGGGCCTCAGCCACCCCAGCACTTCACAGGATCCCACTTTTAGCCAAAGAGGAGTGTCTGGAGCTGGTTTTGGAGAGCAAGGTGCTCAGTGACCAGGAGCCCAAGGTGGATCATGCACCCAGGTGTGTGGTGTCCCCACGGGCCTCCCCCAGCCTCGTGCCCTGTGGAAGGGATCCCCAGAGACCCTGGGGACTGCCACAGTGCCAGGACAGCCACACCTGCCGCTGCATGTTCCACTTGGGATGAATGTGAATAAGAGGACTCACAGAACGTGGCCTTTGCCAAACCTCTCCTCGGCAGGAGCTGCTCCACTCCCCAGGCCAGCACAGTCCTCACCTCCATTCTCCTTCCCACCCTCCCAGCCCCCCAACACACACGCTCCCTCCTTCTGCCATTCCACCCTGCCTCCATCTGGTTGCATCCCTTTGAGTTCCAGTCTCCCTCCACACCACATGCCCCCAACACTTCAGTCCTGGGCCCCCCCAGTCCCCTCCTGTCCCCAGCACTGCACATCCTCTGACCTGCCCTGGGGGAGCCAAGATCAGGCCTCAGACTCCCACCCAGACTTCCATGAATGCTAATTAATTCCCCCCTAAAAACTGTGCTAATGAGTACCCCTGCAGCTCCCCAGCTCCCAGGCAGTGACTGCTCTTTTTGTGTTGATACTCACAGTTTTTAAAAAAAAACCCTAAATGCCTTCCCATTGCTTGTCCTAGACAGGCAGGGAGAAATCCAAATTGTTAAGGCCATATTTTAATTAATTCCCAAAGTGATCATCTTAAACAATTTGGGAAGAATCTTGCAACAGCTCACAGTGAGTTATATCCTCCCCTCCCTCTTCCACCTCCCCGAGGAGTGCAATCAGCACCCACCTGCCAAAGCTGGCCCTCCTCGCCCTTCAGCAAATTGAAGGAGTTAAGAGGGGAACAAAAAGTGTTGTTGTACAAAACCCAGGGTCAGCAACCTCATTTAGCAGCTCCCTGCCTTTGCAGGTCAGGTTTGGCAGGGAATCTGCTGCTCTCGGGAAAATGCAGCCGCAGTGGACGTGGAGCTGCCAAACCCTGAGCCCCATCCCCTCCCTGCTCAAGCAGGCCCTGGAGCTGCCGTGGAAAAGATGCCCTAAGAAGAGGAGGGTCGTGCTTAAAATCCCCAGAATGAGGACAAATCCAAGCAGAGAACGAAAATCTGACCTCACTGGGAGCTTGGGACAGGCAACAGGAGCTGAGGGCCTAAACTGGGGACACCTTCCTCTGTGGGACAGGGTCACACTCTCCCCTGACTCACTCGAGGGCTGAAGGGGATCATTTCTTTTCTCCCACTCTTTCCCAAAGACATCTTTCCAGGATTTGCCACTTTTTCCTTCCCTCTTGCCTTGGCCAAGCCTTCCACACCCCCAGTCTGCAGAGACTGCGTTGTCCTTGGGGAAATCGTTCACCTCTGAGCAAAGCAGCTCCTGCCTCAGGTGGGCGTCAAGAGAAAAACCACAAGCATTACATCCACTTCTTGTTTGCTTATTAAGGAAATCCCTTCTTTGGACAAGCTCTGAGACCAGCTTGGATCTGTAATTCAAAGAGAATTACAAATGGTGAGCAGGAAGTGAGGAAAGGCAACTTTTGGGCTCAAATCTTGCGTTTCCAGTACACACTTTGGGAGTGGAAGGTGACTGCAGGATTGCACTTGCTCTTCAGTGCTGCTTTTCCAGTCTAAAGCTTCCCATCACACCAGAAATTCACTTCCTGCTTCCCCAGTCACTGCTATGGTCACCCTGTGCTCACAGCCCTCCTGCATCTCCACAGTCAAGTGGCTTCCAGCCCATCTCCATCCGCAAATCCTGCCCTGTGCACCGGCCAGCCCTTCCTTTTCCTTCCTTTTCCTTCCTTTTCCTTCCTTTTCCTTCCTTTTCCTTCCCTCCCCTTCCTTTTCCTTCCTTTTCCTTCCTTTACAGTCTCTCCCCTTCTCCTACACTTTCTGTGCCTCGATGCCCTCCTGCCTCAGCCATCTCACCCCTACACGTGCTCGAGGTCCTCAAGAACATCCCCTAGTGCCACCGACCAGCTCCACTGCCTCTTTCCTCTCAGAGAGGGAATTTGGGTGTTTCTGGCTATTACAGCATCTAATGGCAGCATTCATCCCCCTTTTCCTCAGAACTGACCCTTCTCACTTCACCCTACCCTGGGTACCAAAACCCTTTTATTCTACATATCCAGGTTAAGTGGAATGCCAGGATGCTCTGGATTTATTCCTCTGCATACACTTGTCCTCAGTCTTCAAATTATTGATGGAAACATTGCCTTCAGAAACCCAGAATCCAAACTACCAAGGTGAACATCTTCAGGGGCTAGTGCTGATTTGGCATCGACCACAATTCAGGCTTGAAACAAAGACAGCAGGACTTTGAAATCTGAAATTTGGAGTTGAACTTTCTAAGTCTGTGAGAGGCTTCCGTGGAGGAAAGGCAGGAAGAACCATGAACCTGCTGCACTGCTGTGCTCTGCAGGAACTTCAGAGTGAGCCATTGGATGGATTTGCATGAATTAAGATAGGTTCTGAGCCTCAGAACCCACAGCCGGGAGCCCTGGGTGCACGGGGCCAGCGCCTGGAGGCACGGCAGCCTGGGCAATTACTCCCCACACCTTCGCCTAGGCGTTAGAGCAAGCAGTGAACTCCTGACCCCGAGGTGCTGAAATGGATTTGGAGCAGCCTGACCTGCTGGGAGCCCTTCCCCTTTGACTTCAGTGAGCCCTAGGACACGTCCCTGTTATCTCACACTGCCCCGCTTGTGCAGGTCAGGAGGGGAGCATTTTCTGAATCTCATTTCAGACCCAGGAAAAGTTTTTTCTGCGGCACATCAGCCCCTATACCTACTTGTGTCCATCATCACTCCCCTAATTTCGGTACCAGGCAGATAAGGAGCAGCTGGAACCAGTTTTTTTCCTCTGTTCATGCAGGGGGAAGGACAGGGCAAATAGAACACACAAAAACACAGCACAAAAGCAATAAATGTATTTGTGCTGCTCAAGGCTTCCGCTCCAAACTGGGGCTGGCAGGAGTTTGCGGTACTCGGAATTATCTTGCTAAAAAAAACAACAACAAAACATCCTTTTCAAAGGTCACATTCTCAGGAGGATATGTTTAGAAGGACAGTATCACATCCTCTAGGCCAAATAATTTGTCATATTTTCAATACATGCTTGGAAGGGATGCACAGCTCATTTCAACTAGATCAGCCTCAAAAATCAATTGTTTTCAGACCAAGGCTTTTGAAACAGCACATTTGCCATACCCCAAACTCCCCAAAATCCCCACCCTGTTTGCCAGCACAGGCAGAGACCCTGCCAGGCCTGGGAGGGGAGTGGACACTGGAAAATCCTCTGCACAAATGAAGGCTGAATGGACATTTTTGGCTGCTTTGATGCCCCAGCACGGCTGTTCTTCTGCAACCCAGAGCAGAGAGAAAAACCTCTGAATGTGAATATCCAACAGAAAAAAAGGACAATATATGTTTACTAATTTTTCAAAAGGTCCCAGGGCAAATTCCCCAATTTTGCACAGATTAATTAGGGTAATTAGTTAAGTCATTACTGTAAGGTCTGTGAAGCACCATGTTATTTTATTGTTCATTTGTACTCAATGAGATCTTGATACATGACTGGGTTTCCTAAACACCACCTAGGTACAAATAACCAATGGCAACAGCAATAAATGAATATATTTAAGGTGACTGCAAGGCTCTGGGACAAGACTCCATTAATCAGCACAACTTTATCACCCTCAGGAGGGAGGTGAGCCTGGCCTGAGGGCTTTGTGTGCTCCTGCCAGAGCAAAGCAAAGGAGCCCCACAAACCCCCTGTGTTTGAGACCAGGATTATGGCATGGCTGAGACTGCAGGCACTGAACAGAATTTTACCAAATCTGCTTTTATCTTCTGCAATGTCAAAACTCTGATCCGCAGCCAAGGCTGGCTGCTGCTCCTCCGACTTATTTTTAAACACTTGCCAGCGTGTTATGAAATGAACATCCCTCCCCTCTCCAGGCTGGGGAGAGGAGCTGCTCCTCCTCCAGGAGCAAAGCCCATCTGCTGCAGCCCCTGGGACCCGCCACGCGGGACCAAGGCAAGGCCAGAGCCTGCTGCATCCAACTGCACGAGGCACGCGGGGCTCGGGGCTGCTGGGGAGCAGCCAAAGGCTGGACTTGATCTTGTTGCCTTTTCCAACTCGGATAATTCTGAGAGTCACCAGCAGGACGCTTTTAGGAGCACCTGAGGGGCAGCACGTGCCCATGTCGTGGTGTCGCTGTCTGAGGGCTCCTGGAGCTTGCTCGTGTGGGTTGGCTGCACTTTGTGCTGTAAATAAAACTTCCTCTTGTTCTCCACCTTAACGCCTACAACCCTCAGCATCTCCACCGAGCTCTTCCCTTGCAGAGGCAATGAAATCCCAAACCCCGGGGCTGTGCCAGCCCCTCAGCACCGCCGTGTTCACGCTGCACAGGAATGTCTGTCCACAGAGCAGCAGGAGGAACGCTTCCCATATGGGCCCTGGAATAAATACAGGGCCATCGTGGCCCTCATCCCATAATTCCCCATATGTTACATGCCTGTAATTGTCTGCAGAAAGTAACTTGCTCGTTATGTTAAAAACCCAAAACCCTGCTGTGCGTATTCCTGGCATTTATTCAGCTTGGCTCTGTGAATTGTGGGTTAGGCCATGCATTAGTCAAATGAAATAATAAACAGCTGAAAATCATTACACGAGGCCTAATCCTATCTTAAGGGTAAGTCTATATCCTAGACTCAGTAATCAAGTACTAAGTCCTATTTCCTACTATTAGTAACGGAAAAAAAATGTGATTCTGGTAAAGGTTTTCAGGGAATCACAATTAATGGCCAGGAAAAAGAATCAGTAACTTTTCTTCTCAGGTTTGATGCCCTATTCAGAGAATGTGGCCATTGCTGCCCTGCCTAAAATAAGCACATCGTGTTTTCATTCACATGACTCCCTGTTCTGTGAAATTTAAACAAAATCCGCATGTTGGCAGCAGCTACCAAATACCTCATGGCCCAAACCACCACCAGCAGCTCCACAAAGCCAGTTTTTCCCTCCTCCCAGCACGCCAGCCTTCCAGGCCATCTGCTCTGCAAAGTCACTCTGGAGCAGCAACACGTGGCTGCAATATCCCATCACCAGAGGAAGGAGGGAAATCAGTCCCTAAGGACACCGTGCGCAGGGTTAGGTGGAAAAGCTGACATTTGGGTGCAGCCAGCTGAGCTGGAAGAGCCCAAAGCTCTTTGGAATCACATGGATTAAAACTCTCAAGGTTCTGAGCTCAGTGTTACCCAGCACACGGGGCTGGCTGAGGAGGTGGTCCCTTCCTATCCATCAGGGCTGGATGATACCTCTGGATGGACAACTCTGAGTCCCACCCAGCAGCCTGGGATCCTTCATTTCCTTGGGCTGGGGTTATTTTTAATCCCTAATTGTTTAAGGTAAGGGTACAGCAGGAATTCCCCTTAGGTTTGAGGCCAGTGATCCACGACCTTTGAGAAGTCATTCGTGTCATGTATGCTACAGAAATAAACTGCCCAAATCACTTTTAGATTGGAGACTCGCTAAGACTGCTTAGGCCCAGAAAAACAGGGAGTTTGGAGAATTTCCTCCTCAAAAGCCAAAGCTTTGGGAAGCTGTGAATGTGGGAGTGCAGCCCGGTCACACAAGTGCTGTCACTCCCCAGCGTCCCCAGCAGAGCAGTCCCACATGACATCAGTCACACCCCACAGACTGCACCCTAAGGAACACATTTTCAGTCCCCTCACTGCTGGGAGGGAGCACTTCCAGGAGCCAGGAGTACAGCCAGGAACAGGAGAGGGTCAGAGGAAGGGTCAGGCTGGACTGGATGGTCCCTGTGGCTCCCTTCCAGCTCAGGACATTCCAAGGACTCTGAGCACTGAAGGCAGCCAGGTGGGGCAGCTGGAGGACAGAAGGAGGAACCACCAATTTCTTGCATCTTTCTGAGCACCTGAGTTGGGCTCGGCTATAAAACATTTATAGGAGTCGGGGCACTGCCCAGCAAAGGCAAGAACAGTGCTGTTAATTCCTCTCTGCAGTAAGTTTGGGTTCTGCAGGTGTTGCTGGAGAAGCAGCAGGCAGGCCCACAGAGCAGCCAGGCTGGAGGCTGAGCAGACTCTCCAGGCAGAGGGAGAACATGTGCCTTCCACAGCTCACTGGCAATTTCCCCACTTTAAGGTTATCCAGCAATAAATTTAGTGGCAGATCTCTGGGGTGTGTCTTTTGAGGCACGAACACTTCAGGCCTCACAGTTCAAGTATAAATATAGTGTAGGTGATGGCAAAGCAGGAACAGCCCTGCTATAAAACACACACAGCTAAATGACACTTTGAGGCAATCTCAAGGAGAATCAGTGATTTCATAGGATGAGTTTCCCCCCGGAAAACCTGCTCGTTTTCTAACATCTCAATACTTCTGTGCAACCCTGTTAAAAATCCATCCAAGAGATCCACCCGGGGCAACGCTATCACAAACACTAAATAAAACCCCAGTAACAGCAGAGCAGTGCCTTTCACAGGCAGCAAGACGTGATTAAGATAAGAAAGGTGAGGAATGCCCGGAGATTCGGGAAGGAGCAGCCCCAGGGATGTTTGCTGGAGAGGATCCAGCAGCATCCCACAGCCCAGCTAACTCCTGTGTCATCGCCCCACCAGGTTGGTGGAGCCCACCACAGCCTCCACGTCTCTCCAGCAGCACATCTGTCATCCTGGGAGCTCTTCACTCATCTCTGCTCCATCTCGTGCCTGGGCACGATGCTCACACGTGCCACAGCAACCTGCAGACGCTCAAGTCCTCAAAGCAACAGATTTTCCTTCCCACTGAGGCAGCACAAATGAGTTTGTTGCCTTGACTGGAGCTCAGTGCAAACAGCAAAGAGCCTGGCTGCATGTAAAACACAGAGGCAGAGCCAGCTGGGGCTCAGGGGCTCTCTCTTCTCACTGACCAGCTCTGCATCTTCCCAGCTCTGATGAAGAAAGACATTATAAGGTTTCCCACCGTCAGGCCAAATGAGAGCTCTGGTTTAGGCCTGTTACACACTATTTACATATGGAGTGAGAATTTCCAGGCAAGCACCCACAGCCAGGTGTTTAAGGGTATTCAGACTCTGATTTCCACTGATTTCACTACAAGGTAAATCATATTTAACCTAAATCACAAGTACTCCAGAGTTCAGTAAGTGTTTGGACAATGCTCCCAGGCACTGGGGTGTCTGTGCAGTGCCAGGAGCTGGACTTGGATGATCCTTGTGGGTCCCTTCCAGCTCAGGAGATTCTCTGATTCTGTATTTGGAAAGAGAAGTGATCTGTGAGGGTCTGAGCCAAATGACTTGCCTGAGGTCACAGGAGACAAGTGCAAAGAGGCAGAACCACAATTTTTCCCACAGCAAACTTAACTGATGACAGTCTTTCCTCCTGGTACATCTGGGACCTTGGGGGCACAAAAGGAGATGTTTTAGACACCATCTGTGTCCCCTTGCCAGGGGACCCCAGCAGCACCTGACCCCCACAGCTCTGAAGGCCTTTCCCACCCTGGTTTGGGTTGGAAGGGACCTTAGAGCCCATCCAGTGCCACCCCCTGCCATGGGCAGGGACACCTCCCACTGTCCCAGGGTGCTCCAAGTCCCGTCCTGCCCAGCATTAAACACTAAAATATATTTAATATGAGCTGTGTCCATCCTGCCCAGCCTGTTTTGCTCCTTGCCTGGCTGGGCCATTTTCCTTACCAAGTCACAGAATCCCAGCTGGGCCAGGCTGGAAGGGACCCCCGAGGGTCCCTGGTGCCACCTCCCTGCTCAGGCAGGGCCATCCCAGAGCAGCGGGCACAGGAGTGTGCCCAGAGGGCTCTGGAATATCCCCGCTGAGGGAGACTCCAGCCCCTCCCTGGGCAGCCTGCTCAGGGCTGGGCACTGCCCAGGGCAGAGTTCTGCCTCCTGTGCAGGGGAACTGCTGGGCTCAGGCCCTGCCCGTGCCTCTGGTGCCACTGCTGGGCCCCGCAGCAGAGCCCGGGCCCTGCTCGGAGCCCTCCCTGCAGCCAGGGACACCCAGGGCTGAGGGCCCCTCTGGGCTGGGGCTCCTCTCCAGGCTGAGCAGCCCCAGCTCCCTCAGCCTTTCCTCATTAGAGAGATGCCCTAATTAATGAACTTAACACTCTAGATGTGCTTAAATGAGTCTGGGTCTTAAACCACTTCTGTGGACCAATGAAATGAACAGTGGGACACATCTGTGCAGGCAGGAAAGGAAACCCAGTGCCTGGCTGAAAGATGAGCCCATGGATTGGTACCTGCTGCCAGTCATCCCTGGAACAGACACCTCCTCCTTTCCTTTCAGTGAGGGCTGCCAGTTTTTCGTGGGAGCACACAATCCAGCCCTGCTTCACGCTCACACCACACGTACCTGCACACAGAACATCGCCGGGCGCCGGGGGAAACTCCCCGTGCTCAGCATCCTCACAAATCAAGGCCAGGATCTGCGTGCTGGCAGGGAAATACCTGCAGCTCTGTGATCCACAGTGTCAGACTGGAAATAGCTCATCCACTCCATTCATGTTCTGAAGAGATGGATGCTGGAGGGGTTTAACTGCGCCCTTGATATTCCAGCCTGTAATGGGTTTTTGAAGTGACTGTAAGGCTGAGGGAAGGCACAGCACTGACACTCTTGGAAACCTCAATCCTGACAAGCACAGTCCCAGGAGCCCTCGGCAGGGCTGAAACCTGCACTTTGAAGAAGACAGCTGGGTAAGTCGGGAATGGGGGAGCAAAGGGATGGGCAGAAGGGCTGGGATGTGCTTACCCCGATGACAAAATGCTCACTTGTGTGCAAGGGCTTCACTGCATCTGCACTTCCTCCTGCTCTGGTCAAAGGGAAAAGGAGGGGAAATGGAAAAGGAGAGCAAAAGGGAAAAGGGAGAGGGAAAGGGGAGACAGGTTAAAAAAGGGAGAGGTGAGGAGATAAAACCCAGGAGCAGTGGAAAATTCTTTAAGGTTTGCAGTCTAAAAGGAGGCCAAGATTCCACGTGAGCTTCAGGGCCAAGGCCACACCGGGCTCCTTCATGACCCAAGGGGTCACCACTGATCCTCTGTCCCTGCTTTTCCTCTCTAACTTAACTCAAACTGCCTTTGCCCACACCCTGGACTCCAGCCCTGCCAGTCCTGCTGGGTGGATCCCACAAGTCCCCCAGACTTCTGTGCTGACACCAAAGTCAGTGTCCAGAGATCCTGTGCAGGACCAGAACCAGAAGCACTGGTCGGGCAGCTGCTTTTGGCTACTTATTTGTGTTTGATTCGAAAACATGAGCACTCCCATGGCATTCAACACAGCATCTTCCTCTGGACTTCAACTGCAAACAAAGAATCCCAGTCCCTAAAAGGCCACGTGTCTGTTCAAAGGGACACGGATACCTTGTACAAAAGGCATGAGGCACTTGTTTAACCTCAAACCCATCCCTAAGAGCAGGATTAACACCAAACAAAGAAAGAAGCAAAAACCTCAAATTGTAAGGGGATCAAACGAAACAACAAGCGCTGCTTTAAGGGGAAGGGCAGCAAATGAAAAAACGTGGCCTTTAACAAGGTACCACGGGTGAGACAGGACAAAATAAAGGCACTGGCATCACTGACTGCTGCTGGAAAATTGCCTTTTTGCTTCAGTGCTCTGTACAAACCACAGTGTCTGTCCCAGGGCCGCAGATGTAATTTGGTACAAAAGCAGACATGAATATGCTTAAATAATTCAGGGCGAAAATCTAAAGAATATGGGCTGCCTTGGGTACTTCCTGACATTCATCTTCAAGACACGAAAGAGGCCAAACAACTGGTGAGTGGCGTGGTTGGCCTTATCAAACCTGTCTCTCTGCTCACACAGGTTTCCGTCACAGCAGAGCCAGCCCGCCGGGGCTGTGCTGGGGAGGGCTGCCAGCATCCCTGCCACCTCCAGTTGCCAGCATCCCTGCCACCTCCCCATCCACCAGCTGGATACACGAACCTGCCCTGGGGGAAGCCTGGCACACCAGCTTTGGCCTCGCAGCAACGCTATTAAAGATCCTTCTGAGGTAGCAAAGGGTAATAGGAGAGAAATCTCTGGTACTATTTTTATAGCTAATTGCAATTACTATAACCTTTAGACAGGATGGAGAGAAGGGCAGAGAAGAACTGTCTGAAGTTCAACAAAGGCAAATGCAGGTCCTGCAGCTGCAGAGGAACAACTCCAGGCACTGGCACAGGCTGGGGGGGACCTGCTGGAGCAGGTCTGAGGGACCGGGGGTTCTGGGGGACAAGGGGCTGTCCCTGAGCCAGCAGAGTGTCCTGGGGACAAGAGGCCAATGAGATCCTGGGGGCAGCAGGAAGAACATTCCCAGCAGGGCAGGGAGGGATTCTGCCCCTCTGCCCAGCCCTGGGGCACCTCTGCAGTGCCGTGTCCAGCTCGGGCTCCTCAGCACAGCAGGGCCAGGAGCTCCTGGAGCGGGGCCAGCGCCGGCTGTGAGGATGAGGAGGGCCTGGAGCATCCCCGTGCCCGGGAAAGGCTGAGGGAGCTGGGGCTGCTCAGCCTGGAGAGGAGCCCCAGCCCAGAGGGGCCCTCAGCCCTGGGTGTCCCTGGCTGCAGGGAGGGCTCCGGGCAGGGCCCGGGCTCTGCTGCGGGGCCCAGCAGTGGCACCAGAGGCACGGGCAGGGCCTGAGCCCAGCAGTTCCCCTGCGCAGGAGGCAGAACTCTGCCCTGGGCAGTGCCCAGCCCTGAGCAGGCTGCCCAGGGAGGGGCTGGAGTCTCCCTCAGCGGGGATATTCCAGAGCCCTCTGGACACACTCCTGTGCCCGCTGCTCTGGGATGGCCCTGCCTGAGCAGGGAGGTGGCACCAGGGACCCTCGGGGGTCCCCTCCAGCCTGGCCCAGCTGGGATTCTGTGACTTGGTACAATGGCCCTGCCTTCTGCAGGAAAAAGGAAGCCTTGGGCACAGAGGCCAAGAATTTTAGTACTGGATCCCGAAAACCGGGCTCCTCGAGCTATGGTGTGAGAGCAGAGATTTCCCAAGACACCTGTGCAAGTCAAATGCTTTGATTTTTCCAAAGCTTGCTAGAATTGCAATCCTGCAGGAACTTGAGAAACTTTTTATCTTCATACACTGCCAAGCAGCTCTACTGATGAACTTCATTTAAGCAAATGCAACTAAGCCTAACTTCTGTAAAAAACTAACTCTCACTGATTTCTGATAAAATCTGGCCTTCAGTCCACACAGATTCTTTGGAAAATGTAGCCTTTGATTCCTCCTGATGTCATCTAATGCTGCGCCCTTGAAAATCTCTTCCTTACATTGTCCAAACCATGCACTTCCAAATCCTGCTTTCTGTGTATCTGAAAGGCTGTCACTGCTCTTCCTCCAGCGTGAGCTATGATATTCCTCACCAGCTGCACTTGCAAGATCCCTGTGTTTTTTTAAATAGGAATGTTAGTGAAGATTAAAAGGTGTGTTATGAAAAACGACCAACGTGGAGATGCGAGACAGGATAAGGAAAGTGATTTTTCCCTTGCAGTGACTTTAATATAAATATTTTGTTTATGTTAATGTAATTATGTTGATGTAAACAGCAGAACATCAGCATCAGCAAGAGCACAACAAATCAGGAGGGGTGACACAGCCCCCGTGGGGCAGCAGGAGCTTTACATGGCCCAAGTTCTCGAGCACAAATCGACTCCTCAGGCACAGGGGGTCCCAAATGACCCCTGGGTGTGCAGCACCATCCATGTGTGGCCATAAACAATCCCTTGTCCAGCGGTCCTGAACATCAGGCAGCCCAGGCAGAATTTAAATTACGAGCCCAACAATTCAATACGGCCCCAGCCCCATCTGGAAGAGCACAAGCCACGCTCTGTGCAAGACTTCTGCAGAAGAAGCTTTTAAAAACGTTAATGCAGTACTCTGGAAGTGCCCAAGGCCAGGCTGGATGGGGCCTGGAGCCACCTGGGATAGTGGAAAGTGTCCCAGCCCATGGCAGGGGCTTGGAACAAGCTGAGCTTTAAGGCCCCTCCTGCCACCAACCATCTGAGGTTGGATGCTTCTGTGAGATTCAGCTCCAGAGGGGAGCTCACAGCCCCACCACGGCACCGACCTTCCGCAGGGTCACCTCTCCTGCACCCAGCCCTGGCTGAAGGCCTCTGCAGGCAGAGAGGGCCACCAGGGGAGAGCTGAGAGGGCTCCCAGGGTGCAGAGGAGCCAGAGCCAAGATGCCCATGGCTGGAGCACTGAGAAGAGCACTGGTGTGGCCAGCAGGGCCAGAGTGTTTGGCTCTGGAGCGGAAACCCCTGCCCTCCTTGCTGGGATGAAGTGTGAGGCTGTGGGGCAGGGAAGGACACGGGGCTGGCTGAGCTGTGGGGCAGGCCAGCCTGCAGGCTGGTGGGGACAGACAGAGCCTCCTCTGGGCACTGCTGGGCACCACTGCCCGTCCCAGTGCCCCCAGCACCCAGAGCAGAATGCAGAGCTGCCCCCACTGCCCGTCCCAGTGCCCCCAGCACCCAGAGTGGAACGTGGAGCTGCCCCCACTGCCCATCCCAGTGCCCCCAGCACCCAGAGTGGAACGTGGAGCTGCCCCCACTGCCCATCCCAGTGCCCCCAGCACCCAGAGTGGAATGCAGAGCTGCCCCCACTGCCCGTCCCAGTGCTCCCAGCACCCAGAGCAGAATGCAGAGCTTCTAGACCCTGCCTGTCCCCGCTCTCCTTCCAGCCAGGGAGGGAGCAAGGGAGGCAGTTCAAATGCTCTGCTCCAGGAACCTGGGGGATCGGCACGTTTCCCTCCTGAAAATGCAGACAAAACCAATTTCCTAACTGCCCCAAATGTCCTGGGCGTGTAATATAGAGTCAGCCAAGGTTCAGCGAGTGGCAGAGGGTGACATAAATCAGGAGTGAGCCTCTCCCATGGGATTGCTGCTCATCTCACCACCACACCTGCCTGGAACACCCTGCTGAACCACCCTCATTAACCATCCCTTTGTGCAGCGCTGCATTCATTCACGAGCTGTTCAGTGGAAAGGAAATGCATTGATCTCCAGGATTTACAGCTACAGCCCAACACACAGCTGGGTTTATTAGGTGAATCAAGCCTGCACACGCACAAAAAACGACCCTCTGTGAGCTACACTTATGAAAGACATCCATTTCCTTGGGAGGCCTGGGCAGTTACAGACCACACAACTCTCCTGGGCATTAGTTAAAGAGCCTGCAGGCCTCCAGCACCATCGGTTTGCCCTGACAGAGATGTTCCTAGCCAGTGTCACAAAGTGAGGTTTATTGAATCATTCTGCAGAACTCAGCAGAGCCACGTCCCCTCCTCGGTTCAAGCCCACTGGGAAAGGCTCCCAGTCCCAGCCATCTCTGCAGATTCCCAGGCACCGTGGTTTCAACCACAACATTACTGCATTTCTCTGTGAACTCTGCTGGATTACCACAGTTAAGTTCTGTGGTTGGGTTTTTAAAGCAGACTATTAATTTTTCTATAAAACATGCATCTAAAACCTTTAGACTGTGACGAAAAGTCTCAGCCAAAGACCCAGCTTAACCACGTTCATGAACATAAACCTCTAAGTGCTGGGTCCTGCACTTGGGTCACAACAACCCCATGGAACTCTCCAGGCTGGGGCAGTGGGGCTGGAAAGCACCCAGTGGGAAAGGACCTGGAGGTGCTGGTGACAGCAGCTGGACATGAGCCCAGGTGTGCCCAGGCGGCCAAAAAGGCCAGTGGCACCTGGGCTGTGCCAGCCTCAGTGTGGCCACAGGAGCAGGGCAGTGCCTGTCCCCTGTGCTGGCACTGCTGAAGCACCTTGAGGGCTGTGTTCAATTTTGGGGTCCTCATGACAAAAAACACTGAGGGGCTGGAGCGAGTCCAGGGCAGGGAACGGAGCTGGGAAGGGGCTGGAGCCCCAGGAGCGGCTGAGGGAGCTGGGGAAGGGGCTCAGCCTGGAGAAAAGGAGGCTCAGGGGGGCCCTGGTGGCTCTGCACAAGTCCCTGACAGGAGGGGGCTCAGGGGGGGTCGGGCTGTGCTGGCAGGGAACAGGGACAGGAGGAGAGGGAACAGCCTCAGGCTG
>VYXC01011088.1:10685-22693 GCA_013397175.1 Platysteira castanea
ATGCACTGATAAGAGTGTAATTGCCACTTTTGGGTACTTTTTACAAGTAGGGTTTTTTTACAACAACAGTTACAGTAACTACAGACATAAGAGGTAATATAACATTCAGATAACAAATTATAAACTACAGTAAAGTGAAAAATAAATGGATTCTTATTCATAACAGTATCGTGGAAGAGCTTGCGCCGCCTCGCGCCATGCGGCATCGGCTGGAGCCGTGTCGCGGCGGGTGGCTGGAGCCAGGGGTGCCCTTCCTAGTAGCATATTTCCTTTCCGTTTCCCCTCTGCGAGAATGGAGCAGCGGCGGCAGACGCGGCGAGAGGAGAGCGTGCAGGGCCACGAGGGCGCAGCGCCATAGCGGCGGCAGCGAGCGCCCGGCGCCGGTGGGCGCATGGCGGCGAGCACGTAGCAGAGCCGCGCCGCACCGGCGAGCACATGGCACGACCAAGGGACGGCAGCGAACACCGCGCCAGCTACACAGCAAGTCCAGTGGGGGAAGCGCGGCTCTCTGCGTGTGGACGGTGAAGAGGAGACCCAGAGACCCCGGCAGCACCAGCAGCGGCAGCTTGCCCGAGAGGCGCGGCCGGCGCCGGCAGAGCCTGCGAGCCGCCCCAACGCGGCCTCGACCCACACCGCTCCCTCTGCAGCCAGGGCTTCCGTATCCTTGTGAGTCAATGCCGTGTGAGAAAAAAAAAAGACCTAAGGAGACGAGTAGCCCCTTCCTCGGGGTGGGCTGCAGCATTTGCACTGCCTTGTGCTGGAACGGCTGCAGGCTGGGCATGTCGTTCCTGCAGCTAGTCCGTAAAACTTTTCTGTTTTCGTTATTCAGAATGTTGCCACAATCCTAAACCCTATCTCAAAGACTGCTTTTTTACCGCACCACCTTGTGACACCCCGCATTGTTCTAATTGCTTTTTGTTATAGAACCGATACGTTTTTTCAAAGTACTCTTTTCCTAGTTGAAGAAACTAGAAGAACAGCTCCCACCTTGCTGCTTCCCTGATGTGGAAAAGGTTACCACTGGAATGAAAGACCGTAAGCCTCTCATCCTGCAGCAACTTCTGACTCAGGGCTTGTTACCTTTTGAAACCACTTACAGAGTTAATGTTAATATAATTGTAATGTCCGAGGCCTAGATTTATATACATTCTGTGAAAGAAAATTAGCAAATTTAGGTACTGCTAAGTCATTTTTTGCTTCTGTTAAAAATTAACTTTATATTTTCACTAAGCTGTAGCTTATTAACATGACTCTATTAGAGAAATTTAAGGTTAGCTGTGTGGTTGTAGTATACTTCTAGATCCAGATAGCATTAATACATAAAGTTTTTATAAAGAGATTTAACTGAAAGATAATTATTTAATGTTACTTATATGCATTCCATTGATTATATTAATAAAGGCTTACTTGTAAGTATTTTAGGGAAACCCTCTCAGTCAAAGCTTGAGGCTCTGGACAAGCCCTAGCCCTGGCTGATTGAGAATTATACCATCAGACCCAGGTGTTTCTGCCCTAAAAGTGTAATCAAGTCACTTTGACTTGCTGGTTTGATCTTATAAAAGCTGAGCCCTCTTTCAAGGTAAACTTGGAAACCCTGTCCGAAAAAGGTTCTCCCAAGTCCTCACTGTGAAATAGATCCCCAGCTATTGCAGACTCTGAGTGATAGTAAAGTATTTAGGCAGTTAATAATATTACCTTGCTTATTTTTACTCAGTGCGTCCTTGTTGTTTTATTAAATGTCCTGTTTTACTGTTCATAGTAAGAGAACTACATTTTATGTTACGCATTTTCCTAAATTTAGTAGGTTGAAATATGTTCATGTTATGTTCTAATGTTAGAAGTGTTCTGTTTCATGCTTGTTTATATAAAACAAAAAAGAGGGAATTATGGGGAAAGATATGAAACACGTGGCAACACAAAGGAGCACATGGCAGCACAGACCCTGGAGGGAGGAGGTGTCACGTGGCAGACCCCTACAGAGAGGAGCCTGCCAGAAGCTGACAGGCGGGTGAACAGTGCGTGATCACCCCACAGAAGGACATTTAGAAGGTGCGTTGCTGACGTGGCAACATGGGATAGGTCACATAGTGAGAATTGCCATGTAAGAAAATACTGTGCCTTAAAGAAGTGTATAAAACCAGCTCGTTTCTTTGAATAAACGATTCAGATCCAGGAACCAGATTCAGATCCAGGATTCAGATTCCCACCTGGCGAAGTCCGAGTTTCAATCACCGACACCCTTGCTGCTCAAAAGGGGTCCCATGGCCATAGGAGCCAAAGCCCTGCCTGTGACACCGGCCACACAGCCAAGTCTTGACCCACTAGATGAGTCCACTTCTACCTGAGCCTTTCCTCCTCACTGGCAGTATTGAGAATACCGCCTGGGTCCCCATGCCCTTCACCCTCGCCCCCAGAGTCCTGTAGTCACTTGTGAAATACTCCAGGTTACCCCTGGCAGTAACATTGGTGCCCACGTGGAAGTGCAGGAAGGGGTAATAGTCTGAGAGCCAGACAAGCCTTGGCAGTCCCTCCGCAACATCACGGATCCTGGCCCCTGGCAAGCAAAAAAAACCTCCAGAGACATCAGCTTGGGTCAGCAGATAGGTGTCTCCTGTCCACCATGGGAGGGGGTCTCCAGTCACTGTCACTTTCCTTTTTCCCTTTGTGCAGACACAAATTTTGGGCTCGGTTGGCTCTGATGCATACCCTGAAGGGTCTTGTTTGTCCTCATCGGTGCCCAGGACACTACCCAGAGCAGTTGCAGGTCTGCAGGTGGAGCAGGAGCCTTTCTTCCATTTGCCAGAAGTCACAAGCTTCCAGCCTTCTCCATCTTGACAGCCACCCTCAGCTCCCTGTTTGACCATGGTCTTTAGCTGTCCTTCCTTCCTTGCTGTGTGTGGCTCAGGCCATTGTCTCTGCAGAGTTTCTGCAAAAACCCTGTCAATCTCCTCATAGTCCTCCCTGATGATTTGCAGCCTGCTCACTTCTTCCTGCATCTCTTTCACCCTGGTGACTCAACACCTTGACCAGAGCGCATCTCTCACAGGAGATGCCACCACTGCCCGCAGTACCACGGAGAGGCCTCAGGCACTCTCTGCAGCCCGAGACCTGGGAAGTGCCATCCTCCCACCCTGTCCCAACTGGTTGGATGGGGGTCTCCAGTGTGCCAAGGGCATTATCACGAGTCAGTACTGGGGAGCGTGCCCTGCTTCGTGTTGAGGCCATCACTGCACAATCTCCAAGCAGCCTCACGCAGTCCTCAGCATAAGTGCCTGTCCCCTCTGTACCACAGTTGTGCTAATAACTGCTGCAACAACTACCATGTCACTATCTGCTGCTCTCTGTGAGGCGGATCCTCCCTAAGCAGGGGTCAGCCTTTCTATGTGCAAACTGAGAGCAGCCTCTGCAGCGTCCCAGGTGCCCTGCACCACAAACTGCCCCTGCTAGTGGCCGCATCTCTGTTTGCAGTGCTCTGGGCTGCTGTGCTCCCTAAGGAGCAACTAAATAACAAAATCATTGCATGCTTCGTAAAGGCTAGGAATTTCTATGTGTTTGGAAGATGTAATCTTTTTCTTGTACTTGTAGATGCACAGTATACTGAAAGAGTGATGACAAATGCACCAAGTATAGCTGTTTATTGGTGGTGCATCAATAAAAAGATGTTAATGAGGCCCTAGGTTTTAGAAGTATGCTAAACAGGAAGAAAAAATGGAAGCAAATTTTACTAAGGGATCCTGACTGGTTTCCAAATTACTCAAGTTAGAAGAGCTAGTGGAATGAAAAAATCTGTTATTCCTGCTCTAAAGCAAGTTATTCTTGCTTTAGTACATACTCTAATATTCTTTTAGAGAGTCATTAATGACATATATGAAATACAGCTTGACTAGTTATTTGCCTACCGACTTCATAAATGTAAATTATGTACTGATGACGAATGTTCTTAAAAATATTATTTAAGATTGTTTACCAAATGTATATCTTTTAGTTTAATGCATTGCCTAGCCACCCTCATTTAGGGGAGTTTTCTTTGAGCAAAGCTTTACTGAATCTGCTATATAAACTGTTGTTGGATTGAATGTCCTATCAAGCTTATTGGGGGACTTGCTGTTCACCCATTTCCTGAAGCTTCATTTCAGAGACAAATTGCAGTACTTATTTTGATGAAAATTGCCATTTTTTTAGGTTGAATACTTAATTTGTCCGAGGGATTATCTGTGACTCATTTCGGTAATGCTTTCATGATTTCTGGTGATGTAGGAGCTGACTACTGGGAAGAAGAACTTTTTTTATAAGTAATACTGTGTTCAGTAAGGATTTAAAGTGTCTACTGTATTAATTTCCTTTGAACGTGCACGGATTGTCCTTGTCTGTTCATTTATAGACCTGGGGCTATATCCTGAGTTTTCTATATCTGACATTTCTTTAGTACAACTTGGAAAGTTGGAACAGACCAGAAGGTATTATCTTAATTGCAGAGGGAAGGGTATGCTGGAGAAAGTGGTACTATGTTGTGGGCATAGCTGTTTCCTCGCAGTAGCTGGCTATGAGAATGTAGCCTTACTGGTTATGAGCCCCTTGTAACATTAACTTTAGTGTAGCGTGTGTACTTCAGGAAACCACACCTTCTTGTAGCTTTTCTCTCCTTCTAAAACAAAGTAGAGCCCCTCAAGTACTGATTGTCTTCCAACTTATGTTATTCTTTAAATCTTAATGAAGCTGTGTTTGGGCAGGACCAGGTCAGTTATGAGACCCTCTGGTGTTAACCAGCCAAGTGGCTTCTGCTAATTTTACATCTCAGTGTTTCTATTTCCCAGAGCCCAGTGCCCTCAACATCTTTCCGAAGGTTTGTGGGTGTTAGGGGATGTGATATGCTCTTGGCCCAGGAGTCTATGAAGTTGTTTCAGAAATGAGTCCCATTGTCCGACTCGATTCTTTCTGGCGTGTCCTGTTGCCACAGAACTGGTCTTTCATGGCCCAGGATGGTGTTTCAAGTGGTGACAAGGGTTTACAGGGTATGTTTCTAGCTACCCAGTAAGTTGCTTCCACGCAGCACTTGCCTTGACAAGTTTGTGGCAATATAGTCAGTATACCAGGCCTCGCCATATCAATATCCCAGCCACCACCCACTATTCCAGGGACACTTTAGTCGTGTGGCTCACTTCATTGCAGTGCATTTTGCGTTCATGGGTGACCTGTGTGATGGCCTCAATAGTCAGATCCACCCCTCGATCACAAGCCCATCTGTATGTTGCATCTCTCTCTAGATGTCCTGATGTGTCATGGGCCCTCCAAGCTATGAATAGATCACCCTTACTTTCTCAGTCCAGGTCCACCTGAGCCACTCCAATTCTGTTAGCCTGGTCTACCTGCTTGTTGTTTTGATGTTCTTCAGGGACATGGTTCTTGGGCATGTGAGCATCTACATGCCTTTACAGCAAGTTTTTCTACCCGGGCAGCAATGTCTTGACACAATACAGCAGCCCAGATGGGTTTACCTCCGCACGGCCAGTTGATCTGTTTCCATTACTGTAGCCACTCCCACAGGGCATTTGCCACCATCCATGTGTCTGTATAGAGATAGAGTACTGGCCACTGTTCTCATTCAGCAATCTGTAGGGCCAGCTGGATGGCTTTCTCTTCTGCAAACTGACTAAACTTGCCTTCTCCTTTGGCGGCTTCAACAACTTGATGTGTCGTTGCTTTCCACTTCCAATGGTTTCCTACAACACAACGGGATCTGTCAGTAAAGAGCATATTGCCTTTCGCCTTCTAATAACTCATTATATGTTGGCTCCTCTTGGGCACAAGCCACCTCCTCAGGTGATGCTCCAAAATCTCTGCCTTCTGGCCAGTCCCCAATATCTTCCAGGATTCCTGGGTGGTTGGGGTTCTCCATTTGAGCCCATTGCATGATTAACGCTCCCCACTTACTCCACGTAGCGTCAGTTGCGTGATGTGTAGAGCAGACGTTTCCTTTGAGCATCCAATGTAGCACAGGCAATCACAGTGCCAAGAGGAGCTGTGCTTCAGTACCAACAACTTTTGAAGCGTATGGAATCTTATTGATCACACCTCTTGGTTCTGTGAAAACTTAAGTCTTGCCATTTTATTCCCCAAAACTGGATGTCTTGTGCAAGTCCTTTGACCTTGCTTTGTCTTATGGCAAAACCAGCTTTTGGAAGAATCTGGATTATCCTTTCCCCTTTCTCAAACACTTCCTTTGCTGCGTTGCCTCACACAATGATGTCATCAATGTATTGCAGGTGCTCAGGGGCTTCACGCTGTTCTGGTGTAGTCTGGATCAGTCCGTGACAAATGGTAGGGCTGTGCTTCCACCCCTGGGGCACCTGATTCCAGGTGTATTGGACACTCCTCCATTTTAAAGCAAACTGTGGCCTGAATTCTGCTGCCAAAGGGATCGAGAAAAACACATTGACAATATCAGTTGTGGCATACCACTTGGCTGCCTTCAATTCCAGTTCATATAAGAGTTCTAGCATGTCCCTCAATGGCAGTGTGACTTTGTTCAGGTCACAATAGTCCACTGTTAACCTGCACCCTCTGTCAGAGTTTTGCACTGGCCATATGGAACTACTAAAAGGCAAGAAAGTCTTTCTGATCACCCATTTGCTCTCCAGTTGACAAATCAACTCGTGGATGGGAAACAGGGAGTCTCAGATGATGCAATATTGCTGCCGGTGTACCGTCATAGTAGCAATTGGCATCTGCTGTTCTTTGACTCGCAGCAATCCCACAACAGAGGGATCCTCTGAACGTCTGGGCAAGGTAGACAGTTGTTTAGTCTTCTCTGTATCCACAGCAGCTACAACTAAGGCCCACTGGTATCCTTTTGTGTCCTTGCAGTACCCTCTCCTAAGGTAGTTTATGCCAAGGATGCACAGAGCCCCTGGGCCAGTCACAATGGGGTACTTTGACCACTTGTTCCGTTAGGCTCACCTCAGCCTCCAACACAGATGACAATTGGGATCCCCCTGTCAGTCCAGAAATCCAGATGCGTTCCACCCCCTTGTACTGCAATGGCTTTAGGTTACACTGTGTACTAGTGTCTACCCAGAGCCTTATAATCCCCGGGGTCTGATGTGCCAGGCCATAGAACCCACACGGTCCAGTACACTCAGTCATCCCTTTCCACTGCCTGGCTGAAGGCAGGGACCCTCTATTTCTCATTGGAGTATTCACTATCTGACCCCTGCGGTGTCAGACCAGAAGTCCTTGCACCAAAATCAAGAGGAGAGGTGCACTCAGCCCTTCTTCTACATCTGGGGGATTGCTGGTCGCCAGTTGCCTTCTACCATCTCAACAGCACCTGGAACAAAAGCCTTCTTGCATGGCCTCTTCTCAGCAGAGTTCCTCCTCTGCAAGTTACATATGTGGGCTTCTAGTTTTGAGGTGGGCTCACCATCCCACTTCCTCATGTCCTCCCTCTGATCACGTAGGATGATCCTGGGGCTCCCTTTACTCTCTGGCTGGGAGACGCTGGCTCCGTGGGGCACCCCTGACAGCCGAGACGCTGGCCCACAGGGATGAGGAGGATGAGAGATTCTCTTCGGAATGCTGGAGCTGGTGGGACAGTCTCTCCACAGTTGGCATATTGAAGTCTGTCCAATTCATCACTGACAGAGTGTAGGAGTACAACACTGGTGCATTCCAGACAAACCTCCTCCACATGGCCCATGTACACTGGATGTTATTCAGATCTTTGGAGACCTGATTGCTGTCCAGGTCACTGTAGACGACTTTCACCACCATTAATTCTCTCAGATACTGGATGCCTTCCTCAGTAATGGTCCACTTCCCTCAGTAATTTACAAGATCATCCTTGAGGGGATATCTCACCTTCATACTCAACAGGAGCCACCTCCAGAGACTGAGACTTGTTGCCTCTCTTCTGATTTCTTTGTCAATTTGCCAGTCCCAAGATAAGGATACCAGCTGCTGGGCTTCCTTACCCTCTAATTCCTGACTGTTGGCCCCCAATATCCCTGCATCAGAGCAATCAGGCAATTCACTTGCATGGCTGAAGCCTGTAATCTTTCCACAGATCTTGAAGTTCACTTACTCAGGGTTAGGAACCATGTGGTTTCTGCCTCTTGGGTGAAGTCTGCCACTTCCTCCTCCTGTTTCTTTGTCAAAGAACCAGCTTCTTGATCAGACCCTTCCTCCTCCTCCTCCTCCTCCCTTACTAATCAATGGTATGGACCTGTCAACCTACACATCCAGTGTTTCTTTTTGACTACTGGGGCGATTACTGTAGTTGGGGTTTGGGTCCTTGTCTCAGCCACTGTGTCCTCAGATGTAGAGGCACTCCTTCTGCTCCTCTAATGGTGCTGAACAGAGGCTCAATAGGTACAGGTCATGCCCCAATACTGCTGAGTCTCACTGGGGTAGGCAAGACACCCTTCTGTCAAGTAGCACATCAGTTCAATGGGATTACATGCCTGTCCAGGCATAAAACCCCAGGCTATCAGACGTGATAACCACCTTAGGCATCTGCCTAAATCCTCCCACACATCCTACTGCCTCAGGGCATGTCAACCTCCATTGCAGGGGGGGTTGAACTAGATGACCTTTAAAGGTCCCTTCCAATCCAAACTATTTTGTTTCTCTGTGGCCTCACGGACAAGTTGTTTCCTCTTATGCCAGGATGAAACCAGGTCCTATATACTTGACAAAAAGCCAATGATATTTGTTAGATAACAGAATCAAACAGCTTACATAAGGATGTACAAGAACCTCTGGAGCCCGTGCAACAGAGCCAAATCCCAGAGAAAAGGGAGATGTAATCCCTCATTCTCCCCACAAGGTAGCTCACCCAGCACAGGAATGACATCAATGCCAGCCCAAGTACATTGCTTTTATCAAAATGTTCCCAAGCACAGCAAAATAGAGAGATAAGCAGTACAGCAAATAGCAAGTCAGAAGCAGCCACTAACAAGCCCTAAATGCTGTTATACAATAGAGTGAACAAGCTCTGTGACCAGCACAAAACCCTGCCAATTAACAACTACGACAGCTATAGCATAGTGTATATGTATATGTATATAGTGTATCACCTCTGGAAAAAGAGGCAGGCAACTTGGGAGGAAGGCCGGAAAGCAGATCCAACAAACTAGACGCCTTTCAGCCTGACCTCGGTGCCAGGAAAGATTATGGAGCAGATCATCTTGAGTGCCATCACACATCACGTACTGGACAACCAGGCGATCAGTCCCAGTCAGCATGGGTTTAGGAATGGCAGGTCCTAAATTCAGGGATTTAGGGACTTGAGAGATGTGGGAAGAAAGATTTTCATTGAAAACAGGCAAAAAATTTGAGTACCTCTGCCTTCTCTATGTCAGCTGTCACCAGACCCCCTGTCCTATTTATCAGAGGGGTACAATTTCTTCTGTCTTCCTTTTCTAGACAGTGTAGCTGTAGAAGCCCTTGTTATTCTTCACACCCCTTGGAGAGACCTTGATTAAGAAATTGTGCACTCCAGAAGTCTCCTGGACCACTTACAGCTTGCTGTGCTGCTTTTCCAGCAGATGTCAGGGTGACTGAAGTCTTCCAGCAGGATCAGAGCCTGCATGCGTGATGCCTCACGTAGCTGAAGTAAGAACACTTCATCAACAGGCTCCCCTTAATCGGGTGGCCTGTAGTAAACACCAGGCACGAGGTTTCTTTTGTTGGTTTGGCCCCTAATTTTTACTCATAACCTCTCAACCTNGGAGCCACCTCCAGAGACTGAGACTTGTTGCCTCTCTTCTGATTTCTTTGTCAATTTGCCAGTCCCAAGATAAGGATACCAGCTGCTGGGCTTCCTTACCCTCTAATTCCTGACTGTTGGCCCCCAATATCCCTGCATCAGAGCAATCAGGCAATTCACTTGCATGGCTGAAGCCTGTAATCTTTCCACAGATCTTGAAGTTCACTTACTCAGGGTTAGGAACCATGTGGTTTCTGCCTCTTGGGTGAAGTCTGCCACTTCCTCCTCCTGTTTCTTTGTCAAAGAACCAGCTTCTTGATCAGACCCTTCCTCCTCCTCCTCCTCCTCCTCCTCCCTTACTAATCAATGGTATGGACCTGTCAACCTACACATCCAGTGTTTCTTTTTGACTACTGGGGCGATTACTGTAGTTGGGGTTTGGGTCCTTGTCTCAGCCACTGTGTCCTCAGATGTAGAGGCACTCCTTCTGCTCCTCTAATGGTGCTGAACAGAGGCTCAATAGGTACAGGTCATGCCCCAATACTGCTGAGTCTCACTGGGGTAGGCAAGACACCCTTCTGTCAAGTAGCACATCAGTTCAATGGGATTACATGCCTGTCCAGGCATAAAACCCCAGGCTATCAGACGTGATAACCACCTTAGGCATCTGCCTAAATCCTCCCACACATCCTACTGCCTCAGGGCATGTCAACCTCCATTGCAGGGGGGGTTGAACTAGATGACCTTTAAAGGTCCCTTCCAATCCAAACTATTTTGTTTCTCTGTGGCCTCACGGACAAGTTGTTTCCTCTTATGCCAGGATGAAACCAGGTCCTATATACTTGACAAAAAGCCAATGATATTTGTTAGATAACAGAATCAAACAGCTTACATAAGGATGTACAAGAACCTCTGGAGCCCGTGCAACAGAGCCAAATCCCAGAGAAAAGGGAGATGTAATCCCTCATTCTCCCCACAAGGTAGCTCACCCAGCACAGGAATGACATCAATGCCAGCCCAAGTACATTGCTTTTATCAAAATGTTCCCAAGCACAGCAAAATAGAGAGATAAGCAGTACAGCAAATAGCAAGTCAGAAGCAGCCACTAACAAGCCCTAAATGCTGTTATACAATAGAGTGAACAAGCTCTGTGACCAGCACAAAACCCTGCCAATTAACAACTACGACAGCTATAGCATAGTGTATATGTATATGTATATAGTGTATCACCTCTGGAAAAAGAGGCAGGCAACTTGGGAGGAAGGCCGGAAAGCAGATCCAACAAACTAGACGCCTTTCAGCCTGACCTCGGTGCCAGGAAAGATTATGGAGCAGATCATCTTGAGTGCCATCACACATCACGTACTGGACAACCAGGCGATCAGTCCCAGTCAGCATGGGTTTAGGAATGGCAGGTCCTAAATTCAGGGATTTAGGGACTTGAGAGATGTGGGAAGAAAGATTTTCATTGAAAACAGGCAAAAAATTTGAGTACCTCTGCCTTCTCTATGTCAGCTGTCACCAGACCCCCTGTCCTATTTATCAGAGGGGTACAATTTCTTCTGTCTTCCTTTTCTAGACAGTGTAGCTGTAGAAGCCCTTGTTATTCTTCACACCCCTTGGAGAGACCTTGATTAAGAAATTGTGCACTCCAGAAGTCTCCTGGACCACTTACAGCTTGCTGTGCTGCTTTTCCAGCAGATGTCAGGGTGACTGAAGTCTCCCAGCAGGATCAGAGCCTGCATGCGTGATGCCTCACGTAGCTGAAGTAAGAACACTTCATCAACAGGCTCCCCTTAATCGGGTGGCCTGTAGTAAACACCAGGCACGAGGTTTCTTTTGTTGGTTTGGCCCCTAATTTTTACTCATAACCTCTCAACCTGTTCATCACTATTTTTGTTACCCATGCTGCATGCAGTGGTATAGAGGCACTTCAGCTAGGCTACTTGCCTTGTCACCTTTTTAGAGGAACACAACCCAATTACTTTGAGGTGTTTCACAGGTGTTTCCCTGCCCTGTTGGTCCCTAACACATCAACAGCCCCTGGCTCTTCTCTGTTGCTCAAAACCACATCCCCTTCCCCTGCTAAGTCTAGTTTAAAGCTCTCTGTATCAATGGCTGCCTTTAAGCTTAAAGTGTCCGTGTTGATTTACCAAGTCAAATTATATTCATAACAGAGTTACAGATTTAAAAGGCTTTGGTTTTGTGCCACTGATTAACATTATTCTGAAGGGCAGCAAAGCTGGTAAAAAGCCTTATAGAATTATAGAACTGTGGAATTTATCAATGCTTCAGATGTGCA